>JARHVA010000804.1:1277500-1485000 GCA_037957365.1 Torreya grandis | reverse complement strand
GCAAATAGGCTAATCTAAAGTTAACCAATTAAATTCTTGCAGTAGTAAAAGTAGGTCTGATACATAGTCATATGGTTTTTATTTTTTCTACGTGCTTATATTTCCATGCTAGTTTATTTTTATAAGTGGAGAGAATGGATCTCAAATAGACTTCTCCCACATATAAATTGATTATGAATTTATTACAATCCCCTGATATCATGTTGCATAAGTAAAATTCACATAATAAATCTTATTTCTCTAGGTTAGAATCTTGAAAGATGTTCAAAAACCTACGGGGGTCATCAATATTATACAATAGATCACATGATATTTTGAGTAACTATCACCTATATATTTTTTCATGTAGATATAGATTGTAGGAAGGGTAAGGATCTCTATATGCTAGAAGATGTTCTCTTATTTGACAAGAAGCCTGAAGATTGACTTTAACTTTTTGGATCTACTAGTTTTCATTTTCTAATCCTTCCCTTAATGTCTATTTTTATTTTTCTAAAGGTTTATTTTGTTTATTGAGTTCCTTTAACTCTAAACACACTTCATTCCATTTGCCTAGATAATTAGAATGAGAGACAATGGTTTGGTAAGCCTTATCAACTAATGGTCTGGATGAAGATGAAGCTTGCTCAAAAAGTTATTATTGGAGGATCAAGGTTTTTTGCTAAGAATTTTTATGTTGATGTTTTATCAAAAAAAACTCTTCCTCCAACTTAGTGATATATATCCAAGAGTCTATCATCTCCTTATTAGATCGAGTGACTTTTTCCTCAAGTATATTGATTGTATTTATATGGTGTAAAGCCTTATCTTTAAAACTATCTAAAATTTTAGCTAAAGAAGAATTAATAAAGTCCTTACATTATAATTGGGCTAGGAGGTCAACAATATCTATAACTTTATGTCTTATGATGTCCTCAACTTTAGACAATGTAAGAGTATGTTGTAGTTCTATATCCTCTTTAGAACTAGAAGTTTTTTCTTCCTCAAGGATAATAAGGCCCTTCTCTTTGTCTAGTAAAAGTATAGTGTCTATATTTGGAGAGGAGCAAGAGGTTTCTAATTCCTATACTAGAATTTTTTGTTGGTATATTTTCTTCCTCAATGTCATTCTCAACAGGAACTTCTAATTTAGGAATTGTTGTTGTAACTAGATATTCTTGTAATGTCATTATGTCCACTATTGTTGGTGAAGAATAATGTAATTCTTTCATATATTATCAAGGGTTGAAACTACCTCTATTTCCTCATCATATGATATTATTAGATTTCTTTAACTCTTTTTAGTTTTCATTAAAGAATTGGGTTCCTCCAAAGGAGTAACTTTATTTACTTATGATTATGGATCATCAAATATTTAAGGTGACTATGCTATGCTTGTTGAAGGAATATCTTTAGCCTCAGGGATCAAGTGAGACTGTGAAGCCCTGGGTCTTAATTTTCTTTTAGCTATAATCTATTGATAACTCTATTCAACCATAGGTGTGTCTTGTGATCTAATATATTTTATCTTATTAAAAAAAATCCTAACCCTAAAATATGAATCTTCTAATTTTATTTTGGGTGTTTGTTTAGAGGTTTTTGTAAGAGGTATTGAAGGTTAATTGGTTCTAGATTTCTAAAAGGTCTTCTAGCCTGATTGACTTTGTTTTGGAAAATAATGTTGTCTAATCAAATGAATGAGGAAATGATGGTGAGATGGATATGACCTATTCGTAGCCAAAATTTTAATGGCACCATACAAGTACAATGGTGGGTTAACTCTATGTTGGGTCTATTATTGTCCATATTTGAGGTGAAGGATGATCCTCATAGCTTCACAACCTAGAACACTACATTGTACTTCATAATGAAGTATTTCATGACCCAAAAACCAATAAAACTCCATGGTTCTAGTAGATTTTCCCTCATAATTCCTTTGGAATTTCCTTGGTAATCATGTATGCATGCAAAAAATAGTTGTTCATTGCCATAAAATTATGTAATCAACTCAAAAAGGGGTTTTCCTAATAATATCTTACCTTCTTTGATTATTCTTAAGATTTCACTAATTATTTTACTAGAAAGTGAAATTTTGATACCCAAACCATGGTGGAATCTTCTTTCAGGTGTGTGATGAACTCTTTAACCAATTTTCATCATATCCTTGAAATTTTTGCAGAAAATGGATCCATCCAACTTATTTAAAGATAGATACAAATATGTCATCATTTATCACCCCTTTTACAAATTCTAATTTAGACATCTTTTTCTATTCCATGGTTATTGTATCAATTCTCTAGAGGTAAGAGTTAGTCTGGTAGATGAGAATAATAGTGGAAATAGAAACTCAACTCATAGTGAAAATGAAAAGAGTAAAAAATGATCTAGCTATGAATACTATCTTAGCATCTGTTGATGTAATCTAGATCAATGATGATACATCATGGCAAATTGAGTGAAAGTAACTTGAAAAGATTTGATATTCTCCCAAAATTATTAGACATGTGTGTTGACTCCCATGTCATCATGATTTGGAGTGCTATAGACTAGATTAGTAGATAGTTCTTGTGTGTGGGTAAATTTGATATGACACCTTTTCTATCTCTTTTTTTTAATTTATTAAAGTGATGTTGTCATGATCATGATTTTGATGTTTGGTAGGATGTCCTTGGGTTGAAGTTAATCAAAGTACCTCCTCATGGTGAATATATTTTAATCAAAATATCTTATAATAACCTAATGTAAATAAATAAAATAATTAACTTAGCTAATTATACTCATAAGCTTTGCTCTTTTCTTACCGCCAATTATAAATAGATAAAAATTCATGAGTTATTCTTAAGAAAAGTCTACAAATAAACATAATAGTGAAATTATTTCTTGGAACAAATTGATCAAAATTTGATCTTATTTTGTTATTTTCTATATTTTTTCTATTTTTTGTGTTTTTTTTTTTTTTTTTCCCTTGACCATCCATTGCTAGTTTTCAAGTCAAGCCTCTTTATTCAATGCATAATCAATCAACAAGCTGGTTTTTTTATCAACATTATCAAAAGTGTCATAAAAAGGATTATAACTATTAATTTTTTTCTTTATATATATATGTATGTATGTATGTATGTATGTATGTATGTATTGGAATAAGGAAACCAAGGAGTGGCCATCTTATTTTTTAAAAATATACCACCAAGGAGTTGTTCTCATGGAAAAACTAGGTTCTTCCATGAAAACAACTTCATTTCTGATGTTTTGAACAAATTTCTCTTTATTGACAAGATTATGGTATAGTTTGAGTCTATGCCCATTGACCAACAAAGTCTTATGATTCTCATCTATTGGTAGTAGTTATTTTTATCCATTATCAAAGACTTTTTCTATTTGGTATGGGCTAAGCCATCTTATTCTCAATTTTACTTTGAATTGTTGAAACAAGAGTGCCTAGTCCCCTTCTTGAAATCTTATTTATTTAATGTGGGAATCATGACACACTTTTATGTAGTGCTACATAATTTATTTATGTTATAAATATTTTATCCTTATCTATTCAATCTCATTGAGTTGGATGATCCTATCTTATGGTGCCTTATCCAAATCAATTCCTACATCCATTATTTTTTTCAAAGTTTATAATTTAAACTCAATCGAGAGTAAAGGTTTCATACCATACACTAACTCATAAGGTGAAAAAATAGTGGTTATCTTCTATGTAGTGTTGTAGGCTCATACTACTTCTATTACTTGGGATCCTAATACTTTTTGCTACTACTAACTATCTAAGTTAAAATGTTCTCCAACTCTCTATTGGTAACTTCTACTTAACCATTGGATTGTGGATGGTTAGGGGAGGATTTCCTATGGTTGACTTGGTATAATTCCATTAATTACTTTATCATATTAGAAATAAATTATGGTCCCTAATATGAGACTATCTATCTAAATACATAAAACCATTGCATAATCCTGAAATACAAGAACTATGCTACCACTTCTTCTATATCAAAAGATGAAGCTTGAACCTTATCCCACTTAGTGAAATAATATATACATACCATAAGGTATTTCTTATCTTAGGATGGAAGATCTACATGACCATTAAATTATATTCCCCGCTTCTCAAATATTTCTAACACTATCTAGGGATGAGGAGGCATATCTAATGATAGTATAGGATATCCCATCCTTTAATATGGATCACACTACCTGATGTACTTATTTACTTACCTATGAAGGGATAGACAATAATATATATTTATCCTAAGATCTTATGCATAGTTATATTTGTTGAATAATGACATCCTCCTAGTTCATCATGACAATCTATAATGATGTCATAGGCTTAATTATTTGCTACACACCTATGAAAGACATGATCAAGGTCATATTTAAATAGCATTCCATTAATCCAATTAAAATAATATCTTTCATTGATAAATATTTCTTTTTTTATGAGTTAAATTATAAGGAAACTTCCTTGTGGCTAAATAGTTGGCTATATCAGTAAGCCATGGTAATTATACTAAAACAACATATAGTTATTAATCTAAAAAGTTATCTACAATTGATTTTTCATCACCTACAATGTTTATCCTCGATATAAATTCTACAACCAAATTAAACTTACCTAGTTTATGAATAATGGTTATATCAAATTTTTGAAAAAGTAATAACCACCTTATAATTCTTCTTCCTACTATAGGTTTATTTATGAGATACCTTATGGTTTAATGGTATGTGTATATGAAGACCTTATAATATATAATTTAGTGTTTGAATTTATTGATGGTATAAATCACATCAAGAATTTTTTTTTTGTGGTTGTATGATTTATTTTAGTAGGTGTGAGATTTTTGATGATGTAATTATTGTCAATCATGAGTGTGCCTTTGAGATAATGTGTGTTTTTTCTCACTCTTACTAGAAAATAGAATCTATACTAAGTGTGGGTTACTTTTAAAGGGAGATAATATATATAATGGGTTGGTTACCTTGGTGCTCTCACTAAAACTTTTTCTTAAACCTACTAACTATTGATTCTAAAAATGGAAAGGGTTAAAAACACACTATTTATAATGGAATTGAAAGGGAAACTATAAATAAAGGTGATGCACCAATATAATATCACAAATTATGATTAAAATGGACACTCTTATGAAAGGGATAAGCTTTCACACATTCTCTATACTCTTGGAATGACTTACACAATAGTGTTTCAAAAGAAGGACTTGACAAACTCAATTTTTGCAAGGAAGGGATGTAAAGGAACTGAATTCACATCCAATGCATATATTATATTTTATATTAACACTTAATATGACCTATAAAATATCAAATCTCTTACATGAAGGTATAAAAAGAAGACAATATCATAGGAAAACAAATGATTCACCAGGTTATATCAATGGCAAACACAAGCGCTTCACCAAAAACTTGAAAATAGAGTAACAAAAGCTTATTATTTCTCTTAAAATGTGAGTATAAATTTTGGAAGCCTTTGAATATAAAAAAAATAAAATATTGATGATTAACGTTTTGGAAAATGAGTACAAATAGAAAAATCAAATTCTAGGAGACAAAGCAACCCCAAAATAAGGGTCACAAACTTGGTCTTTTACCTCTTTGAATGCTATGTAGTACCTTTTAAAACTTTAATATCCTTAGGGGGAATATGAGAGAAATTTATATTATCTTATGAGTCTTGTAAATATCTTCATTATGGTTTTTTAAGCCTTGACCACTTGGAGAGTGCCTAAATCTTTGCTTGACCCCCTATATACTAGCCCTTATGTCCTTAATGAAGAATAGGTCATACTCCTTGATTAAATGTCTTTAATTATTCATTTATTCTTAATTTAAACATTCTTATAGTAAATTAATTAGGTATTTCCATGATCCATGGGATGTTAGAAGTTCTTAAGTGCAAGTTTGACTTCTTCAACACACTAGGTGTAGGAAGGAGAGAAGGTATAGATAGGAGACTTGAGACTTATTAAAACATTTCCAAATAATTATAAATTATCCTTGAATTTTTATTATCTTATTTTTGTCATATATAATTTACATTATCCTTTACAATGTTTTTTATAAACCTTATACATTGATTTAGTGTTTTAACTCTTTAGAAAGCTTATCTTCAATAAGGCATAAAAGGGAAAAGTGTAGTTATTCATCAAGACTAAAAATTTACTCCATGAATGGTATTTAAATATAATAATAGACCTGTAACAAGACATTTTAAGACAAAAAACACTCAAAAAGACTTGGTTTTTCACCAAAACCTTGAATTTTCTCTCAAATCCTTATAGATCTCCAAATAAGTAAAGCTCCTTATCTGGAATAATTTGGAGATGACTATAGAAAATTGAGAATATTTTTAGATACCATATATCCCATTACATATTCAAATAAATTTCATGAGTATATTCTAAGTGTAATTATAATTTATAGCTTATTCTCTCTCGTAAATTAGGCCTAATTAGCCCTCCTAAACCTAAAAAGTAGAAATATTGCTACTGGGATATCCCACACATTTGAAACTTTATAAAAGTATTTTATTAAATTTTAATATATTTTTAAAAACCTCCATGTTAATTTTGGGGTCTTGAGACCTTTTTTAAGTATGCAAACCAAGAAACCACCTTATCACCTAGTCGTATTTTGAGCCTGTTTGGGTCTACCTTAGAAAATAGGCCTAGTTCGACCACCTATAGAATCTTCCATGAATTTTTTTAATATTTAATATTTATTAAAACTCCAAAAAAACCTCATTCCATTATTAATAGTTTATCTCCTTCTTAAAACACCTTAAAAACACCTTAAAAACACCAAAAATCATGAAAATAGGGTATTTGGAGAAATATATACAAGTGATGTTAGCATCAAAATTAATGTGGAGAAACTCCTTAGAGTTATAAATAAAATAAAATAGGTTTTATGATAAATATATGTCAATATAGGTGCATTTAAATTCCATTTCCATTTACTGGTCATAATTAGGGTTTAAGACCTGTCTGGGGTCTTAACGATTATTCATAAAGGACATACCACCAAATAATATAATTAAAATTGGAAAAATTATTAATTCACCACCTCATATATCCCAAATTTATCATATACCCATGAAAAAATTGAGATATGGTATGAGTATGTAAAGTTGTCCTTAGGTGGCTTGATTAGTGTTCTTGAGGCTCAAGAGAGCTCAAATATGAGTTTTGGGTCCTAAAACTTCACCTAAATATTTGGATAGGTTTATAAACCTATAAAAAATCTCCCACATTATTCCAAATTATTCATAAGTTCTCATCACTCCTTTGTATGCTCATGGTGTATTGGTTAGAGCACTTGGGGTTTAAGGCTTATCTCTTTCTTACTAGCCCTCAAGGGAGTTTGAGTTGAAAACTAAAGTTTTATGTTAATTTAAAGTGTATTTAAACCATTTATATTCCTATTTACCACCTCCAAGATCCTTCATTTGGTTTTACATTCTTTTTTTTTGCTTTAAGACCATAATAACCCCTTAATCTCATGGCTTACCCTTACCAAAGGAGTGGGCCAGATTTGAGACAAAATAATGGTATATCACCTATTTATATGAACTTTATGAAATAATTAAAACATTAATTCAATAATTATAACCATATATGCCAAATTTCAAATTTTGTTCATGCTTATAGAGCTCTCAAAACACCAAATTCTCCCATGACTGGTTGGGTCTGTTGACTGTGTTAAGGTGAAGAAGGTCATCTTGGGTTTAACACCTCAAAACCTACCTTTTCATCATAATTATATATTATAAATTTATTAAATTATCTATTAAATTTATCTATGATGATTTTATATGAATATTTACCACTGAAATAGGTCCTAAACACTAAGTTTCATCACTAATGGTTTATATGCAAACAAGCATTATTGACCGTAAAGGTCAGTTTTGAGTGATTTTATCATTATCCTAGTTTAATAAACTTTATTTAAACCTAATTTAACTATAAATATATTATCTCACCACTATTAGGCATCAAATTATTGATGGATAACATATTCTAACAACTTGCTTATAGAACACTTCAAGTCACTAGATGACTGTGTTAGGTAATTATGTCTTGACTATATTCTTCCCCTTAGGATGTGGTTATCATCCTTATATAAGATAAATTAAATATAATTTATAACACCCATTACTTATCATCATATTTAAAACTTAATCACTATCAAACTTTCAACCTCTTCTCTTTGATTGACTACTGTAGTTTTGTATGCCTTATTCCTTGTATAGACTGTAGGTGTCTTAGGATTATTTTTTAGAGATGTCTTACCCAAATAATATTTTATATTATTTTAAATTAATAATCTTAAATTAATTAAATATACAAATAAAACTCAACCTTATCTTTTTACTCTTATCACCCATTGTCCATAGAATTCTTGTTGAGTCTTTACAAGATGGTTGTAGGTGATGCTTGTATTGAGTTTTCAACCTTGGATAGAGAATATTATAATGGGTAAGGGATTTAATAGGTCTAAAAATATCCTAATAATCACTTATCACCTCTAATTTTTTCTTCATACCTTCCATGACTTCCTAGATCATGCATAATGCATCTAATTCTCTTTATATGTGCCAACACACAATCAAGGAGCCATGGTTGTAGATACCTTTCAAGTCTTGACTGTAGGTGAATATTTTTTAGTATGTATTATGAAATTGAAAAAAAAATATTTATTATTATATTAGGATACCTAAACTCTTATCCACCTTAATACTTCTTACTAATTTTCATACACATCTGATTGTGAGTTATTTGTGCCCAGATTGTAGGTGCAACTCGTTTTGCCTTTCTTGACTATAATTTTGTTTGAGAGGTCCCTTTTATCTTGAAATTTTCTTAAATATATTATAATAAACTCATAAAAACTCCAAAATCTGATTTAACTCCCTATGAAACTCACCATTGTGTCCTTTGAGTCTGAGTCCTTCATGAGGTTTGAAATACTTGTTGACTATAAGTAAACATTGTTGTAGGTGAACATTAGGTGTTATAAAAGTACTAAAACAAGTTTTAAACATGTATTTAGATCCCCTTTTATTTTTTAAATATAAATAAAGAGGTTAAAAATCCTTTCATATCTCTAAATACCTAGTGAATAACATGTTATAACACCACTTTTAATGAAGCATGCTTGATTGTACTTTCACCTACATGGTTATAGATAAAGATTTGTCTTTTATATGAACTGTAGTTGATCTATTAGATTTTGAACTCAGTTTATAGGAGACTCTTGAATCACATGTGTCTAACATCTTCTTATGACTAGTATTCAGTCTTCATCTACATAGAGGTTAGGCTTTTCATGTCTTAAGTTTTCCTAAGGTGTTGATTTGGGCCATAATGAGGACCTACAGGCTTAGGGCATGTAGGTCACTATTGGAATATTTAGAATTACTAAGCCACATGTTGTGCTCCTTAACTCCTTTCATACCTATCAATTTTATGACACTTCTTGAAACTACTTACCATTTCTCAAAGATTGCAAAGCTTTTAACAAGCATCACATATATCACTATGTGTATGTACTGATTTGTATGAACCGCGATCATCATATTGAATAATGTGAGGTGGAGACTTGAATGAACATAAGCCATAATATTTTCATTTATATCTATACTTCCATATTCCTTTAGACCCTTTTTATCCATGATCAAAATGACACTTTTTGAAATACCTTCAAATTTGAGTGTTATAGGTGAAGATTTCATGTGTGTAAAAATCAAGGAGAGGTGGAAAGTTAGTTACAAGAGACAAAAAGTGACTAAAAACCTCTATTTGCATTCCATAATCACAAATAACTTGAATACTCATTAATTTTCCATGAGGAGGTTAGAATAGTATGGAAACATGAAACAACATATTACCTTAAACAATGTGAACTTACCTAAAACTTTGCTACATTGAGTTTTAAAGAAGTTTTCTTCATGATTTTCATATGCCTTAAAGCTCAATTAAGCACTCACATCTCTTTTAAGGACCTATATCACCTTTAAAACTCATTTGGAACCCTCATAACACATTCATAAGTGTATAAAGTCATTTAGAAGGTTTCTTAAGTTGAAAACTCAGTACCATACAATCCTTTAGTGTTATTTTAGCCATTTGAGGCTATAAAATGAATCTCTTACTATAAAGAGTACTTGTTTTAATATTTAGGAATCCATGAACACTCTAAAAAAAATCATGACCTTAAAATGAGCCTATTTACCATCATGAATCTTCATGACCTTTATTACCTTCCAAGGTGTCCTTATAGCCTGCTCATAAGGCCTATAAGAGAGATTTTGAGCTCTGAAGAGAGCATAGTCCTTTGATGAAACTAATTAAAAATAGATCCACTATAATTTTAATTCTTGAAAAATTAAACCATTTTGTTATTCTGATATTATACTAACATTCACATTCAAAACCTACTCTAGAAGCCATTAAATGACCCAAAATGTGAGTAACTGAGTCATGGGTTCAGTCAAAGCTATCACCAACTAGTTAGATCAATTATACAACATTATATGACTATAACACAATACATAAGTACTATTAGGATGCTGTGTAATCTTTTCACCTCTTGACACAAGCTAAAATTGGTCACAAAGGTGGCTAGACAAGCAAATGACTATGATCATCAAAACCTTAATTTCATCAAAACTACCTTAAAATATGATAATAAAGGATTTGGATGACCATTTTAGATACATAACAATACCAAAATACCAATTAACATGGAAAATAACATGACAAGTAAAGTTTGGAATGATAGGGGTGATAGTTTGACGTATGAAGTCAAACTTGTTAACATTTTGGTGACTCAACTGAGAAGCATGCTTGTTATGATTGAGAACAAGACCATTGACACCTATTTTAGAATCATAAAACAAATATCACATTTTGGAATTATAGTAACAAATTTGATCCATGATAACAAGACTCCTTTAAATTGAAATAAGATAACTTTCTCATCCAAAACAAGGAAAGAAACACATAAAACAAGGGAAACTAACTAAAATGATAAATTTGCAAATAAATCACTTATTTGAGATAAAACACAAGAAAAATAATTATCTATGAAAACACTTGGAGGGAAAAAATAAACTATGTACAAGGAACCTTAGCTCTTAATAGCAATGTTTTAGATGTATCCTATTAACTAGGATTAGAAGCTCCTCGCCATCCATCCTTGCAAGTTGGAAGGAATTGTGGGATTTGTAGATGGATATTGTGAATGGGCCAATCCAAAGGGATTCAAACTTTTTATGCCTTCCAAGTTTAGCTTTTTCCTCATCCCACTTGAGAATTAAATCTCCTTCTTTGAAACTACATGAAGAATATCCTTTGTTAAAGGCTCTGCTCACTTGTGCATGGTGAATTTACATGGCTAACATGGAATGATTTATAATCTCTTCCATCTCCATAATCTCAACATTCCTGATCTCCATTGGTTAATTCTCCAATAACTCAAGTTGGTACATTACTTCTAAAGTAGGAAACTCAAAATAAATAGGCAACCTTTCTTACTTACTATAAACCAACATATATGGAGAGTTGGCCATGTAACTTCTATATGTGATCCTATCAGCTCATATATCTAATTTAAAATTTAAATTCCATGATCTATGATTATCTTCAATATTCCTTATTATGATATTAAATAGGTTATTATTGGTGGACTCATCAAGGCCATTGCCTCGAGGATAGTAGTTTGATAAATTATTGAGGTAAACATCATGTTGAAAAACCCATTGGCTAATCTTAGCTCCTAAAAAAACCATGGAATTATCTATAATTATGGTGGAGGGAACCCTAAATATTTTAATCAAACCTTTGTAAAAATCTAGTACATTATATTTGTTTGCTTATTTCAATGCTATTACCTCCATCCATCTTGTAAAGTAATCCATGGTAATAAGGAACCACTTATGACCTGAGATTGAAGGAAGGTTAATGAGGCTAATTAATTCCAATCCCCATTGGAAAAAAGGTTGATCCACCAAAATTGGTTAGAGAGGTAATGCTATAAGTCTCACATTTCATACAAACATAACACATTGCTTGCATTTCCTAACCCATGTATGACAATCACTAAATATACTTGGACAATAGTACCACCTCTCATGATATTAAGGGTTGTAGTATTTGATAAGAAATGACCTCCACCATGTACATCATGGAACTCTTCAATCAAAATTTATGTTTGATTGAGCTCTATACATCTTAAAAACATATTATTGCTATCTTTCTTGAATAAGACACCATCAACAAGAAGGAAAGAAATAGATTGAAATATGAAATATGTTTTTCTTGAATAATTTAATTTAGGATGATAATAACCATATTGAAGATATCTTACCAAGTCATGAAACCAATTGGAAGATGAGGTATGATGAACTACAAATTCTTCATCATTTATCACTAAAACTACCTTCTTAGCATCTTGTAAGTCTTCAGCTAGATGTTCACATAGTCCTTTACCTCTAATCAGCTTTGTGACTTTGATTTACACATCATAATCCATTACACTTTTTATCCAACCAAACCAATTGTAATTTATATCCTTGTTCAAAAGGAACTCCTTAATACTTGGATGGACAACCATTAGATGTATCATGTTGTTAGATAAAAAGTATATATACTTTCTAAGAGACTTGATTATTGAAAGAGCATGCTTTTAAAAAAAAGAATAACTTGTCTCATACTCCTCCAAGCCTTGAATAAAGATAGGTATTGGTTACTCCAAAGCCTCATAATTTTGTCACATAAGAACACCTAAAATGGTATCCATATTAGGATAAGTGTACAAGATGAAGTCTTTTGAGAGATATAGATTTATGATTGTAGGAAAACTATTTATGGCTTTCTTTATCTCAAGAATATTTATCCCCTCCTTAGACTAGCTAAAAATTTGATTCTTCTTAAGTATGGATTGAAGTGGCTTATCTAAAGTGGAAAAATCTGATATATACCTCATGAAATTATTTTTACTAGGAAGCTTTGTAATGCCTTCTTGTGTTTGGATAAAGAGAGACAAAGAATTGATTCTGACCTTTCAAGATATATAATTAAGCCACATTTTTAAACCATATGTCAAAAGGCTTACCTTCATGTACTAAGAAGACATAATTTTTGGGTTTAATAGACACCCCTAATTATGTACATATTTTGAACACTTATTTTAGATATACCATGTGATCACATTCAATCTTTGAAAACATGGATATGTCATCCAAATATATATGCACAAAAATGTTAATAAGACCTTAGAATGCCATATCCATGGCCCTCTAAAAGGTGGATCTAACATTGGATAAACTAAATGGAATTTTTCTATATGAAAAGGATCCCCACTTTCTAGTGAAGGTTATCTTTAATTGGTCTTCTTTCTAAATTAAAATATGATGTTAGTCACTGTTGGCTAATTTTGGCCCACATACAAAAATTTGCCTAGATAGATCAGTTTTTAAATATCTTGGTATGGAGTTATTAGCTAAGCAAAGTTCCTAATTAGGGATTTTAGTTTCTAAATATATTGGTATGGAGTGATTAGTTGAGTATATTCCCTAATTTATGAGTATATCAAAGGTCACTTACAAATCTTTCAAAACACTTTAAGCAAGCTTAAAGTGTAATTTATTGATCCTTGACAAATAGATCTTGATATAGGTCCAAGGTTGCAAAGTGTAAAGATAAATAGGTTCTCATGGTGATCATGACCTTTATGGACATAAAGTAGGTCTCACAATCCTCAAGAACCCATTTTTGAGACTTGAAATATCAGTAACAAGCTTTGAAGAGATAGACCCTCATTAGGACATCATGTAGAAATAAAATGTCCAACTCATTTATGAATTTTATAAATATGGTAAGAAATCCTCTCAAGGCTAACATAAATGCATGGACATGAATTTATTCATACCTAGATCATCCTCTACAAATTTAATAACTTGATGAGTTATCTATCTTAAGTTATAAAGCTTCAAAGTAAGACTTATAAAATGAAATAAGCACATAGGCATTAGGTTTAAGCTTCATAAAGTAGTCATTTGATTTCAAATTAAATATATCAATGGTTGGTAGTAAATCATAACAAATATCCAATGATGAGTGGGCAAGGAAAATTTTTAATGGGTCCCAAGATCTAACGATACAAATCCAATCATACCAAAGAGATCAATGGTGAGCATAAAGTCAAAAGGTTGGTGTAAGTAAGAAGATAACAAGTGGCAAAATCTCAGGCATATTAATAGAGATCTAATGGTATGCATCAATATAATAAGTGTCAATGGGTCCTAAATATCCAATGGTGCATATTCACTCATACAAATTAGATCAATGGTGAGCAAGCATTCAAAGGGTCAAAGGATCTTTAGGGCGAATAAGATGTTACCAAGTGTCACAAGCACGTTAGATTGTTAGAAAATATAAAGATCACATTTAATCATACAAAAACAAATCTATGGTGTGAAAGAGGTCAAAACTTTAGTAGGATATTGTGGAGAAAATAAAGAGCTAATAGTTGGCAAAATATAAAGGGTCCAGATCAATATCTATGATCAATGTTAAAAGTTGAAGATAGTAGATCCAAATAAATCAATGATGTTCATTCAAATGCTAGGATATGCATCATGAAGGTTCTTTATCAATATATAATAACTATATGAAAACCAATGAAGGAGATTAGTTTTTAATCTAAAATATAAACCTATGATCAGATTTTAAGTAGGGTAAGATATGAATGGTTATGGAGAAGTGTCTCAGCTTTTAATACAGTTCCAAATCTAATAAATAGCCTCTAAGAGTAGACTTGGGCATGGCTCTATCAAGTACATGGATATAACGACATTTCCATCATAATGAAAAAAGTGGAGATAGTGTAGAGTCCCAAGATGGAGATCTACTAGTTAGAGAAAGTAATTGTAGTATTTAATGAATTTTAGGGTGTCTAAGGCTTCTCCTTCATAATCAAGATTATGAATTTCCACCTTTGGCAACTATTATCCTCTAGTGCATTTCTCTCAGCCAATGAGATGATTCAAGGGTATTGAAACAAAAAAAAATAACTTGTTAATAGAGAATTAGGGCTGATTTAATCAAAAAGGTGGTAGCTAAATTAATGATTTCTATACTCATGCTCCCTCTTTTCTCTCTCCCTTAGATATTTTTTTGATTTTAAAGTCCTCTATGCCTCCCTCAATATGATCCTATTCTAGTGATAGCTCTTAAAAGTGTCCCTTATTTTATTGGATACCAAGCTAAAACCCCTTCTAAACACCTCATAGATATAGCTAACTTCTACAACATTCATGATATCAATCAAGAAAATTGTCATGTCCCCTTTTTAGTCGACATGTGCAGAGTAGATGATTAGCCTATTATGCGACCCTCGTAGGCTGATGAGGTGGATAGAGGGTCTTGATGGAGCTGGGCTTGGCTTTCGTTCGGGCACTTTCGGGCATGAATTAAGGGAGATATTAATATTTGATTGATTTAATCAAATATTAATTATTTGAACTAATTTTAATTAATTATTAATTAATAATTAATTATTAATTATTAATGATTTGGTCTAATTTGAGGATGCAAATTCTAAATTAAGACTTGGTCTAATTTTAAGACCCTAGTTCTAATTTAAGGAAGTCTAATTTAAGGGAGTCTAATTTTAGCAAGCACACCTTTGGAGGTGTATAAGAATCTCTCATGAGAGAGAGTTTGTATCCATGATTATTTGATATTGATTCTTGTTAAGAAATTCTTCTGTGAAAACTGAGCCAAGGGTTCCAGTATTCCATCTGCAGTGGAGAACGTCAACTCTTCATTGTGTGCGATTCAGAGGCTGTGAAAGATCAGCTGATCTATTGCCAAACTGCATTGAAGAACGTCAACTCTTCAGTGTGAGCGATTCAGAGGTTGTGAAAGATCAACCGATCTATTGCCGAATTGGGAGATAACTTCATCCAGAAGTTATCACATGTACTTACAAGTTTGAGAGATAACTTCACACAGAAGCTATCACGAGGGTTTCAGGTATTTTCATTATTTGGGTTTTGATTCCAGAATTATCCAAATATAGATCTTTGTATTAGCCCATAATTCTACAGGTCAGGATCAAGCATATAGGTTGAGCAATATCAGTGGCCGTACGACTTCCGTACAGATCTGTGAAAATCCGTACGCATCTACAGAAAGTTTAGGTACCGACATCGGCGAACAGAGACTTACAGAGACTGACATCGGTCGACTCATCACCGACGTCGGCAAGGGGATCACCACAGGTCGACTGACGACGGCAGTATAACCGACGTCGGCGACTGTGTTTTTTACACAGCAGGCCGAGATGTTCCAGATTCAGCCCAGTTCATGGAATATTCAGACTATAAGGCCAAACTTTCGATATTCTTTGTATACCTGACAGAGGATCTCTATTGTAAGCTTATGAGCAAATAAATAAGAAATTATACTGTGATTTATTCATCTATTTGAAAATATTTTGCAGAAATTCAGATAAGCAATTTGGAGCTTTTGTTTTGATATTCGAAGGGATATCACAGTGGTATCAGAGCTTATTGTGCAGATAAAGGAGCCCCTAAGTAAGGGACATCACAGTGGTATTAGAGCTAAATCCTGCCATCCTGAGGGTTTAGAAAGTTTATGCAGCCACAAGAGTTGCGACCACACGGGTATTACACACGCAGTAAAGCTTTGCTTGAAGGTACTCAAGTTCTAGAACAACCGCCGAAAGACATGGGTGATGATATTGGTAGGGCCCGTATTCCTCATCATCCGAGAGACCAAGATGATCCAGAAGTTTTACTTACTCTTAGAGAACTACGAGAAGGGCAAAGGCAGAATAACCAGGTATTACAGTAGTTGGCAGCAGCACTACCAAGATTGGGTTCTCCGAGGAGACATTCCCCACACCGTGAAGATGTCAGGAGTGTTGCAGGATCACAACGAGGCCATGGGACTGTTTCTCGTACAGCGAATAGGCCTACTAGGCCTATCTTTGTGAGACAGGAAGCAGAAGAGGTGATAGCAGGTGAAGAGCATGAGGAGGAATTTATAGACACATTCAGGGCAGCAACTGACGAGTGGGAGTCATTACCACCTGTGGTCAGGGAGATGATTACTTTTGACCGATTCCTCACACAAAGGAAAGAACATTATCGAGGTCGACAGAATGGGAGACCAAGGCCCCAAAACAATGATCTGAAGCAGGCTACGAGTAGGCTCACATTGGCAACATTTGACGGTAGTGGTAAGGTGACAGCACAGGCCTGGGTTAGTAAGCTGGATACATTTCTCACATTACGACCGATGGTGAGGAAGATGCTATCAGATATGCGACACTACATCTTGAGGGAGTAGCTCATGATTGGTGGCACCATGGGATGGTGACACTCCATCATGATCGGATCACTTCTTATCAGGAGTTTGTGGACAGGCTGGTGGAGCGTTTTGACAGGCGGGATCCAGAGTCCTATTTCTGAGAATTGGCACAGTTGCGCCAAAGCGGCAGTCTAGAGTCATACATTGGTGACTTCCAGAAGTTATCAGTCATGGTTCCTGACATTTCAGAGAGGCGACTAGTAGTACTCTTCATGGAGGGATTGACAGAACCATTAAGAGGTTGGATCAAAGGCTTTGATCCTCCTTCATTACAGGAAGCTATGAAGAAGGCGCGCAGTATGGAGATGGCAGCCCCATCAGGTAGATCTAACTCCAGAGGTACTTCTTCATCTAGAGACCATAAGCACTCCAACGGGGATACAGAGAGATCGGATTTTAACATAGATAAATCCGGGGTTAAAAATGATTCAAAGGCCAATCCAGCAGCACCACCCTTGGATCGTGAGGCACTTAATGATCTACGCAGGAAGAAGCTTTGCTTCTACTGCAAAGGTCCATATGATATCCATCACGATTGCCCTTTGAGGCCTAAGGGCAAAGCAAATCGTGTGATGTGGGCGTATTATGAGAATGTGGAATCAGAAGATTTTGAACAGCAGGGTAGTTCTGAGGAGGCAGAGGCTTCAGAGCCTAAGGCAGAGGCAGATTTAGAGCTTCATATACAGGAGGCACGCTTATCCAGCATTCAGTCGGATGAGTCATTCAGACTCCGTGGAGTTTTCGCAGGGCAGAAGGTTACCACCCTTCTTGATACAGGAGCTACACATAATTTCATAGATGCTAGATTGGTGGAGGAGCGTGGACTCACTACCAAAGATTTTGAGGGGATTAGAGTTAAGGTAGCCGATGGTCACACTCTTAGGTGTGAGCGCATGATTAGAGATCTCCCATTGCGCTTGAACAACTACGAGTTCAAGGCTAATTATTTTGTAGTGAACATGGGGGACATAGAATTAGTCTTGGGTATGAAGTGGCTTCATTCATTTGAGGAAGTTACTCTTCATCTCAAAGATATGGAGGTTCATTTTCAGGTTGATGGGAAAACACATATTCTTAAGGCAATACGGGGTAGCAGCTTCAAGCATATGTTTTTTCATCGGATGGAGATGCCTATACTACATGATATGATAGAGTGCGATGATGAGGGCACATTGGCACCAACACAGGAGAGATATGAGGACGAGATTTGTCTTGAGGTGAGTTCAGTTCAAGAGTCAACACATGTGGTAGAGGCTCAGCTTTCTTTTACAGGGGGGTCACATGTTGATGACGATATGCGTACAGGAGACAGAGGTGATGTGATGCCATTGGATGAGAGTGGTGATGGACAGGGCCTGGAGTTTGTGTTGGTTGACAGCACTGTAGATCGAGACTTCATTTGGGATCTGGGTATTCAGCGATTGCTTGAGGGCAAGCAATTTCAGGAGGGGCGGATTGTCATGTCCCCTTTTTAGTCGACATGTGCAGAGTAGATGATTAGCCTATTATGCGACCCTCGTAGGCTGATGAGGTGGATAGAGGGTCTTGATGGAGCTGGGCTTTGCTTTCGTTCGGGCACTTTCGGGCATGAATTAAGGGAGATATTAATATTTGATTGATTTAATCAAATATTAATTATTTGAACTAATTTTAATTAATTATTAATTAATTATTAATTATTAATGATTTGGTCTAATTTGAGGATGCAAATTCTAAATTAAGACTTGGTCTAATTTTAAGACCCTAGTTCTAATTTAAGGAAGTCTAATTTAAGGGAGTCTAATTTTAGCAAGCACACCTTTGGAGGTGTATAAGAATCTCTCATGAGAGAGAGTTTGTATCCATGATTATTTGATATTGATTCTTGTTAAGAAATTCTTCTGTGAAAACTGAGCCAAGGGTTCCAGTATTCCATCTGCAGTGGAGAACGTCAACTCTTCATTGTGTGCGATTCAGAGGCTGTGAAAGATCAGCTGATCTATTGCCAAACTACATTGAAGAATGTCAACTCTTCAGTGTGAGCGATTCAGAGGTTGTGAAAGATCAACCGATCTATTGCCAAATTGGGAGATAACTTCATCCAGAAGTTATCACATGTACTTACAAGTTTGAGAGATAACTTCACACAGAAGCTATCACGAGGGTTTCAGGTATTTTCATTATTTGGGTTTTGATTCCAGAATTATCCAGATATAGATCTTTGTATTAGCCCATAATTCTACAGGTCAGGATCAAGCATATAGGTTGAGCAATATCAGTGGCCGTACGACTTCCGTACAGATTTGTGAAAATCTGTACGCATCTACAGAAAGTTTAGGTACCGACATCGGCGAACAGAGACTTACAGAGACCGACATCGATCGACTCATCACCGACGTCGGCAAGGGGATCACCACAGGTCGACCGACGACGGCAGTATAACTGACGTCGGCGACTGTGTTTTTTACACAACAGGCCGAGACGTTCCAGATTCAGCCCAGTTCGTGGAATATTCAGACTATAAGGCCAAACTTTCGATATTCTTTGTATACCTGACAGAGGATCTCTATTGTAAGCTTATGAGCAAATAAATAAGAAATTATACTGTGATTTATTCATCTATTTGAAAATATTTTGCAAAAATTCAGATAAGCAATTTGGAGCTTTTGTTTTGATATTCGAAGGGATATCACAGTGGTATCAGAGCTTATTGTGCAGATAAAGGAGCCCCTAAGTAAGGGACATCACAAAAATGTAGCAATTAGTTTATTAGCCATATCTTTCAAAGGTAAAGCCTTAGACTCGTATAGAATCCATACTACTAATTCCATTTCCACATGGGACCAATTAAGAGAGCTTTATGTAAGATATTTAAGGATGAAAGGAAACATTTGTCACTTGAAAAGCAATTAACTATAATAAAAATATCCCCTCATGAGGTCATGCAAGACTTCAATACAAGGTTCCAAAAAACTTGGGATAGAATCCCAGTCTCTATTAGGCCTACCCCTAAATTTGCCTTACTATACTATTTAAAAGCCCTTAATAGTGACATTATAGTAATGATCCAGTATATGGGTGGGAACACATTACCAAATTCATATGAGGTGGTAATTAGGGCAAAAAATTATTTGGTGTAGGTTGGCAAGTGTACACCTAGACCACTAATGCTTTTGCTCCCTGAGATCATGTCATCTCTTATTTATATTCCTCCCTTGGATATCATTCCTCCTATGCCTATAATTACTAATATACCCTCACCTAAGGAAAAAAAGGATTCCACCAATGGATTTAGTGATTCCCAATAACAAAAGAACTTTCAAGATCTTAAGAGCATGTTCTAATCTTTGGTAAATGAACTAGTAAATGTTAAGAGGAAACAAACTTTCAATAGGCCTCACCAAGCCTCATATCAACATCATCAACAAGTTTATCAAGAAAATAAATTACCCTATAAAGGAAACTTCCAAGGCCAAGTCCAAGGTCAAAATCAAGGACAAGTGTAACCTAGCTACAATAGATAAAACAACTATAATCCAAATGTTGCAAGTAATTGTAACACTTTGGTCCCTATTCAAAATAATGTTGCTTAAGAAGATGAGGGTACCATGCCTTGAAATCAATATTTTGGATAATCCATTATCCCAAATACTAATTTCAGTCAATCTTTCAATGATCAATGGTATTAGGCTACAAATTATGGGTAAAATCAAGCTCTTATGGCTCAAAACATAGAGTTTCCCATGATGACAAAACTATAAGAGCCTCAACAAAATCAAATAACTAATCAAGAACCAAGATAGTATGGTGATACAATGGTTAAATTGAGAAAAAAAGTGGTATACAATCAATCAATAGGATAGTTATAACCAAGCATACATTCTAGTGGAAATAAATACAAGGTTCACAAGAAGTAACATGGATGGTAACTAGGAAGTAGTCAAAGAGATTCCTACAATTACTCCTTCAATATCAAATTTGATTAGATTTGCTGCTATTCCAATTTTTATAATAGCTCCCATAAATCAAGATCAGGGGAATGTCTTTAATCTTCAAAACTCACAAATTTAAAGTATAGTTGTGGCTCCCAAAGCATATCCAAAGGTTGGTGGTTTGCCCACCAACATTGTGGAATAAATGAAAAATTCCAATTTGAGTGTGCCAATGTGGGATATGCTATCCATTCTTGGTAAATTAAACATCCTCCAAGAAGGGTTGTTAAGAATCAATGTTTCTAAGAAGCCACCAGTCAAATAAAATGTGGTTCTCACTAATGTAACCAAAGGACCAAATGAAGGGAAATCAGGTAAGGTGGTGAAACCTCCTCCCTTCTACATTTAAATAATCATTGATAAATTTTTAGTGCACAATTAATTTATAAATAATGGGGCTAACACCCTAGTAATGCAAACATCTATATTAAACTAGATTTGTCTAAAGTATGAGCCCCAATCTAAAGGAGTGTTGCAACTTTATGGTTCTTCCACCAATCCATCTGGTATCATTAAGGACATTAGCTTAACCATGCATGCTTGTCCTAGTGTCACATTGGTCCAAGATGTGTTGATCCTATATGTACCTCCTCATTTTATACTATGCCTATCTAGATAATTCATAGCAAAGATTGGAGGTTATCTTATAGTAGACTGGTCATACATGGAATTTAGGACAAGAAATCAGATCAAAGTGTCTATCAAGGTTAAACCCATTGAAAAATTCCACATAAAACCTTATGTAATAGATATAATAAACCTCAA
Source organism: Torreya grandis (assembly GCA_037957365.1). Classification (NCBI taxonomy): domain Eukaryota; kingdom Viridiplantae; phylum Streptophyta; class Pinopsida; order Cupressales; family Taxaceae; genus Torreya; species Torreya grandis. The sequence continues at coordinate 1,462,862 of JARHVA010000804.1, read as the reverse complement.
TTTCACCATCTTTGATGAAGATTAACATATATTTGATCAAGAATTAAACACTCATCCTGAAGAGATACCCATCATGTTCTTAGATGAACTATGGAATGACAATCATTTAGCTGATCCCTTGCAAGGAATTTAAGAAATGTACATGGGTGTCTACTACTTTCATGAAGAGAATCAATCCATTCCATCCCTCATTCGACCTCAAGAGGATCTTAATTGCTTATTAAATTTTTTCTTTGATGGTTCAAGGAGCAAACATCGAGTGGGTCCAGGTGAAATTCTAGTATCACCCTCCAATGAAAAATATTTCTCTTCTTATAGGTTCTAATTTAGTTTCTCTTATAATGTATCATAATATGAAGGTATCATCCATGGCCTTCAATGGGATAATAAGAGAGGAATACAGTTGCAATTTTATGGGGATAGTGAGTTGATTGTACACCATGTTAGAGGCTAAAATATCACCACAAATCCACTGATGAAGTACTAAAAGTGTAGATTTTGGGACCTAATTGAGTATTTTGAGACCTTTAACATACAAGCCATACCAAGAAACCAAAATTATCATGTTGATAGGTTGACAGCTATGGTAACTCAACTTGAAATCCCTAATGATTTGAAAAAGACCAAGGTGGAACCACTTGTCAAAGTGGTGGTAAAATCATCAGTGCTAGATAATGAGGATCATTAGTACATTTTTTAAAATGACAAGAAAATTACTTATTTATTGTAACAAGAATCAAAATTATCTTCAATAAACCAAGAAAAGTTCCAACATCAATATGAAGAGAAAATAGTTTAATTGAGATCCAATAAGCTTATTAAAAGGCTTGTCACCCTTGAATATCTTTTCCATGAGGGAGATCATATGAGAAAAGATAAGGTAGTGATGTAAACTAATGAATAAAACTATGAAATATTACTTATCTTCAATGACATGATCCTTAAGCTTGTTAAGGTAATCACTAAATTTAAAAGGCATGCATTCATAGAACTTTGTAAAGAATATACACAAACAATTTTGCTTTGTAATATAGTGACCTAAGAGGCATTGATCCCAAGCTCACCCAAAACACTATAGAGACAAAGGCTAATTTCAACCCTATCAGGTAGAATAAGAGTAATATAAACCTAAAAATAGAAGATATATGAGGAAATAATTGACCAAAATGATTAAATCCAAGACATCTTTCCCATTAAGCACTCTTCATGGGTAGCCAATTTGGTGCTTGTGAGGAAAAAAAGTGGGGAAATTAGACTGTGTGCTGATTTTTGGGATCTAAATAGGGTCCCTTTGAAGGATCATTATATTTTAACATCCATGGAGCAACTCCTTAAATAGTTACTATTTTAGAATGCTTCTCCCTCTTAGATGGATATTTAGGTTACAATCAAGTACTAGTAAGAGAAGAAAATAAATATATGTCTACCTTCACCACAAAGTGGGGCACATATTCTTAATAGAAGATGCCTTTTGGGTTGTCAAATGATAGGGAAACTTTCAAAAGAGACATGGACATGGATTTCTAGGGGTTTCTAAATCAAATGGTGCTGGTCTACTTGGATGACATCATAATTTTCTCCAAGAAAACTATTGAGCACATGGACCATATAAGGTTGATATTTTAAAGATGCAAAGAGTATGGGATGTCTTTAAATCCCAAGAAATGTGTGTTTTCCATTTATGAAGGCAAAATTTTGGGTCACATTGTCTAAAATGAGGGGATATCTATTGACCATAATATAATAAGTGATACCTTAACACTATCTCTACCCAAACACAAGAAATGAATCTAGAGCTTCCTTGGGAAGATTGACTTTGTGAAAATGTTTATACTTGGTTTTATAAACCTGGTCAAACCCATCACCACCATGCTAAAAAAGAGCCAAGTGTTTACTTGGTCACATTAAGGTAATTCAACATTTAAGGCCATCAAATAGTTCTTTGCCCAAGCACCCTCACTCATAAATCCTAAATTCTTAAAGGATTTTATATTGTACACCTTTACCAATGTTGATAACATAGCAACTATGTTGATGCAGAAAAATGGTGGACTTGAGAAGCTAATTGTATTTTTTAGTTAAAGGCTAGAGGGATATAAGGTAAAGTATACCTCCATAAAAAAGTATGTTCTTATAGATTTAAAGAGTCTCAATAAGTTCATACCAATGCTTTCCAATAGCAAGGTTCATCTTATGGTGTCTCATCATGGAGTGAAGGACTTTTTCCTCAACAAGGATTTAAATGAGAAAAGAGTAGGATAGATTACCAAGGTTATAGAGTATGATGTGGAAATCAAGGTCACCAAGCTGATAAAAGGAAAAATCTTGTGTGAAAACATCATGGAAAACCTTAAAGAAGATAAATAAATTGTTTTGGTGATACAAAACAACTCAAAAAAAGATGCACCTCCACTTTATAATAGATGCCTGCAAGATATGACCCATTTTTTGATGATAGGAGGATGCCCTCAAGGTTTGGATAGATAAAAAATAAGGTATTTCAGGATCTAGTCCATACCTTATGCATTAGTTGATTTTGTTATTTTTAGAAGGGATATGAATGGGTTATTTCTTAGGTGTATTAATGACAATCAAGTGATAAAGTTATTGGATCAATTTCATGAGAGACCTACATGATGCCATTTTTCACCAAGAACAATAGAAGAAAAGGTAATGAGAGCTAGTTATTATTGGCCTAGCCTTTTCAAAGATGCCTATGCATGGGTTAGAAAATACAAAAAGTGTGTTCTATTTTTAGGGAAGTAGAGATTAAGAACTCTTCCACTCAACCCAATCCAAGTGGAACAACCCTTCATGGAATGGGGGCTAGACTTCATAGGGATGATCAACCCACCTTCTAGTGTAGGGCATAAAAGGGTGATCACTAAAACTAATTACGTCACCATGTGGGTGTAAGTAATTGATTTGAAAGAAGCTAATGAGATAATATTATTGGAATTCTATGAAAACATAGTGACCAGGTTTGGTGTCCTACTATAATTTTAGATAATGCATGGACATTTATTGGTATGAAGACAAGTGAATGGGTATTCAAGTTGGGCATCTACCCCAACACATCCTCCAATTACTACCCCCAAGGTAATGGAATGGTAGAGTCCAAAAGTAAAAACTTGATAAGGATTATCAAGAGGACTATGGAGGAAAATCAAATAGTGTGGCATACAAAGCTATAGATAGCTTTATGGACTAACAAAGTGACTCCCAGAGTTGACATTAAATTTTTTCCATAGTCCTTGTGTATCGAAGGTAATCCAAATTTCCCCTCTAACTTGAACTACCTACATTGGAGTTAGCCCATCAATTGGAGTCGATGTAAAATGAGACCATGATCATGAGGATGGTATAGCTCATGGAGATTGAATAAACTAGGGACTTTATAATGAAGACATTTGATTCAAATCAAGCTCAAGTTAGGAAATCATTTTAAAAGAGAGCCATAACAATAGAATTAAAAGAATGGGACTTAGTTCTCTAGTGAGACTCAAAGAAGGCTAAGCTAGGAAACCATACCAAGTTTGGTATCTTATGGAGTGGTCCTTATTTGATCTATAGATGTAAAAAACATAATTTTTAGCTTGCCCAATTGGATGGAGAGGTATTACACATACCAGTCAATGAAATTCATTTTAAGATTTGATATTAGAAAATTGTGCATATATTATATGATATTGTAACATGTTAGATTAGTTTTCTATGATTTTGTCTAAGTGCCTTGAGCACATTTCCTTTCAGTTGCATGTTTCCATTTAAATAAGTGTCTGTGGCATAGTATTTTATTTTTATCTTTTATTCCTTTTGCTTCAAGAGGAAGCTTCAAAAAGGGCCAACCCTCTAGTCAATCTCATAGTAGTTTTAGTTGAGAGGAGAGAATATGAATCTGTGTACCCAATGGATTAGTTTAAGGCCACTAAGTCTTTACATATAAGGAAATCATCCCTGGGATGTCACCAAAAATGTTATCACTTTTTGGCCCATATACAAAAATTTTAAAGATCCTTGGTATGGAGTGATCAAATGAGAAGAGTTGTTAATTGATGATCTCAATTTCTAAATATATTGGTATGGAGTGATTAGTTAAGCAGAGTTATTGATTGAGTAGGAGATAAAAATTCACTTACAAATATTTTGAAACACTTTAAGCAAGCTTAAATTGTAATTTATTGATCCTTGATAAGTAGGTATTGAAATAGGTCCAAGTTTAAAAAGTGTAAATATTAGCAAGTTATCATGGCACTTATGACCTTCATAAACATAAAATATGTTTCACAGGTCTTAGGGACCCATTTTTTAGGCTTGAAAGATCAAGCACAAGCTTTAAAGAGCTATACCATCCTTAGGACATCATGCAAAAATAGACTGGCCAATTCATTTATGCATTTTATAAATATGATAAGAAATCCTTTCAAGGCCAAAATAAATGCATGGACATGAATTTATTCATACCTAGATCATCCTCTACAAATTTAATAACTTGATGAGTTGTCTATCTCAAGTTATAAATCTCAAAGTTAAACTTGTAGAATGAAATAGGCATGTGGATGTCAAGTTAAGCTTTATAAAGTAGCCATTTATTTCAAATGAAAGAGATCAGTGGTTGGCATTAAATCATACTAAATATATAATGATGAGTAGGTGAGGATATATTTTAGTGGGTCATAATATATAATGATACACATTCAATCATACCAAAGAGATCAATGGTGAGCATCAATTCAAAAGGTTAACATAAGTAAAAAGCTGACAAGTGGCAAGATCTCAGGCATCCTAATAGAGATCCAATAGTACACATCAATCTAATAGGTTTTAGTGGGTCCCAAATATATATTGGTGTGTATTCACTAGTAAATATTAGATCAATGGTGAGTAAGTATTCAAATATTTAAAGGATATCTAAGGTGAATAAGAAGCTACCAAGTGTCATAAGTGTGCTAGACTATCAAATAATCTAAGGCCTATATTTAATCATACAAAATTAGATTTATATTATACAAGAGGTCAAAAATTTAGTAGGATATTATAGAGTAAATAAATATCTAATAGTTGGCACAATATGAAGGGTACATATCAATATCAATGATCAATATTAAAGGTTGAAGATAGTGGATCTAGGAATATCAAAGGTGCTCATTCAATTTCCAGGAAGTAGATTAATGGTCAATATTAAAGGTTGAAAGATAAGAATTTTCAAGTGGAGAACAATGGTGGCCTAGGTCAAAATAGAGGTAAATCCTAAAAATAGCACCATTTTAACATTATATCTCGATCAAATTTCACAAGCAGAGATAATTATACAATCAAGCGTTGTTAACACAAGATTTTGATGCCATGAACCTCTGGTTTGAAGATTTAGAACACAAATGGCCCATAATTTTGGGTTATAATATGGTTTCATGACTATTATATTTTTTATTTAAAAAATACCTATGTATATGGTAAGTTCTCAATTTCCATAAGTTCCCATGGATAAGATAGGTCTATTTATACCTAATGGAGATCAAGAATGAAGCTATACAACTTGTAAGATCTTTATCGATATATAATAATTATATAAAAACCACTGAAGGAGATTGGTTTTCAATCTATAATATAGACTTGTGATTAGATATTGAGTAGGGGTAAATATTAATGGTGATGTATAAGTGTCTCACCTTTGAATATGGTCCCAGCTCTAACAATAAATCATTAAGAGAAGACTTGGGCATAGATCTATCAAGTACATAGATATAAGGACCTTACCCTCATAATGAAGTAATTAGAGATAGTATAGAATCCCAAGATGGATATATAGTGGTTAGAGAAATAAACTGTAGCATTTATTGAATTTCAGGGTGTCCAAGGGTTATCCTTCATAAGCAAGATCATAACTCACCACCTTTGAAAACTATTATCCTCTAGTGCATTTCTCTTATCCAATGAGAGGATTTGAGGGGTATTGGGACAAACAAAAGATAAATTTTCCATAAATAATTGGGGTTGATTTGATAAAAAAAGTGTTAATTTAATTAATTACTTATGTACTTAGGTTCCCTCTTCTCTCTCTCCCTTTCTGATATATTATCCATTCTTTCCATTTTGTAATCTCTCTCTTCATTTTTAGAATAAAAGATTTTCTCTTAATTATGTAGGAGTAGAGACTCTCATTTGATAAGGCTATACCCTACCAAAACTTATATTAAATACCTCTTGAAGATAATAATATTTCCTTTACCTATCTCTTACTTTTGAACTGTGTTTTTGTAAGCTTGTGCATGATGGCATTGTGAAGGAAAATCTTTCATGCCCATTGTCCTTCTTTCTTGACTATTTTAGGGTGTTTTATATTTGATTTTAGGTCTATATTTATATTATTTTAAATATTAATGAAAACTTAGTGTGAGCCTTATAATTTATCCTAGTTTCATTCATTGCTTTCTGAACCTAGTGTATGAAATACTTATGCAATGAACTAGATTTTAGAGATTGTGTGAACTAGTTCTATCTTATGCTTCTTCAGTGTAATTTTCATGCTTGTGTGAGTTATAATTTGATTTGGTGCATCATAATTTTATATTTATTAGGATTCCATTACCCTTCTCTAACTATTTTCTTGGTGTAAACATTAGTTTAGGTCATCATCAAGAAGAAGCTAGACTTCTTCAGAGGTTCAAACTCACATAGGTGACCCATAGCTTGGGGTTGTCTCAATAGTGTAGCTTAATTGGAGATATCTTGAAGAAACCTATATAATGGTGAAAATTTAAGCTACACCAATAGAAATACCCATCCAACAAATATAACCTCTCTGAACCTAAAACCAACTACAAAATTTGTTCCATAGATAGCAGTGGATATTGATCCTTAAGAGAAGCCTTGTTAAAATATCAAAAGTCAACACCAATTTTAATATAACATTTATTATTCCATAATATAATAAGTTTTTCTACCCAATTTTTGTTCTTTATTGGAAATATGATTATTTATTCTATGAGCTTATGAAGCTTAGTCCTCATCAGAGGCTCAAGTTTTAGATTTATAGGCCTTTGCCTTTATCTAACCATTTTAGTTTTGGCCTCTAACTCAATGGTGTGTTGAGCTATACTTAGGTTAAATCCTTTTATATCACTATATTTAAATGAAAAAACATAAAAAAAACTCCTACATAACTCAATAAAGGATTCATTTTGTAAAGGAGCACATACTTTACCCAATTTTAAACTCATTCTAGCTGCAATCTCCATGTTGGCATAGTGCTCTTATTTGGTTGAAAATGAGGACTTATATTTCCTCATATAATCATATCAAATAGATATTTTATCAATTTTGACTAATAATTTGGGTATATTATTAGTTTTAGTTACACAATTTGATCCCCATATTGCTGAAATAACTTTGACTAATTCTTGGAAGAGAATTGAGCCTCCTCTTGTAAGAACATGATAATTTGATTATCATCCTCAAATACCTAAATTTTTTCATGATTATATGGAATGGGAGGCCTAAAAACAACATTAATATGTGATTGAATTTTCTCACTTTTGATATTAACTAGAATGCTGAATTGATCCCCTATGACAACCAACATTTTAACATGTTTATTCTTTTCTCTTGGCACTTCCTGAATGTCAAAAGGATCAAAATACTCAAGTAAGTCCCACACTCTATGTTCATAAGATATAAGGAATTTTTTTTATGTATTTTAATACCTCTTAATTGGTGAACTATAAGTTCACTATCACCAAATATTTTCAAGATGTTGATTCTCATCTTCCTAACTCACTGCAAGCTATAGACTAGTGACTCATACTTCGTAACATTATTTGAGAAACCAAACTAAAACTTAATTTAATAAAAATACCTTTCATTTTATGTTTATATAAACATATTTCTATCCCTATTACCTTTATTTTTCCTTGATCCATCAAAGTATAGCTTCTATAAATCATCACTAGATTCATCATACTTCACCATGGATGGAATTAGTACATCATTCTCATGGAGGCAATAAACACAAATTCCCTCCTCCTCAATTAGTTTTTATGGATAAATATCATGTAAATTTTAGGCCCATTAATAAATTAATAAATATTTAACTCCCTATAGAGGTGATTTGGCTTCCACTTCACTAGTTTCTGTAACCTCATCTGAGATGACACAATTAGTGTGTATAACACTTGGCCTATAAGGCTTCAAGTGGAAATATTAAATGGGATCATAATGGATTTTTACCTTAATACCATATTATGTTATGAATATAAAATATTTTTAATCAACTAATAGGTAGACGCCAATCTTAGAGGTGAATTCTATTGACAAACACATGGCAAAGTAAGGAGGCAAGTTTATCACCATTACATCTAGCTAAATTGTGACATTTGGGAAATAATGTAGTGTCAAATTCAGGTTATTTATCATATATAATATATTTATTGGTTACCCATATAATTTTAATACCCATTTTATGTTTGGATCATACACTAAACCAAGCTTATCTATAATTTTCTTAGGCATGATTGTGATGCTATCTCTATTGTCCACCATATAGTTATGAACTATGGTGTCACCAAATATAAAAGAGAGATAAAATAGAGGTTTTTAAATTTATTTTACCTCATCCCTACCCAAATTTACCTAATTTTATACTTTTTGGACTTGACGTCTTGTTGGTTGATCTGAATTTGCCAAAATTATGCCTTTTTTTCAACTAATTTTGACACCAATTTGAGAGGTAAAAGTTCTTGTATGAGCATGTACTTTTGTCCCAAGATTGATAAGTAACCCACATGATGATACTAACATTTTAATTATTTATATGATCAACAATACTATAAGTAACTACACTTACCTTATGTTATACTCTTTGAACAACTGGCATATCATGAACATGTGATGCTTGATAAGACTTGATAACCTCTACATTATAATTTTTTGTGGTATAGGGGTAGAAAATTGATTTTTAGAATTTTTTAGGAAAATTTTGATGTGTACTTGAAGAATTACCAACCTATTTGGTCTCTTCAATATCTCTCTTCTTCACTCTAGTCACAATTGAAACTACACTGATTGAGGCACCTAAGTCACCAACTTAATTTATGGCCACATGATCATCAAGTGGCCAATTAAAAAAAGTAGAATCTAGTTACCCTTGTCCATGACTCATATTATATTGGTGAAGCATACCTTCACTATACTAACCCTCTTAAATGGAAGCCTCTTCTTGAGTCATATTATATTGAGGAACCCTCTTTATGTTGGTTATCTTCTCAACTAAGGATAGGTGATCAAATTTATCCTTAAATTACCTAAATAAGGCTATACCTATGTCATCCTAGGAAGAAATGGAGTTTAGTGGGAGGTTTCTATATAACTACAGTGCTTTTCCTTTAAAGGAAGCAACAAGTTATTTAATATCCACATTCTCTTAAACAACATTATGGACTAAATAGAAATTGGAAACATCATTGATGTGCTCAATAAGATTTGTTTGATATTATCCTAAAAATAATGGGATGATCTTAAGATTTGATATAGGTATATCACCAAAATCATAAAGATTCAATGTACTAGCTATGTTAAATGGGATAAACACTTGGTTTCTGATGGAAGATGTGCAATATCTCTTACTTATTCTTCTCTTCTCTTAGAAATTGAGAAATGAATGTGTTTATCTAGGTAGATCTAACCCTAGAACTTATCAAAAATTTAGACTGATAAGGTCAACCTAATCAACCTAGTATTGAAATTGGTAAAAACTAACTAGGTTATGATCTATGTTGGCCATGGGTTAACCTAGTTCCTATTAAGCTTTTTAAATAATAATACAAGGTTGATGTGGCTGATTATGTCATATAAATTACCAAAAATATCCCTTTGAAGATGAACCCATTGATCCTCAATATATCCCTTGAAAAAGGTGATTCACAAGAGGTTGTTATGGTATGTAAAGATGATAGGGATAAATTAGCTCTATGATACACAACCTATTAATTCATCCAAAAGACTTCTCCACAAAACAAGATTCATATCTTCAAAGAAAGTATGAAACCCTAAGCTTGCTCCTCAAGTATAATGGTGGATAAGTAAATGTGCATTATATCTTATTTCTTCTTTTCTTCTCTTAGAAATAGTGAAATGAATGTGTTTATAGAGGAAAATATAACCCTAAACCTTTCAAAAAAATTAGGTTGACAAGGTCGACCCAATTGACCTAGTATTGAAATTGGTAAAAACTAACTAGGTTATGAACTATGTTGGTCATAGGCTGACCTAGTTCCTATTAATATTTATAAACAACAATACAAGGTCGATGTGGCCAACTATATCATGTAAACTACCAAAAAGGGATTTAAGTTAGGGAAAGGGATAATGAATATGGTAAAATAATAGATAAGGGTGAAAATAGGAGGAAATGATTATGAGAATGGTTTTTAACAGACAAGTGTGTAGATATCAAGTGGTAAAAAGGGATAACTATCTTATGAAACACCAATGGTCTACCCACCCCTTTCTCGATGCATCCCTTAAGGTGTGAACTTAGAGAGATTGAGACTTGATGGGTTCCTATAAGATAAATAACATCATTAATTGATAAAGTTTTAAAAATATTACATGTATACATATGCCCCACTTGAAGCTTATCACATATCATGTTGGTACAATAAGGAATGGTGCTTTAGGTAAAGAACATAGTGACACATGACATTAAAGTTGAATAAAGTGTAATAAGGAGAAAATAAGATAAATGAAAGTACATAATTGAAAACACATACCTTTACTTACCTTAGTATTGTAGATAAAGGAAATATGATAAATGTGAAGGTGTTTAGTGTGAGGAACAATAGGCATACCTATAGAGATTATCAAAAAAGAGCAAAAAATCAAAATTTTTGCAACATGTACATATAATAGTTGAAAAGATTTTCTATGACATTAGGATTATAGAAAATTTTATAGTTTGGAAAAAGAGTTATTAGAGGAAACTATATGATCAAAATAAGAAATCTAATGATAAATATTTGAAATGTAAATAATTTTTAAATCTAGGAGAAGACCATGGGACCACTGGTGTTGTTGAGCACATGGATATATGAGAGGTTCCTAATGTATCATCTAAATAGGTTTCCCTATGTGGTTGATGATAGGTTACCTCATGTTCTTAGATATAGATAAGAATATTTAGTATAATTCATGTCCTTTGTGCCAGTATTATAGATAGTCACATGAATAGAGATTACGTGGAATCCCTATGCACATATTTATAATATTTGGATGAGTTAGGTGAATATGGTACTAGGGCTTACTCAAAAATATATCATAGGCCATTATACCTAATGGGTATAGCTATAACTAGTTACGCTCTCACTAATAATTTTTGGACTCCCATACCCAATGACTCTTATAGTAGTGCCTACATTTTATGAATGACATGTGAGAAATCCAAGGGTAATAGGAGGAGGAGGAGCATCAGTATAGAGATCAAATATTATACTACAAAATGTGAGACCATGGATTGGTCAAGTACAATAGCTGACATCTAGAGGAGGAGAAGGCATGGATGTGGATGTAAGGGTGCAAAAGGTACCACAATAGGCACCATAATAGGAAGAGAAATGACCACCTTAGGAAAACCATTAATAGAGATGATAGTGGTAAGATCAAGCACAAATGAGAGTGGTCACATGATATGACCTAATAGTCAGCCTAGGGTAAAGCTAGTTGATAGAGGCACCATTAAGGAGAGGCTTAAGGCATGAATAGGTGGTGACTCTAAGCATTTATCTGGTTAGGAGGTGACCCATAAATGAGGTTATCAAGGGATGAGATTATGGAGAGTCCATGCTCAATGGAAAAGTAGATAGGGATACAGTGGTTGGTAACACCATGACATGTAAGAAATGTTGGATTTTATTAGTCTTTGAGATAGAATACTAGTTATATATAATTATAGATAGATAGATTTTGATATGTATATGTGATCTACTAGATATTTAGGCTTTGGTTTTTATATACCCTATAATAGAGGAGACAAAATTGGGGTCCCTAATCATGTCATCACACTAGGACATTTTAGATGGAGTGTTGGCACCATATGACCCCACCATGATGGATGATCATTTAGTACCATCTACCCCAGCTCAAGTAGGTTGGTTTAAACTACTAGGGGAGGCTAAAATGAAATTATAGACAAATGGGGATGGATTATATCCATTAGGAGGGGTGGGATTAGGAGATGCATAGGCTTGGAAAACTTTGGCTTAAGAGAGAGACACATACATGCCTACCATGATCTAGTTGGGATAGGTACAAGCCCATGTAGCCAACCTACAAGGACATGTAATAGGGTTGATATCTCAAACAAACTCATTATAACATATTATGTATAGGGGATAGTTTGATTCATCTATGGGTATCATGGCTAGGCCATGAGATAGACTTGATAGAGCCTAGCCATAGAGTTGGAGCTATGTATTTTTGTATTTTGTATAAAAACACATGATATATAGAGATATATTATTTTGATAGTTGTATTTTGATCTCATGAGTTATATTTTTGTTTTTTTTATTGATTAATATATATATATATATATATATATATATATATATTTATTTATATCACTTGTATTTTTAATTTTTTGTTTATGATATGGGAAATATATGTGGCGTGTTTTCTTTTCTAGCATTATGTAGTACACATGCATGGCTTAAAAGAATAGGAAAAAGACTTGGAAAAGTATAATTAATCATAAACAAATGTACTACACACTATTTCATGATGGGAAATGTGTAATAACAAAAGATGACTAAATATAATAAACCAAAAAGTGGTAAACAAGAGGACAAAATGTTTGTAAACTATAAAAAATATTGGCATAAAATTAAAACAAGTAAAATCACACTATATCACATTGGAAAGTATGAAAAATAATGTAATGAAAATAAAATCATGTGAAAAACCAATGGTAAAAAAAAATCAATTAAGTCAATCAATTAGACTAAATTAGGTTGGGAAGAATAAAAGAGAAACAAAATTGGCAAAATGGTATTAAATTAATCACACTAATTTGAGTTGGGAATTATGAAAAACTTATGAATAAAGGTTGAATTATCATATGCAATTGGAAAATAAGAAGATAAAAGTAAAATATTAATTAAGCATAAAACATACTAAATCAATATGGGAAGCATGTCAATGACATGTAACTCATTATCAACCACATATTATCTCATATTTGACACATAATTTCATTATGACTTGGGTATTGGAATTTTTTGTAAGGAAGGCTAGGTCTTGTCCATGGTATTACACTCAAAATCACAAAGGGAACACTAATGAGGTGGAAAAAATGTTAAAATATGGTAAAAGGGGATGTTTATAATGGTAATGTGAAAATTTGGTAATTTTTTAGGAAGGATTGGTCCTTTCCAAGGTCTTACATTGTAACTCACAAATGGAATCCCTCAAGGGAGTGATTAGTGAATGAAATAATATTTCTTAAAGGTAAATATTAAGGATATATAGAGTGAAAAATGGAATGTTAGAATCATAACATAGGCTTCTTATGAGAAGACCTTATGAGACATGAGGCACACTAAGGACATGAAAAGACACTAAGTGACTAGCGATAATCAATATACAAAGGATACATGTTCACTATAGGCATAAGATGTGTAAGTAAATAAGTGTGGTACTAAGATCAACTGATGTTGGTTGTTTTGAACAAGAAAATTAAAATGGACCTACCTTCCCACAACATGTTCCTTGTTTCTTAGGAACATTTATAGATATGTTAGTCTACTATGAATATTGAGTATTTATATGAGAAAGTAGGTAACACTAACATATTTTTTTATTCTCCTTTTCCTATCTATTTTCCTACCATACCCTAATATACCTAGAATCTATCATGAGGCCAACTATGGAGTTTGAGAGATTCAATTATAAAAATGAGATATGTTTAGAATCATGTATTTTAGTGTGATTTGACTTTTGAAAAGTTTGAATGTTTTCTTTTAGATCATTGCCTTTTGTTAAATGATCTAGATTTTAAATTTTTATGGATTTTATTATTCCTCCTCCATATAGACTTGGAATGACCAATAATGATATATGACGTGATACACATGAAGTATATTTAGGCTTAAGATAAATGAAGATAAATAAATAAATAAATAACTGACTAGAACACTTAGCCTTAACTATGAATCAACATGTTATCTCAAGTATCAACCATTTGTATGATTATTTTGCAAAAGGGAATAATGGGAATAAAAAGAGATCCAAAGTGGACCTAGTAAAATGAAACTATAATGAGATGAATTTTTTGCTAATTTATCACATGGTAAATAAGGAATGACTAAAGGGAGAAGGGTTTGTATAACCAAGTCATAATAACAATTATCTATGTTTACAGAAATAATATTGTAAACAATCATGAAAGAGAATGATATAACCATAGAAAAATGAACTCATGAAAGATAAGTATGTTATGATGAAAAATAAACCATAATATAAATTAATTAAAATAATGACATCATAAAGAACATATAATGCAAAACAAAAGTCATCATGTAAGATAAATAAGAATTTAACACAATGTCAAATGATATAAGATAGATAAATGTGAAGTTGGATCACATGTCTAGTCCAAATGGAGAAATAAATGAAATAACACCATGATTTCATTCATAAATATTTATATATTTGTCCACACATTATCCATAACATCTGATAAGTCTCTTTGAAGCTGAACTCAGACTGTAGTCAAAATCTCATTGATCTTTAGGGAAAGTTTATAAAATACTTCATGTCATATCTCCTTGATATAAAAGGTATTAAAACATGAAAGATCATGATGATTAGGAATATCATGAAATGGATGCTTAGGAGAAGGAATATGAATAGACATTGAAAGAGATGAAGGGGTCATTATTAGAGAACGGGCCACAGGTGAAGGAGTCACTAGTGTGGAGGGATAAAGGACCTATGTAAGGGAAGATCCACAAGTAAGGGAATCATGTGTAGATTAAGGACCATAGGTAGTGGAGCCATAGGGGAAGAAGAGGGAGCCTTATTATTAGGGAAACCTATGGGAAGAAGGGTAGCAGGTGCATTAATGGTCATGAGGTGATCCATGATATACTGCCAAAGGATGCAGAAATGATCAGTGTGATGAGTAAAACATTGGTTCCAAAGATAATAGACCTTTTCATATTTGGTAAGGTACTCAAGTAATCATTTTTTTGGGGGGTATGTCCTTATCTGTGGGCTGAGGAGTGGTGGGATGCAAGGTATCTAAATATTTCCATAACTTACAACAATGCATGGATGAATGACTATATGTGCTATGAAAACAACACATATGCTTATTAGAATAATTTGTAGCTTTATTAAGAGGAGTGAAAGTTAAATCCAAGGAAGGATGGTTTAATGAAAAATATATAATAAAATGATAGATAAATTTATGAATATCATAATATGGTTGATTGACCCATTTGATGAGCAAAGGAGCAAGTTATGATAAATGGAGAAAACCATCACCAAGGGAAGGTGGGGGTGGTGGAGATATTGGGCAAGGCTTGATTGAAGGAGTAATGGGATCAGAAATAAGAAGAGACTTAGCTAGAAAGGGAGTGGGAATAGGATCCAAATTGGGGTTAGTTGAGGGAGGGGTGGGATGCCTAGAAGGCTAAAGGATAGTCACAAGCATCTCAAGGATAAGTCACCTAGAGGGGTATTGATATCAATCAAAGTGATAGGGATAAGTCATAGCATGATAAATAATCATACTTCTATGATGATTCAGAAACTAGAGGTGTGTGCACCATCTTCACCCTAAAAACAAGAGGAAAAATTCTAAAATTAGGAAGGATATAAGATGAAATTCTAGAATAAATATGGGAAGAATAAAGAAAAGGGGAACAATAATGAATAATTTTAGCATCATAAGATTGAACAATACCTCCTAATAATGGATCATTTAAGGTATATCCATCATTATAGAGAGGTGTATGAATATTTATGGCATAGTTATGGATGACCTTGTCATCTGATGTGGTGTGATGAATGGAATACTGAGTATTAATTAATATAATGGGTATATTATAACTAGGTGGTTGATGGGAATGAGGTTTCAGAGAAGGGGTAAGATGAGAAATGAGATGAGGTGAGAGATCTAAGGTTTTAATCTTGAGATTGATCTCATTATGCTCATCATTATTAGAATATAAGAGGTTAGGTGGTATATTCCTAATGATTTTGGGGTGACATTGTAACCTCATGTGGAGTTGACAAGAAATTTAAAATATTTAGATTCACAAAATGAAATGCTTGACAAGAGTTTAAGGGTGGGAATATGAAATACACCATGGTGTTAGAATTTTTTGAAATTTTAAGGTTTAGTGTCACCTTAAATCCTATAGATTTCTTCATTATGAGGAAATTTGACAAATTGACAAGCAAAAGAGGAAAACATTCTCATTCAATGAGTCTATGGAATACCAAAAAAAATGTTATCAGATAGAGGAATGTTGAAGATCATCACCTTCACATGAACTGTGATAGGTGGGATGGTGATAGGGAGACACACATAGCCTAAGGGAGGCATTTTCCTTTAGTCATAGCCTTGACACATGATGCATGTGGACTTAAGATTACACTCATAATATCTAAGGGTTATGATAAAATTGAGAGAGGAAACACAAGTGCTTGAATCCTCATCAATCAAGGCATGATTGACTTGGATATCATTAATTTGGACATTGATAAAAAGAGGAGGATCAACCACATAAAGTAGAATCTCATCGAGGATCATATAATGAATGGGGAATTTGAGGAAAAGAGAAGTGTCCATTATTTCATCAACATGTATGGAAATTTATTTACACTATTGTTAATTTTTATCTTCTAATCTGGGTAAGGTGGTTTTGCATCATGTTAGGGGAGGATGAAGGATTTTCATTTCAAAAAAGAGCTTCATAAGATGATTATGGTGACATGGATAGGTCTGCATATGTTTGAGAAATGGGATTTGAGATGGTAGATTAGTGAGATTCATAATAGGATCCCACTCATCATAACCCATAATAAGACTATTGGAAAGATGTGTATAGTGTTGAAGGAAGTCCTCAGAAGGAGGATCTAAGGTGCATGTGAAATTATGTTGATAAGATGCAAAAGGTTTAATTCAAATATAATTGTGCTTATTTTCTTGAAAAGATGGGGTAGTTGATTCAAGTTTGGTTTGTGATAGATCAAAAAAAGTGTTAATAGATGTTTGGGTATCATTGGTAATGGGTAAATAGGTTGGAGAAGTGGTGGAAATGATATGAGAAGAGTTATCCAAGGGAGGTGTTAGAATTATTTAATAAAAATATATAAGGTCTTCTTACCCCAACTATATTAATTAAGTTGGAAAAGAGTCTTGGATAACATGAAAAGTTTGGGATAATTGAGGAGTGTGGATGGGGTGAGGATCAATGAAGGTAAACACCCTTTGTATATTAGTCATATTGACCACATTCTCTTCAAGATTTGGGTCAAAAAGACTATCAAAATTATTGGTAAAAGGATTAGAATTTTATTTATTGTCTTGGTGATTTGGAAGAGGATCTTTGTAGATGGCTAAATGAATATTATCTTGGTTTAGAGCTTGAGATTTAATTAGTGTTTCATGGGCTTTGAAGGTAATTTTTTAGGCTTGTTGACATTTATGAATGATATAATCATGGTAAAAATTAGGGATGAGAAGGAAATACATAGCCAAATTATGAAGTTGCCTATAAGTCTCATGAGAATGACCCCAACTAGTATGAAACCAACAAAATTTATTGGCATCATACTAGGATTTCATGGGATGATGGGATCAAGTTCTCATAGAAGAGGCCTTGGTAGTCACTTTTGTAATTCTACTAAGGATAAATGTTTATGAATTTTGATGTTATTTGTTGAAGATAAATGAGGATTAGTGATGTGGTTGGGAGTGGAAGCTTGTTTTAAAACCTATTTAGGAACAATAGCTTGAATAGTATAAATGGTATCATAAGAATTACTGACACAATAATTTTTAACATGGCTATTCTTATTTTTGGTTAACATGTGAGTACCCATAGAAGTTTGGGATGGCTCAAATTGATGAATGAGGAAATATTGATGCTTTTATTAGTCTATGACCTCTTCTAAAGTTCATGGTGAGAGAGTCTGAACTTGATATTGCAACTTGGGATAAAGAGCATTGGTAAGTAAATGAAAGAGGTTTCCATCTACCATATCATGTTCACATTTTTTATACAAGGTCTTCCATAATTTTACAAAAGATTGTATAGTTTCAGTCTCAAGTTACTTACAATTGATAAAATGAACCAAGGTATTTTTAGGGAGATCACTAGTTTGGAATTCTTGGACTAGATCAGTGACTAAATCTTCCAAACTAGTGATGGAATGATATTTCAGCTAGTTGTACCAATCTAAATCATCACCCATGAGATTTTTTGTTAATATATTTGTAGTGGAAAAAGTATTTAACTTGGCCCATTATTTATATAGATTTATAAATGTTTTTCAAGTGGAGAGTATGGTTGGTTGACCCATTATAAGTAATGGTAGGGGTGATACCTCATGTATCAATATTAAAAATTTAATCTGTAATAAGATCATTTTTAAGGTGCTTTATTATTTTGTTAACAAGAGGAGGTTGAGGGATAAGATTACCATGGGAATCTTGAAGAGGAGGTGGGGTAGAATTTTAGTTATGCATTCCCCATGGAACCTATATAGGGTGGTTTTGGAGATGGATAAGATGATTTTTCATTTACATCATTTCATTGGCATTGTTACCTTAGAAGGAATTCATTTGATTAAGAGTGTGTAATATAAGTTGATGGGTTTGAGTGGTATTATTGGCATTGTGTGAAGCATTAGAATTAGTAGTAGTGGATTGGGTACCACTATGGATGTTAGTAGTAGCTTGAGAAGAATTGTTAGTGAGGCACTAGTAGCATAATTTGCTTATGTGGAAAAAGATGTACTAGTAGAGGGATGAGAAGAAACAACACTAGAGTATGTTAGGATTGTGGAGCTAAAAGCTTCACTGATGCAGACATGGAGGAGGTTGCAGAATGAGTTGTTGAGTGTCAGAAGTGTTTGGCGTTGGTCTGGCCAACCAGCGTCGGTAGGGTAAGACAGGAAGGCAACCGACGTCGGTCATATATCGGCCGGCGTCGGCGACCCCAGGTGGACAGGGACCGACGTCGGTCGCCTGTGTATTTCAACTGCGAGTTAATTACGGGCAGTGAGCTAACGAACCAAGAGTTTGCATGATGAGTGCTAATTTTAGACTCATAGCTGCAGATCTAATTATTGTAATTAGATGTCTAATCATTGTTTGGATGAGATCTATATAATAGACTCATGGTTGTATTGGAAAAGTGTGCTAGGGAGTAAGAGAGCATAATTATAAGCTCCTTCTGTGTGTGAGGTAGAGCTATGGTGCGTTCCTCCTAGTGCCACAATACCAGGTGTGTTGGTGTTGGATTGGAGAGCCAGCTGGGTTCTTCAAGAGTGTAGGATCTTGGTCACAGTTGCATGGCCTATATAGGAGATCTACATGATAAGTAAGATCGTTGATCTGCAGGTGTATGTGTGTGCAAGGTCAAGGTTCACAGGTGAATAGAACCATTGTTTGATTTGCAGGTGTGCAAGGACATACAGACAGCAACACAACAGGGAGCAGTATCAGGTAGGATCTACTTGGAGTACAGGTGTGTACTCGGATAGAGCAAGAGGAAGGCAAGGGATTTCCTTCCATAAGTATGGTCTGTTGAATTGCAGGTTGTTGCAGGTTCATGGGAGATCTACTTGAAGTACCTTGAGTACTTGTGGAGCACGTGGAGTGCTTGTGGAGTGCGTGGAGCACTTGTGGTGTGCGTGGAGCACGGGAGGTGAACACCAACTCTGTATTTGAGTTGAGTGTTGGGACCTGTGAGAGGGAGAGCTTTGGGGAGAAGAATTACTGTTCACTTGAGGTGTGGGAAACCTCTGTAAGGTGGTGGAGAAGAAGTGGCATCTTCTTTATTGTATTCTTTTCTGTATAAAGTGTTAATACAATTTGGTATTGTCTCTCATATCATGTGTTATTCTGAATTCTAGTTACTTGGTGAATCTGGTTAATTTCCGCATATTAAGTTGCTTGGTTTAGTAATCAAATTGTGTGCTTCCGGTTTATCCACCCATCCTCCCAACAAGTGGTATCAGAGCCTTGGTTGTAGGTTCTTGAGCTTGATACCAACAAGTGGTATCTGAGCTGAGGTTGGAGGAAGCAGGTTTTGTGTTTGGTTACAGGGCACTCTCAGGGGTTTCTGATCGAGTGGGAGTATAGCAACTATAGATCAAAGTAAGCTAAGAATGGAGGAGTTGAAAAGCACAGATGGTCACTCACGGTCCTATGGAAAGAAAGAGCAGGTAAAAGATTATTGTTGGTTGGTAACAGATCAGCATGAAGAAACTGAAGATACAGATGTAGCAGGTGTTGTTGCACAGGACGTGTTTGCAGGTTTCTTGGATAAAGTTGAATCTTGGATAAAAGATTCAGTTGCCTCTTTCCATGCAGCTCCAGCTAGAGGAGCTGGTGAGCCTTGCCAAAGAATTGGCAAAGGGGAAGTGAAGCTGAAATTGCAGGCGGCCAACACACAGGTGTTGATGAAGGTCATGCAGGTCCCAGGTTTGGAGATATGGCTAATTTCTTCAGAAAGATTGGGTGATGAGAGATGCACAAGAACTCTCACAGCGGATGCACTTGAATTAGCTGGTGGTAAGAAAACATGTATCCTTTATCTACTTGTTTATATTACTGATTCTTCTTTTGTTGCGGAGACGTGGCTTCGTAGGCTTGGTCACATGAGTAGGAAGGAGATGCATGTTCTTAAGCGGAAGACAGATATATTTGACAGGCTTAAGAACTGGAAAGCCTTGGTGTTTATGGAGGAGATGGCAGACAGAACCCAGTGGATGTGGCTGAATACTTCTGAGCAGGGCAGTTTGGACATGGATTTTGATTCAAAGAAGCTCGTGGGTAAAAATTCATCACTCACAGGCGAACACAGGTACCGATGTCAGTCAGGAAGAACCGGCGTCAAATAGACAGATGCCGATGTTGGTCATGTGCAGACCGAAGCCGGTGATGTCGGGCAGGGTAAGACCGATGTCGGTCATGGGACCGACGTTGACAGTATGTAAGACCGATGTCGGTTATCAGGACCGACATCGGCAGTAGGGACACCAGCGCAGGCAGGTTGGTAGTAAGGTACAGACACATGGAACCGATGTCGGTTAGATGCAGACTATGGAGTGACCGAGGTCGGTCACTATAAACGGATTTTGGGTGGACAGCAAGCTGTCAAGGAGTCTCAAACACCCATATGGAGGACTGAAGGCGTAAGTAGGCCCTCAAATTCATTGTTCCTCTTCTTTATACATGTTGCTGATTATAGAGCAGGAAGGATCCAAGAAACAGGTGTGAGCTTGGCATGGATGAGGATGTGATTCCTTGGAGGAGAACCAGACAGGTGTGTTTTGGTAGAGATGCCAGCAGGTATGAAAAGCACAGAGACGAATGGATACCTTAGTAGAAGAATGGAGAGAATGGATACGTGAGACGGAAGACCAGGCATATGGTCTTGTGGAGCTGCAGGACAGTGGTACCAGGTTTGACAGGTGGAGGACGAAGCATGGCTTCAGTCAGTGTCAGGTAACTACTGTGGTTTGTCTTACCAGGGGGATGATGAGTCATGACATCATTCTGTTGCTGTATGTGGATAGTATGCTAGCTAGCAAGGGTGTACATACAGGGTTTTGCTGAGCTAAGGGTAAGATTAGTTCAGTGACATGTCAGGAGGAGTTTGGAGCAGCAGAATTCCTTGACATGGGAGGCATGGAGATCACAGGTTGATTTTTGTCTCGAGTGGGAGCTGATGTGAAACAGGTGTTGACGAGGTTCGGGATACAGAGCCGGAGCACACTAAGGGCTGGATAGGTACAGTGTCCAAAATCACATGAGGTCTGGTATAGACCTGAGTATTCCCATGCAGTGGGAGCTATCAGAGAGTTAGGAGCCAATTTGGGGAAGTGGATTCTCAGGCTTTTTGAGAGGGACCGGCAGCAGGTGTTGCTATGCAGGGTCAAGAATTCACTACAGGTGTTGTAGGTTCAGATGTGGCAGGTTACTCAGATGACAGGTGGTACACCACGAGATGTGTGGTGGGTTGTCTTCAGGGGGGAGCTTGAAGAGGGATACAAACCAGGAAACAGATTAGACGGAGTACAGGTACAGGTATAGTGCAGCTATTTATCTCCAAGTGGGAGATTGTTAGGATTGTGGAGCTAAAAGCTTCACTGATGCAGACATGGAGGAGGTTGCAGAATGAGTTGCTGAGTGTCAGAAGTGTTTGGCGTTGGTCTGGCCAACCGGCGTCGGCAGGGTAAGACAGGAAGGCAATCGACGTCGGTCATATATCGGCCGGCGTCGGTGACCCCAGGCGGACAGGGACCGACGTCGGTCGCCTGTGTAGTTCGACTGCGAGTTAATTACGGGTAGTGAGCTAACGAACCAAGAGTTTGCATGATGAGTGCTAATTTTAGACTCATAGCTGCGGATCTAATTATTGTAATTAGATGTCTAATCATTGTTTGGATGAGATCTATATAATAGACTCATGGTTGTATTGGAAAAGTGTGCTAGGGAGTAAGAGAGCATAATTATAAGCTCCTTCTGTGTGTGAGGTAGAGCTATGGTGCGTTCCTCCTAGTGCCACAGTACCAGGTGTGTTGGTGCTGGATTGGAGAGCCAGCTGGGTTCTTCAAGAGTGTAGGATCTTGGTCACAGTTGCATGGCCTATATAGGAGATCTACATGATAAGTAAGATCATTGATCTGCAGGTGTATGTGTGTGCAAGGTCGAGGTTCACAGGTGAATAGAACCATTGTTTGATTTGTAGGTGTGCAAGGTCATACAGATAGCAACACAACAGGGAGCAGTATCAGGCAGGATCTACTTGGAGTACAGGTGTGTACTCGGATAGAGCAAGAGGAAGGCAAGGGAGTTCCTTCCATAAGTATGGTCTGTTGAATTGCAGGTTGTTGCAGGTTCATGGGAGATCTACTTGAAGTACCTTGAGTACTTGTGGAGCACGTGGAGCACTTGTGGTGTGCGTGGAGCACGGGAGGTGAACACCAACTCTGTATTTGAGTTGAGTGTTGGGACCTATGAGAGGGAGAGCTTTGGGGAGAAGAATTACTGTTCACTTGAGGTGTGGGAAACCTCTGTAAGGTGGTGGAGAAGAAGTGGCATTTTATTTATTGTATTCTTTTCTGTATAAAGTGTTAATACAATTTGGTATTGTCTCTCATATCATGTGTTATTCTGAATTCTAGTTACTTGGTGAATCTGGTTAATTTCCGCATATTAAGTTGCTTGGTTTAGTAATCAAATTGTGTGCTTCCGGTTTATCCACCCATCCTCCCAACAGAGTAATGACTACCATGGGTATAAAATGATGCACTAGTGGAAGAATTGAGAAGAACATGTCTTGGAAGAGGCCCACTAAATGTATAACTAGCCATGTTAATAGATTTATTAGGCATGAAGGTGGAAGAAATCAAAAAGTAAGATGTCATGTTATGAGAAGGGGTCAAAATAGAGGGAAGAGGTTGAGAAGCAAAGAAGCTAGTGTCCCCAAATCCATGTGAGAATGTAGGAGAAGGTGAATGTGGCTCCTTTTTTTGACAATTTATCATAAGATAGTAAATAGTACAAGGATTTTTTCCTTGATGTTGAGGAAACTCATTGACAAAGAAGATTATTTGTGGGGTATACTCTAATTCAGGGTGATCTTCAAATAATAAGAGAGGGTTATGAACTAAAGAGGAATGAGGAGGGGTCCCATAGTTTATAGTGTGAGTGGCTACATACACATTACTTTCATCTAGGGTAGGAGTCATAAGTTGCTTATGGGAGAACCTATTGGGGTTGGAGAAGCTCATTATATATATATATATATATATATATATATATATATATATATATATATATATATATATATATATATATATATATGTATATGTATATATATATGTATATGTATATGTATATATATATATATATTTGTATATATATATATGTATATATATATATATATATCTGTATATCTATATCTATATATATATATATATATATATATATATATATATTGAATTAAAAACAATGTTGTCTTCAAACAAGAAGTTAATGATGAGGGAGAAAGATTAATGAAGATAAATTTGATGCAAAAACAAATATAAATTAAGGATATAGAGTCGACTAGGTCAACTATGTTTTATAATCCAAGAGGAATATAAGAGTACATGATCAACCAAGTTGACTTAGTCCTAAAAATAGGGTATGAAACTAAACTTGAAAGGATATAGGGTTGACTAGGTTAACTTAGTACTATAAATTGACTAGCAGAAAGAAGCACAAAGTCATATAGGTTGATTTTGTACTATGTATAGGGTAGGAAACTAAGTGAAGAAGGACAAAGGGTTGACAAAGTTGACTTAGTACTATAACCTAACTAGAAAAAATGGATACATAGTCATACAAGTTGACTATGTATTATAGCTAGGTAAAAACACAATCTGTAAGAGACTGTGTTGAACAAAATGACTATCTGCTAAAATAGTGAAAATTTTGTAATATAATTATAGTAAAAAATGGAAGCAAACACACAAATAATTATATCAATGAGAATGATCCAATTGGGGCACACAATATAAAACCTTACACCAATGTTGGCTAATTACTATTTTTGCAATACAACACATAATGATTTGAGAGAAAACAATCAACTAAAAATTAAATTCTAAGTAAGTAGTCATCCTATGTGTTATTATATTATTAGAAAGTTTATTTTAAGTGTGATAGGGAATTTGGATAAAATTAGAGAGCTAAAAATCAATTTATAGATGGTTTCAAGATGTTTGGGTTGAAAGGGATCTATGTTGGCAATGGTACTAAATTGGTATTGGGGTCTACCCCCTCACTTCACAATCCCATAATGATAAGGGTGTCAGGTGCTTTTCCAATATATACCATTTACCATGTGTTTATACATGGAAAAAAAACCAAGTTGGCTTCCCCTTTGGTGATGTAATCCAAGTAGGTAGGCCTTGGGAAGATAAATTTTACATGCATTTTGAATATTGTATGATTTTTTAGTGTGTGACAAAAGAGTAAAATAGTTTAACTAAATAGTAATTTATAAAACCACATAATTAGATTATGTGAGCTAATATAAGCATGCAAATAACTAAAAATTAAAGTGTGAATTAGTTACTATCAAATAGTTATTAATTCCAAAATTAATAATGGTATAGACTTAGTCTAGATGACACTATATTCAAATAGTACATAATAGTTTTGAATGGATCACTATTATTATATGGAAGAAATAGTCTTTAAGAGTAGATTCAATGAAATTTACTTGGTATTTTATATAGAAGACATGCTACAAAACTAATTCAACTAGGTCGACATAGTTTGTTGTAGGGATATAGTTTTGAAGACTGCTAACTTGAACAAAACAAAACTATAATGAAGTATTGACTTGATAGAGAGAGAAAGAGAGGAAATTTGGTGGGTTAGAATATGATTAGGATTGAAAATTTTCTAATAAAGTGCATTGAATGTTGGTTTCAAATTTTGGAAACTAAGTTGACCTATTCGACCTAGTTCTACAAACCCCAGTGTGCTAAACCAAGATAAGATGACTAAAACAACTTTTTCAACTTAGTTTGTTGATCTAGATGATGACAAAGAGACTAAGTTGACCTTTTCGAATTATTTTTTTAATTTTAATACTAACTAAAAGACTAAGTTGACATGTTTGATCTATTTTTGATATAAATTGAAGAAGATTATTATTTATACATGTTTGATCCAGTAAATTGTATTTGATGAAGACCTACATAGAAAGAATATAGTCATTTTGATATGATTATGTGTTAAAAATATATAAAAAATTTAGAAATATACTAGATAGTTTGAAATAATATCATAAATATAGAAAAATAATAAAATAATAGAAATGAAAGTGTGAGAAAATATGTAAGGGTTAGAATTCACATTGGGTTCACTAGAGTGTATACAATGGGAAATGTAATAGATCTACAAATCAATCCTAGATCATAGAATATATATCCTACTTACACTTCCAATGGGGGATACATTAGATAATTGGGGTCATGACCAATATGGATCTACTAGACCTAGCCAAGGGATCCCTTGCCACAATAATATCACTAGGGAGGGTTCAAAAGCCTTTAGTCAAGAAAAACTATGCAATAACCCTAACTAGGTCCTATTTTTTCATATTCACTATACTAATAACAATTAAAGCAAAATTATAATCTAGTGCTCACTAAATCTTGTGGCACAAAGTAGGGGTAATAAACACTAAAATTAAACATGCATAGAAGACATATACTTACATTAATGCATACTGAATTCTAATGCATGGAAGAGAAGTGCAAATGGATATCTATCTACTCTTATAAAGGAGGAAAAAATTTATGAATACTTACCTTTAAAGATAAACCCATCAAGCCTCAATCTCCCCTTTGGCCAAGGTGCTTTGCAAGAGGTTGTTGTGGTATGTAAGGATGACAAGGATAAATTAAATCTAGGCTCCTTAAGTAGAATGGTGGATAAGCAAATGTGCAATATATCCTACTTCTTCTCTTCTCTTAGAAATGGTGAAATTAATGTGTTTATATAGGTAAGTCTAACCCTAAAACTTTTTATAAACTTAGGCTAACAAGGTCAACCTGATCAACCTAGTACTGATATTCAAAAAAACTAACTAGGTCATTAATTATGTCATCCATGGACTGACCTAGTTTCTAGTAAGCTTTATAAATAGCAATACAAGGTTGATGTGGTTGACTATGTCATGTAAACTATTAAAAATGGGTTTAGGTTGATGAAATGGCTAATGAAGATCATAACAGACTAAAGGAGGCTGAAAAATAGGAGGCAAAGCCTAGGGAATGGTATTTAGGAGATAAGTGTGTAAATACTATGTGGTAAAAAGGGACAATAATCCTATGAAGTACCAATGGTTTGCCCACCCCTTTCCTGATGCACCCCTTAAGGCATACACTCAGAGAGATTCAGATCAATGGGTTCTTGAAAGATAAAGTGTCAATAATTGATAAAGTTTGAAAAATATTATGTGTATATAGAATCCTATATCTTTTATGATGATAAGTGTTCTCTACTACTGCAAGTTTTTTTCTATAGCTTCAAACTTTAGTTCTACGAAGGAGAATGCATCCCATCGGGTGTGCCAAAAACTATTGTCAATCAGGAGAGTGCCTTTGAGAGAAAGTGTGTTATTTATAACTCCTTATATAACATGGAATATATCCTAAGTTTGGGTGAATTTGGAAGGAAGATAATCTTTATAATGGATTGGTTCCCTTGGTGCTCTCACTAAAACTTGTTCTTAAACCTACTAATTATTGATTATGGCAATGAAAAGGGTCAAAATACATTGTTTACAATGGAAATGAAAGGGAAATTGGAAATGAAGGTGACACACTAATTTTGTATGACACTTATGCTTGTAATGAACAATATTATGAAAGGGAGAAACTTTCAAACATTCTCTACACTCCAAAAATGAATTCAAAAATAGTGTTTTAGAAGGACTTGACAAACTCAGTTTTTAAAAGGAAGGAATGTAAAAGAACTAAATTCATATCCAATACTTATATTAGAGTTGATATTGACACTTAATATGACCTATATAATATCAAATATATTTCATTTAGGTATAAAACTAGAAAATATCATAGGAAAACAAATGATTTAATAGGCTATATCAATGGCAAACACATACACTTCACCAAAAACCTAAAAATAGAGGAACACAAGCTTCTTATTTCTCTTAAAAAGTGAGTACAAAA
This sequence comes from Torreya grandis, assembly GCA_037957365.1. Taxonomy (NCBI): domain Eukaryota; kingdom Viridiplantae; phylum Streptophyta; class Pinopsida; order Cupressales; family Taxaceae; genus Torreya; species Torreya grandis. Next base: position 1,434,871 of record JARHVA010000804.1, on the reverse strand, counting down.
TTTGGTAGAATTTCAATACAACCAAAATAAAATATTGATGATTAATATTTTGGAAAATGAGTATAAGTAGAAAAATAAAATGCTAGGAGATAAAGTAGCCCCAAAATAGAGGTCTCAAACTTGGTTTTTTCCCTCCTTGAATGTTATGTAGTACCTTCTCAAACCTTTTAAGAATTTAATATATTTATGGGGCATAGGATATATATTTTTATGAGATTATAATTATTTTAAATATCTTCATTATGATTGATCCAACGTTGACCACTTGGAGAGTGCCTAAATCTATGCTTGACCCCCTATATACTAGCCCTTATGTCTTTGATGAAAAATAGGTACTTATCATTGATTATATAAATTTAATTATTCATTTATTCTTATTTTAAACATTATTATATTAAATTAATGAATTATTTCCATTATCCATGGGCTATTATAAGTTCTTTAGTGCAAGTTTGACCCCTTCAACACATTAGGTGTAGGAAGGAGAGAAGGTGTAGTTAGGAGACTTGAGACTTCTTCAAACCTTTCCAACTCATTACACATTATCCTTTAATTGTTATTATCTTATATGTGGAATATATAATGTGCATTATCCCTTACAAAGTTTGTTTTAAGCCTTATATAATGATTTAGTGTTTTGATTCCTTATAAAACATATCTTCAACAAGGAATAAAAGGGAAAAGTGGAGTTTTTCCTCAAGAATAAAAATTTACTCCATGAATGGTCTTTAAAAATTATACTTGATCTGAAACAAGACATTTAAAGACACCAAGCACTCAAAAAGATTTTTTTTTCACCAAAACATTGAATTTCCTTTCAAATCCTTATAACCCTCCCAATAAGTAAAGATTCTTTTAGTGAAGAATATGGAGATTAATATGGAAAAATTATAACATTTTTATATACCCTCTATCCCCTTACATCTTGACATAAAATTTAATGTGCATATTCTAAGTGTCAGTGTACTTTCTAGCTGATTCTCTTTCCCAAATTAGGCCTAATTAAACCTCTTAGGCCTAGGAACTAGAAATCTTGCTAATGGGAGATCCCACACATGTGAAATTATATTAAATATTTTGATTAAATTTTAAAATATTTTCATAAAACTCCATGTAAATTTTGGGTTTGTGATAACCTATGGAAGTATGCAAACCAATAAACCACCTTATCACCTAGTATTTGTTTAAGCCTATTTGTCACTACCTTAGAAATAGGCTAAGTTTGACCACCTAAATAATATTAAATTCCAATTTTTTTGATTTAATACTTATTAAAACTTTATATCATCTCATTATTGGGAATTTATCCCCTTCTCATAACACTTAAAAAATATGGTATTTAGAGTAATCCATACAAGTGATGTTAACATAAAAATACATTTTTAAAACCTAATTGGATTCCTAAAAAACATCCAAGATGTTTTAGGATAAATATTTGGCACTAGAGGTGCATTTGAATTCCATTTCTCTTGACTAGTCATAATCAAGGTTTTAGAAGATTTTAAGACCTATCTCGAGTATTAACGATTGTTCATAGAGGACATACCACAAACTCAAATCATTAAAATTTTAAAAAATTATTGAATTACCTTCTGATATATCCAAATGTATCATCTCCCCATGAGAAATGAGAGAGATGGTATGAGTATGCAAAGTTGTTCCTTAATGGCTTGCTTAGCATTCTTGAGGCTCAAGAGAGATCAAATATGAGTTCTTGGCCCTAAAAATTCACCTCACTATTGAGATATGTTCATAAACCTATCAAAAAATATCCATAATAATTAAAAACTCTTTCTAAGTGCTCATCACTCCATTTTATGCTCATGGTGTATTGGTAAGAGCACATGGGGTTTAAGGCTTGTCTCTTTCCTGCTAGCCCTCAAGGGTGTTTGAGTTGAAAAATAAAGTTTGATACCATTTGAAAATTTATTTAAACCTATTATATGTCTATTTAACACCTCTAAGACCCTTCATGATATTTAAAATTCTTATTTTATGCTTTTATACCATAAGGACTCCTTAGTCTCATGGTTACCCCTTACTAAAGGAGTGTCCTAGGTCTAAGACAAAAAAATGGGTGTATCCCCTATTTTTATGAAATTGAGGTAACCATGAACACATTAATTCACTCATGATAACCATATATACCAAATTTAAAATCTTTATCAAGCCTATAGAGATCTCAAAACACCAAATTCTCCCATGACTAGTTGGGTCTACTAATTGTGTTAAGGTGAGGAAGGTCATCCTAGATTTAAGACTTTAAAACCTACCTTTTCATGAGACATATATCTAAAAAATGTATTAAATTATCTATTAAATTTATCCATTATTATTCTCTATAAACATTGACAACTCAAATAGGTCTTAAACACTGAGTTTTATTCCTTAAGTTTTGTATTCAAGTAGGCATTATTGATCGTAAAGGTCATTTATGAGTGTTTCTATAATTATCCTAGTGTATGAAACTTGATGTAAACATAATTTAATTATATATATCTTTCATCACCACTATTAGGATTCAAATTATTTTTGGATAACATATTCTATCACCCTACTTATAGAACTCCTCAAGTCATTAAACGACTATGTTAGGTAACTTTGTATTGCGACTATATTTTGCTCCTTGGGATAAGGTTCTTGTGATCATAGGAATACAAAAATGGAGGTTAGTAATATGTTAGTTCAAGTAATAAAAATTAAATAGAAACACACTAACACTTACACTCTAATCTTAGAACATAGGGAGAGCTTAGTAACAAAAGGCAAATGAAAGCACAACTAAAATGTAAAAGATAACAAATCCTTTACCTTCCTTGAGAGCTCCAAATTATTTTTTGAGTGGTTTTATCTACTTGTGCATTAAAGAGTATTTGGAAAATTATTCTTTTTGTATCCTTATATCCTTGCCACCATTGACTTTGATGTGAATTGTTGTAGATTGGATCAAGATTTTGGCATTATAACATTACTTGCCACAAAATACCTTATGTCTCTCTCGAAATTTGAATTATAAATTTGGATTATAAGAGCTTAAAATTAAAGAGACATGGAATTATATTTATATCCTAAATATTTAAATCTCACCCAAGATGAGTTAGGGTGGAGTTAAGGATTGGAATAGGTTCAAATTAAACCTAAATGAGTCAAATATAAGCGTAGTAGAGTTAAAAATTGTCAATTAATCATGATTTACAATTACTAGGCATGGGTCTCCATAATAGATATTTTAGGATATTTCCAAAGAGCTTAAAAAATCTTAAAGGCAATGATGAAAGGCTAGGATATATATATATATATATATATATATATATATATATATATATGTATATATATATATATATATATTTATATATGTATATGTATATATATATGTATATATATATATATATATATGTATATATATATATGTATATATATATATATGTATATATATATATGTATATATATATATGTATATGTATATATATATATATGTATATATATACACACACACACACACACACACACACACACACACACACACACACACATATATATATATATATATATATTTCCTTTCATAGAATTTCATTAATTGTATATGAATAATTCAACTAGGTATTCAATTTGGTTTATCTATTTAATTAATTATTATTAGCCTTTTATCATTTCCAATATTTTATTTAAGTGTTCAAGTACCCCACTTAATAGATCCATAGGACAAATTAACTATTTTGATGTCGTAGAGTGATTAGGGATGAATCCATGAGAGGTTATTATTGCATATGATAGAATACCTCAATTAGGGATGTCTCAACATGATTCTAAACTTTGAAAAATGATGTAAAATAAATTTTGGGATGTTTAGTGACTCCTAAGCTTAATTTACAATGGTTGGTAGGAATCGGTCTAAAGTTAGTTGTGGCTAGTTTTAGGTGTCTACAATTTTCCCCTATTTTGGAAGGAATTACAAGCTATATGCATAGTAACATCTTCTCAGAGAATGAAAAGTTCATGTATGCTTATGACATCAATATTAATGGATTAATTATAGATGTTCCCTTGATTGAGGGATTGGAATAGGGCTCAATGATCAATCCTTTGAAAGGAGGTAATAATGGGACCAAAAAGATGAAAGGATGGGGTGGAAAATATTGATTTTCCCATAGGTAATTATAATCAATGACATAGGAAGGATAAAATAATAATGAAATTAACCCATGAGTGATATTAATCCAATCGAGATAATGATTACATGCATTGATTTAAATATAAGTATTGATTTTTCCATAAGTAGTTATAATCAGTAACAGAGGTTGAGACACTTATTTTCCTAAAGACAATTACAATTAGTGGCATAGGCATATGCCCCAATTAGGATGGACAAGTCAAAAATATTTATTTTCCCATAGGTGGTTATAATCATTAAGATGACTAAGATTGAAAAATGATTTTTGATTGTACCCCAATAGGCTAGATTAGAAATCATAACTCAAGGATATGACCTATCATACATATTAAAGATGATCAAGCTCAAATATAGATACGATTTTCTAATGATTAAATAAGCCAAAAATAACCAAGAACATGAGGATGCACAAAATGATGAAAGAGATTATTAAAGAATAAATAATTGGTCAATGTGAATCATTTAATTATACCTACTAATATGTAGATGTTCATCCTTATTAGCATTGATATAAATAAAATGTTCAATGGGTTGATTTGACCAAGGAGGGGAAGAAGATTTTCTAAGGTTACCAAGGAGAAACTTATATGGTTCTATTGCTTTTAAGATTTTCCAAGCTAATTTTTATTCTAGCACATGAAAATAGGCATAATGATATAAAATTCCATGAGAACTTGGCTAAAATATGCATAAGTATTGACTCCTAATCCAATACACAATTAGAAACAACACACCAATGATAAAATCCATGATGACAATTTTGACATATGAATATGGATAGAGTTAAGAATAATGCATAAGGAATCACCCAATGAATTCACATAAACTGAGTCAACGCATAATAAGAAAGAAATAATAATAATAACAAAGTAAACAAACACACAAAAAATTCAAAAGTAAAAACAACAACAAACATCATGTCATAAACCAAGTCAAAATATACATGTGAAGGTTTAATGGAGTTATAAACTAGTGGTTCCCCTGAGCAAGGATATCTAAAAAGGGAAAGGTCACACCCCCAAATCTAGTGGAGTGAATTTTTCCTAGTAGGATGGATCATAAATGGCTGACTAGGTTTAAACAGGAAAAATGTTTTTGGAATTTTGAAAATTTTGAATGTTTTTATAATTTTGAGGTACCTTAACTCGTTAAAGATTGACAAGATACAACTCACAAAATGGTGAGAATGTTGGCTTAGGTTTCTCACAAAATTATGAGAGTGTATGGAAAATAAGGATCGAGCTGACCTTAATGTGAATCAAGCATAACCTATGTAATCCCATTATGACCTCAAGTCAAAGTAATTATACCAACATAAAAGGTTGGGATATCCAACCATGTGATAATAAATTCATATATTGAGGAAATTGGCAAGGTTAATGAGAATATTAATGATAAGTTGATGTAGTAAGGCATGGTAAAGGTGTTGTTTTTAATTTTCCCATAGGTAGTTATAATTAGGAAATAACATCATAGGTTGGTGATACTAATTTACCCATAGGTGGTTATAATTAGTAGCACAAAAATGGTATTATTATTTTCCCAAAGGTGGTTATAATAAAGAATACTTAGTGTAATGTAAATGAAAGCTAACTTGACAAATCCATTATCACACTACTTTCATAGACTATCAATTAAACATAAAATTCTATAACTATTGAAACTAGATCGGAATCCCCTTGCAAAATGTGTGGGAAAAACCAAAGGAACCAAGATCAAAAGGGTTGGGTAGGGCAACTAAAACTAGGCTTCAATAAAATAGGGATGTCATGATAGAATGTCATATGGATGGCATAAAGATGATAATACGATGGCAATTGGATATAATGGAAAGAGGGTTTCCCCCAAGTGATAAAGCAAGGTAAATAGTAGGGTACGAAACAATAGTAAGAGAAATGACAAATGAAAATAGAAAGGTAAATGGAAAATGGAAAAGTCAAGGTAAATGGAAAATGGAAATGGCAAGGTAAAAGTTTTTGACCAAGGAAAATGGTAAGGTAAATGATTCTAGCCAATGTGAATGTTTATGTTTTTCTTGTTGATTTAGAGATGCACATCCTAACTAGCATATGATACAATTAGAATAATTAATCATGTAAATTGATATCTCATACTCTTATAAATATATGCTCTATCAAGAATATACTACAGATTTGGACTCTAAGAATGTTGTTGTGATCTTCATTGGTCATTCATTATGTTTCCTCCAAATGTCAAGATAAGGAATCTTTTTAGCCTCTGTAAAGGAAAGTGCAGCTAGGAATGGTAAATACAGATAATATTGGATGATAGGTTTCATTTGACAATTTAAAGGTGGATTATAATGAAATTTATAATGGTTGAGAAATAAATAAAGATCAAGATTTTAGGCACACATAATGTTGTTGATTCTAGATTTGACATAACTTTCGATTTGGTAATGCTGAAGACTTTTGAATATGCTCTCGATAGAATTTTTTATTATTTGGGCTTGAGAGTAGATACCATCTGATTATGTTGTAGATTGGAAGCTATATTGATTTAATCTTGGATAATGTCTTCATCAGGTAGTGAAGAACTATTATACTCATCTATTAGCTCCTTAATGAGATTTTCACCAAAGAAGTTATCTTGATTATTTCATAGCACCTTTGGAAAGGTTTCACTAGGAAACATTGACTTTTGACTTTGATTATCTTCTAGCACCTTTGAGAAGATTTCACTACAAGATTTTGAGTTTGGACTTTGATTGTCCCCTAGCACCTTTGAAAAGGTTTCACTAGGATATTGTTCTTGTTCTACATGAATGTGTTCTTGGACTCCCTAATGTTCTATAAATTTTATGTCTCCATGTATGCATTTTAACATGGTGTGATTCTATCGGTCCTAATTGATGCTTTCAAGAGGTGAAATATCAATATAATGGCTAGGTTAGTTGGTGATAATGGAATGTGGAATAATAATGGAATGGGAAGAGGAAACACAATCCTTATAGAACATACTAGGATAAATTATGTTGAATATAAAGTAATCATTCTCAAAATTTGTAGAAGGATCACAAATATATTCAAATTGGTCTACAGGGCATGTGTAACCAGTTTTGAAACAATGATGAACATATTTTGATTATGAAGCTGATTTTGACTCAAGGGAATCTAAATCAAATGTTGAGACTAATGTTGATTATGATTTTAATGCTAAATATAATGTCAAATTATGAATCTAATGTCTAGTGTAGATGTTTCTAAAATTATGTCTTATTGAATGTTTGGTATGGGACAAGTAATGGCCTGTGATGTCATAATGGGATCCACAAAGACTAATTTGTCAATGTGAGACTCCTTCATGAGGGGAAAAAGGATAAGAGACAAATCCTTAGAGATTTGATTTTCAAAGGGAGGATATTTAAAAATATACATATAGTCAAGGTAATGATTTTCCAAAAGGTGGTTATAATCATTAAGAAGTGACTCAATAAACACTATCTTGTCAAAGTGAGACTCCTCGATAATGGATGAAAGATCAAAAGGTGATTCATCATAGGGTGACTCATCACAAATATGTGGTTCAACAAATACATCTTGGATTAGTTGGTTTTCTTGGCTTTGGTTTAAAAGAAATTATAAAATAATAGTTTTGAATATATCTTGGTCTTTAAATGATTGGCTTGATTGGAGAGGTATTGATTGGTTTGGTTTTGGATAGATGATTGGTATGGGTTTTATAAAGTGGGGAATGGATGGAAATGGATGAAGTATGGCTAATAGCTAGATAATGGTAGTCTTAAAAAATGCTAGTTTATGGCCTAAGATGGTAATTGTGACCCATCGAGTTGTGATTAGATAATTTTGTTAGGACAATGAGCTACCATGTTTGGAATGGCCTGAAATGGTAATGGTATGTCATTGCAAAGCTTAGTTACTCACACAATCCAAAGTATGAAGTATTATAATAGTAATGATAGGGAATTACAAAGCTTGATTACTCACACAAGCCAAAGGATGAGGTCTTAGAATAGTAATGATAGGGTATTGCAAAGCTTGGTTACCCACATAAGTCAAAGAATCAGGTCTTAAAATAGAAATGGTAGTTTGTTGTGAAGATTGGTTGATTTCATAATCCAAAGGATAAGGTCTCAAAATAGAAATGGTAGGGAATTAAAAATCTAGGTTTCTCATAGAAGAGAAAGGATAAGGTCTTAGTGTAAACACCTAAATCTAGCCACCGATAGCCTCTAATTGGGCTTTTGACGAATTTCTACCAAAATGCATAATTTGGCTTAAAAAAACTAAAATAGATTAAATGATTTTAAATTGATATATTCAAGTGCCAATTTTTGTTAGGGTATCCCTAAATGGGTCAATGCAATTTATGAGCCAACTAACTTTGATTAGATCATTTTGAGTCAAAATGCCAATTTTGCACCTAGGTGCTATGGATTACTCTTTTCTATCAAATATCTTGCATAAGACATGTGCCTTTGTTATTTTGTGTTGGTAACATCCTAAATGGGATAATGGATCAAATGCATCTAGTATTGACTTCCAATTCTAATCCAATCAAATTTTGGACCAATAACAAGGCATTATGATCAATTTGAGTAATTTGTGCACAAAGTGCTTAATCATGCTTAAGAGATAACTAAACCAAATTAGAGACTAATTAATAATTCCATGGAAACTTGTTGAATACTTATTTTTGGAAATGAAAATTTAATATCTTCATCATTAGGTGACCTCATTTCTTTGGAAGACATCCCTAGGCCATAAATGCAATAAATATTAGGATTCATGCCTCCCATGCCTCATCAGAGCCCTCCATGCCTCTTAATTTATCTTCTATCCCAAATATTGATGATTTTATTTATGTATTTTAATTACATAATTAGATTAATTCTTATCCACACATCTCAATATTTAGATGGATAGTTCAGGTTGATTCTAATCAATCTCAAAAATCTATAAATAGAGAGGCCATGAACATCATTTCTAAGTCTTGATAAGGAAAAGTTATAATGCATTAATTATTCCAAAAGCTATTTCAATTAGTGTTACCATGATAAATTGATTCCAATCCAAGCTAAGCCAAAGCCACAAGGTGTCAAGGAGAAGAGGAGATAACCAAGCCTTCTTTGATGAAGACTTTATAAGCCCAAGCTAAGAAATCCACTACAATAAGCATTTAAAGCATCCAAAGAAGTTGAAGGATTCTCGTTTTTCTTTAATTTTTAGTTGTGTTTTTCATTTATTTTTGTTATTAAGCTCACACTAGTAACTAGGCCTAGAGTTGTATGTTAGTTAGTGTGTTTTTATGATTTTGTTTTCATTTTGGGACTAAGACAATACTAATCACCTCTCTTGAGTCAAATTCCTAGTTCACATTATGGCATGATTGATGGGACTAGATGCATCCCACACATGAATAATATCATTATCCAACTATAAATATTCATTTGGATCATTAAAACTCTTGTAATTTGATTTTGTAACTTTATTTTTCCATTTTTCTTTATCGTAGGTTTACATAATAACTGTCATCAGTTAGTAAAACCATCATCAGTTGGCATAGCCATCATCAGTCACTATTTGTATTACCATTTTTGGTTAGTATAACCATCATCAATTAGTAAGTGTAACAATTTTTAGTTAGTAGAACTGACATTGGTCACTATGTTTTTCTCAAAAACATAAACCTGATAGCTAATAGGCCATTTTAAAATTCTTGGTTTGGGGTCATATAGACTCTATTTTGGATGATGTTTTTTGAACCACATGTTTTCTCATAAATTTTTAGAATTTGATATTATTTTAGTTTCATGTTTCATATATTTTTCACAAAATTTTGAAAATATATTTAAAATGTTTCTAATCTAATATATTTTCTTTTGGGGTGATGCCTTAAGGGTAGATAGGTAACCAACAGACTTGGAACTTGTTAAAACATGAAATTAAGAAATATTTGGAATGATTTTAAAATGAATTAGAAATCTTATTTTTGGTTCTTAATAAAACATTTAGGTACTTAATTGAATGTTTCATAAGTTAGGCTTTCAACATTCATAATATTTAGACCAAGGTGTCAAATGAACACCACCCAATCTTTTGAATTTGGTGCTTAAAAATGAACTCATCTTTTAAAAAGTTTTTGGTATTCAATATTTGCTTTATCTAATTTTTTTAATCAAATAGGGGTTTTTCATGTATTCTCTTCCATTTATCCCCTTTAGGGAACCCTTGGAATCAAAAGTGCCATTCTTATTGCAAATTACCTAGTCTAAGGCATATAAAGAACATCATCTAAAACACTCTCTAAAAACTCAAAAAAGTACTGGGTGACCTTGGCATGACCCTAAAGTCTTTCTATTTTATGATTTCTTTCATTTCATTACATCTTGGCTTATGAGAGGGCCTTAATCACATCCTACGAGTTCTTTAGGGAAGCTTTGACTTGGGGTTTCATCTCCCAACACTGACTTCATTTGGCTCCATATTGAAGTTGTACATGGGACGTAGTGGCACTTTTGACATCATACTATACTGAGCAAATATTAGGATGTAGTGGTTGTAAAAATTACTAGACCTTTTTACAACAAGCCAAGTGATATAGACTCAAAATACATACTTTTCTTTTGTATTGTTTGATGTGAAATTCATTGTGTAATTGATTCCAATAGAATGTTATAAAAATTATAGATCCTTAGACAAAACCCCACTTTCCATGAAAGTATTTTTGGTGCAAGGTGTGCCTCAAGGTCCATGTCATAGTACTGTTATTTGAGAGAGGGGTGGGTGTAAAGACCCTAATATATAATGCATATTTACTTTTGGATGAACACTTAAAAACCTCTCAAATGTTGTATATTGATGGATTCCAATAATACTAAGTAACCTTGTTAGTTTATGATCTAAGGAAAATTAATTAGTTGGTTTTGTCCTAGATTAAAGTCTTATTTGGAGCCAAAATCTTGGTGTCAACAAATGATCCAAACCAAGCACATGGTCCCCAATATTATTTTAATAAGGAGGCATTATGTTGCCCACATAAATCTTCATTTTTTTTGCCTTTTTCAAATTTATCACAGTTTATTTTGATTCATATCATCAACTTTGGTGCAATTATGCTACCCACATGAGTCTAGACCTTTTTGCCTAAAAATTGTTTAAGTCCTTCATTGATAATTCACATTTGAACTTGAACCTTTCTGAGTTCTAAAAGCTGGTGTGATAAGTTGGGTTTTCCATTTACACGCTAAACTTGTTTTAACTTGGGTTGAAATTCCCATTTAGATTGAAGGCTATTTTAGAGACTCATAATCATGTTTATCATCATAGTTAGACTCAAGTCCTTTTGTGCTCAACACTTGCACTTTTAGTCTATGGAACTAACATTTAGTGGTATTATTTTATTTTCATGAGTTTTTGAGAAAATTTGAGTGCAACACTTCTTTCCTTAGGGTTATTACCAAAAATTTGAGAGTGTGTGCATAATTTGAGTCAAGAAAGATAGTGTTATGCTATCAAATTTATGGGAAATTAAATTTACCTTAGAGAGTTTTTGAAATAATCATTTTGTCACATCTTTTGGGTAGTCTAGCATTGTTATGTTTCCCAAAACATTTTAGATATTGTTTCATAGGCCCTTTTGTATAGTGTTAAAATTTGTTCCTACATTTTCAAACCAATCTGAGAGTACCTTTGTGAACCTTTTTTTAGTACAGTTACATCATTCCCTTTTTGTCTAGTTTATTTGTCAAAAGAACTAAGTTTTATACCGTTATTTTTAATAAAAATAAATTATCTCTAAAGTTCCTTTTGTTTCATACCTTATACCTATTTAATCGAGTCTATATCCAAGAATCAAGTGCTTAATTTTTGTTAGAAGTGTTTCAAATCCATTAGATTAAAATTTTCATCTATTTCAAAGTCTATCTTTTGACATCATTTGGCCAAGAGTCCTATCACATGCCTTGTTTGAGCCTAGCTTTTGACATGGAATTTTGGCAAAAGACCTAGACACTTTTGCTTTTCTTAGATTAGACTCATCTAAAACACTTCAACCTTATAATTTGGCATTTTGATTTTCAATCTATTTACTTTCTTATCTTTGTGTGAAATGTGAAGCATTAGATACTTAACGCTAGCTTATTTCCTCACAAATCTTTGCATAAACCTTTTGATCCTTCTGATGAATCTAGAGCAAGTTTAAACATCAAGTTTTAGACATTGTATTTTTGTATAACTCTTTGACCCTTTATGTTAAAATTTTTTTACTATGGATCCCAACATGTATTCCTACACTCGTAGTGGACTCATGTATAATCAGGGATTAGTAATTTGGTTGTATAGGAAGAAATGGTGCAAGAACCCTACACAGATAATATTTCTTATGAGACAGATCCATATCCCTCTTATAATACTCAATTAGGGGCATAAAAACAAGATCCATTGGCTAGCTATTTGGTTAATACACCACCTTATTCAGAACAAGACCAAGAACAAACTGCATAATACCTAACTACAATACCCATAACTAATGAAATATTTCTTCAATAGTCATGATCTATTAATACACCTTCCTCTTATGATCCATTTTTATTTAAGCATCATTTGTTGGAGAACAAAGATGATATTTTATTTTGAGCTATAGAGGTAGGAGCCAAGTTTCTAGTAGACTTCCCTCATGAGAATTTACCAAGCCTAGTAAGAATGCCCCACAACATAATTTATGATCAATAGGCTTCTTTTAGCAATCCTTTAGCTCTATTCTAAACAACATATCAGGACCCTAATATGCCTAATAGAGGAAAAAACCTCATGGAAGACCACTTTAACCAATTATAGATGGCATATCAAACCTACTTAAATCTAGCATAAAATTTCAATCAGATAACCATGGTGAAAAAACCTCTTATTGACTTAGTTCCTTCAATAGGAGTTTTGATGGAGTTAACTAGTCAAGATAATTAGAGTTTAGACACATTCATATAAAACACTTTGGTAGACAACTTGTTGCATATACACATTATTGAGGAAGAGTCTTATGCTTCGATGAAAAATAATGAGAAAAATATAGTGGTCAATGTGTAAGCAATGTCTAATCCAAATCAAAGTGGTACTAATGCACACAAAACTAGTCAACAAAATGTGCCTTTAGTTAAAACTACAAGTGATTCTCCAAATTAGTTAATAGGAGTTTATACATCCCAACCTCAACCGATTGCTTCATCTATCATGTAACCAATAGGATTAGGTAGTCAAATAACACCCAATGTCATGCCTCAATAATAGAATGTGACAAATCCTACTCCTCCTCAACAAGTGATGAGTAGTATTCCATAACAATAGGCATAATCTAGTGTACCAATGTAATATAATATGAATGTATTACCACCTCAACAAGGGACAACTAATGTTCCACCTTGTTAGGTAGTGACAAACATACCTCTTCAGTCACATACTAGTGTACCAATCCAAAACCAAATGATTACTAGCCAATAATGTGTAAATATTGGTCAGCGATAGATGCCAAATCTTCAACATGATTTCACTTCCCAATAAGGATTCATGAAACAAGGAGGATCCCATGTTTCTCAAGTACCTACTAGAAAGCAATCTATTTAAAATGTGCCATAAGTTTAGAGACAAGGTCTTGGTCCACAAGTTCCCACTCAATAGCAAGGTTTGATTAGTCAATAACATGTCCCTTTTCAACCACAACAAGCACAATATAATTATATCCTTCCATCCCAACCACAAAATCCTCCAAGTCAAACCTTCATATCCAACCCAAACTAGAATATTGCACAACCAAATGTGTAATTTCAAGTACATCTTAATCCATGTATGCATATTCCTGGTCCATTTCCCAACCAAACCAATGTAACCAAATAGATATATCCATCATACCCTAGTCAAAGTGTCCCACTTATGACATCCCAACCATCTACCCAAACCAATATTATCCCTCAAACCAATATTCCTTCCAATTTCCTATCCCAAGAATTACAACACATGAAGGATGTAATTATTGCCATTTAGGCTAGGAAATAGACTAAAATTTTTAAGTTGAATGACATGTCTTCTTATCCTTTCAACATGTAGTACATGAAAACACCATTTCTTCTAGGATATAATCCACTAAAATTCAACAAATAAAAAGGGAAAGGTGACCCTAAGGCCCATTTAACCAAAATCTTTGTCGTATCTCAACCATTGGCAAATAGTGATATATACATTTTTTTTTAAAAAGCTTGGATGGATAAGCCTTGGAGTGGTTTTTAAAGTTACCCAAGAATTTATTAATAGATTTTGATGATCTTTCTGATAAGTTTGTGCAACACTTTTCCTATAATCTTGAACATGAAATTTCATTGGTTGACTTAACACAAGCAAAAAAAAGGCTAGTGAGAGTTTTGCAAGTTATATACAATGATGGAGAGCCCTTGCAATCTACTTCACCCATGATTTACTTGATAAATAATTAGCCACTATGTTTACTAAAAATTTGCATAGTGAGATAGATTATCATTTAAAACTACAATGTGCTCATACTTTCGAGGAGATCATCAACAAAGGCTTGTTGATTTAGCAAGCCCTTATTAATAAAGGGATCATCAAACTTACATCAACTAATCAAAATCAAGGTACCAATCAGGGTAGTGTTCAAAACTAACATCCAATGCAAGTGAATGCATCATAACTAGCACAGACTAATAACCAAGATGGACCAAAGTAATTTAACCACAATAGGAATGTTGTGGGTAATGGAATAACTGAGTCACATCATGTCCAAACAATACAAACATCATCTACACCACATTTTCATCTTAATCCTACCTAAAAACCTCTCCAACTAATGATGCAAGCACAAAAACCAAGACTTACATAACAAATGTAGCAACCTTTACTATTACAAACCCCTCCTCCAAGGAGAATTGTGCCTACACATCATGTCTTTAGTGACCTAGGTGAGCTTATTGAGTTTATATTTTGAAAACTTGTTGCTACTAATCTAATTAGTTGGCCTATACCAAAGCATTATCCATAAGGCATTCCTTATCTTGATCGGTACCATGAAAAAGAATTTTGGGAATATCATCAGGTTAATGGGCAAAATCTATGAAGATGTGTGAAAATCAAACATTTGATTTATAATATGTTAGAGAACGGAAAAATAACATTGGATAATGGTACTTTCACCTCTAATCAAACTCTTAGGATTTATCAAAACTCTTTTCCCTAACATAACACACAACAATATCATAATAATCAACAATAACAACAACACTGGCTGGTGCAACAACAAAATTAATAGTATCAAAATCAAAGGTTGAACCAATAGGATTAGGAGAATCAACAAAAAAACTAAAACATTAGAACTGTCATCCCCCAAAAATATTACTCATTTTTGGGACAACATTTGAACTATTTTGGTCTTATAGACCAAAATTGTCTCTTCCCTTTTTAAAATTTGTCTTGGGTATTCATATTCCTCATTTTTCAAGCTTCTCAGAAATCTACAGACTCTACAAGCTTAAATATATAGACTCTATAGGCTTGAATCTACAGACACTGCAGGCTTGAATCTACAAACTCACTAGGAAGAGGAAATCTATGGACTTTGTAGGTCAAGTTCAATGGACCTTATAGGTTAAAATCTACAAACTCTTTTAAGGTTAGAGAAAACTACGGACTTGGTTTTGTTTCTATGAACTTTGCAAGCAGTTTCAATTCTATAGATTCAAAGGCTTCTAAAGGCAAGTTCAAACAAAAGAATTAGTTCCTAACACTTGGTCATTTTTAAGATTAGTTCATCACCTTGGTTCAAATAGAAATCTCTATCAGCAAGCATCAACAACAGGTTCAATGTTTGGTTTATCCTTTGGTTCAATGTCAAAAGGTTCATCCTTTGGTTTAATCAAATGGCTCATCAGTCAGTTCAAGGTTTTGTTTGAATCATTAAACCAAAACTTCATTCAATGGTTGGTTCAATGTCTTGGTTGAATGGAGCGTTTCATCAGCTTGAACCATTGGCTTGAACCATTTTGGTTCAAAGCTTGGTTCAACCGATTGGTTCAATGAAGAGGTTCAATGGTTGGTTCAAACAAAGGGTTCATCGGCTTGAACCATTTTGGATCAAAGCCTAGGTTAAACAATTGGTTCAAAGCCTTGGTTTAATGGAATGGTTCAATAGTTGGTTCATCACCAAAGTTCAAAGGGTCTCCCAAAGGATAAGTGCCCTTGTGGAGGGCACTTGGTCAACAAAAATACCCTTCGAAAGGGTCATTTTCAAAAAGACTAAGGCAAGTCTAAGGCACAATTATTTTAGACAAAAAGTCTAAAAGAATTTTGAGAAGTCATAGAAGCAAGAAACTTGAAGGAATTTGCGTATTGGAAAATGAAATAATTTTTGTAGACTTTTTGTCTGTGAGAAATTTATGCGAACAATTTTTCCATGGGAATTGTCTGTGAGAATTTGCCTAGGGAAAAGCCTGGGGAAAGTATCCATAGGAATTATCCATGGGAATTTGTGAAGGGCTGTCAAAGGACCCTGAAGGGTAGGTGCCCTTGCGGGGGACTCTCAGCTGCCAACTTAAAGTGCACTTCCTGAAGCCGAAGGGTCACCTTCCCTTTGGGAAGGATGTAAAACAAGAAGCCCAAAGGCCATTCAAGGATCATTTCTTAAGGCTTGAAAGGGCAAGCCCAATCTAAAAAAGTGCCAAATAGAGAGCCAAAAGAGGACCAAGGGGTGATGCACCCGAAGATGTCAAATTCAACACAGTGAACTAACCATTGAAAACATAGTGACGGGCATGTGAACATCAAATTCAAGACAACAAAATAACCGTTGATCCTTTGAACCTATAGACCAGAACGCATTCATAGAATTCAAGGCCAAGACTAGTAGAAAGTGAGGAAAGAATAGAACAACAAACTGAATCTAGGACCCGATTCAATTAACCAAAAAAAGAGGAACGATGAAGGTAAGATCAGATCACCAAGTGGACATTGAAAGTTGCAAACTTTCAATAAGTGTGACTTGTTTCCCTGTATTAATAAAATCAAATGGGTAAATGCCCCTAAGTTCTAGCCTATCTTTTTAACAGATTCTAATGCAACATGATGTGTTACTATTCCTGAGTCCTTCTTGAAGTGGCTATATAAGGGACTCTCTTCTATTGTAAATGGATATCTCTTTTTTGACAATCAGAATGAAACTCTACCCAAATTAAAAGGCATTTCTGAGAATTTGAGCTCAGTTTGTTGATCATCTTTTGTTACTAGAATAAGAAAGCAAGTGACTTTTCAGACTTTGTGCTGTGATATCTTTGTTGTTGAGGAAACTATTCTTATATGTTTTTCTTCAATATATCTTCTTTTCCTTTAATTCAACAAGCAAAATTAGTGACAGTAGTCAAGGTGTCCTGAAGAGTCAATTGTGGATAGACTTTGTGCCCCCATAATTGCCTTTAGTGTGTTTTCTTTTCATTTATGTGTGAAGGACTTTGGGATGACTTTGTGCCCTCATTGTCCATATATTAATCTTGAGAAATTCAGTGGAGACTTTGTGTTGCATCTTGATTTGTTGGTTATTACATCCTTTGTTACATTTTGTTGTTACTACCTGGAGTATTCTTGTGGCTTGCTGAATAGTACTTTTGAAAGAAGAGGAGTGCTTTCTGTCATTTTCCTTGAGTTTCTCCTTTCATTCACACACATCATCTCTGAAGAAAGAGAGATGGATGGTTTATCCTACCCTTGAGTATTATTTTCTGTTTATATATATATATATATATATATATATATATATATATATATATATATATATATATATGTATGTATGTATGTATGTATGTATGTATGTATGTATGTATGTATGTATATATACGTATATGTATATATGTATGTATGTATGTATATGTATATATATGTATATATACATATACATATACATATACATACATACATATATATACATATATATATATATATATATATATATATATATGGAACCTCCCCTTGATGAGAGGAGAGATCAGTGCCCTTCTGATGTGGTAAATCTACACATTTAGATGACTAATCTTCCTATTTTGGTTGATTAGACCTATTTTATTTATCAATATGTTGATCAACAAAATATTCAACCAATAGTTTTTTGGCGACTCTGCTAGGGATACATACCCATTATCCATTTATAATCTATCCATTCACCTCCACACTAACTGGGAAAGAATGCACAATTTAAAGCCTCAAGCTTTAACTGAAGCAAGGTCAATTCTTTTCCATTTTTGTTTTACAATCTGGCAGATTCAAGGTATACACAAAGTCAAAGGGCTAAAGGTATCATTGACCATGTATTCAAGTTAGTAAAACAAAGTGATTTTGATATGTTTCCTTCACCATCTCATCTCCAACAAACCAAGAGCTTTCCTCCTACTAAAGTCAGATCTCCATTTCCAGATGAAGTATCTACTTCTACTGTTGATAAAGCTTTGCCAATAGTTACCCCTCTGAGATTTGTTATCCCTCCTTTTCATAATCCTATAATGGTAGTTTAAGGCCCCTAGGGTAATGCTTTTGGTCCTCTCAATCTTACTCCACCTCTACATGAGCTTCCATGAAGTTCAAGGAAGAACTTCCCCAAGTTTTATGGTGATGGAAAAGTTCATCTTGACGAGCACATTACAGCTTTCAGCATAGCTTGTGGAGTAATCAGAGTAGAATTTGAAGATGTAGCAGTCAAGCTTTTTGTAGAGACATTACAAGGTGATGCTACAGATTGGTTTTATCATCTACAGGCTCAGTTAGTGACTGATTAGAATACTCTCAAAGCTAAGTTTGAAGCCAGATTCAAACCTACAGAAGATGTACATACACTTCTGGCTCAACTTACACAGATGAAGAAAGAGCCTCATGAGCCTATGAGAGATTTCATAGCCAAATTTGAAAAACTAAGAAATAGAATCCCTATAATTTCTAGACCTAAAGCTAAGAATCTCAAATGCTTTTTCATTAATTCTTAGCTAACTGAAGTAAGTTTTATCTTGACACGTGTTGGTCAAATAGATCTTATTGTAGCTCAACTTTTGGCCACTGAGGTAGAAGATGATCTCATCTTAGCAGGGAAGCTAAGAAGAGATCTAAATAGAAATAGAGCTTCATCATCTTATGAATATGCATCTACAAGCACCATAGATCTAATGGTGAAAAAATTAGCAAATGAATTGCTTGCTCTCAAAAAGCAAATAGTTCAAGGAATGTCTTCTGCTCCTTCATACAGAAGGACATTCCCAAATCAGTCATATCAGGGCAATGCTACCAAGAATCAAGGGCAACAAAATCACCTTCCTCCCCCACAAGGGAAACTTGCCCTGAAAGCTTCTCTAACCAATTCAAAAATGGGATATCTTGAAGTAAAATTAGAATTCTCCTTCCAACCTAAATTGAATCAAGAAAATGATGCTAATCTCCTTGAAGACAATCAAGAAGAATCAACTGGCAACTCCCATATTGGTTCCTTGAACTACCAAGATAATCTGGAAGCAAAGGAGAAGCTTTTGATGGATTATATGTAATGTTTACCATGTCCAAAAACTAATCAGTCTAACAAGCTGATAAAGAGAAGATAGAAGAGCAACCGTAGCCAGTAGTCATGATTGTTAAGCATGGAACCATTTTACCTTTTCAGTCAAAAGACTCAGTAATCACCCAAAAGGCAAATACATCAATCTTTCCTTCCCCTTCTAATTCAAATTTGCAAAAGAACCCACCTCCCATTCCTCCTAAAACTCAAAAAATTGAAGTACCTTTCTTTGTACCTAGCTCAATTCAGCCATTTGACATAATTGATCATGTCAAAAAGACAAAAATATAAATGTTTGAGTTTGAATATTTGCAGTCCAATCCTAATCAATTGAATAAGTTGGTCTAATATGTCAAAAACTGAACAAACCCTATAGGACAAAAGGCTAAAAAGGTAACTCCTGATTCTTCAAAGAACATGCCTATTCTAAATAATCTGGTCATTACTCCTCCAATTGCTCTTGAAAAAATAGAACCTTTCTATGTTTCCCTGTAATTAATGGCCACAATCTAAGTAACTATATTATAGACTCAAGCACATCTGATAATGTCATGCTAAATAAAGTAGCTGAGTCTCTTGGTCTCACACTGACCAAGACATTTGAAAGATGTTTCTCCATGGAGAACAAGCAAGTACCATTGCTGGGGCAAATCAAAGATGTCTAATTTGCATTTGTAGCCTTTCCAAACAAGAGAATCAAGATGTCTGTCTTGGTGGCTGATGTCCCAGCATCTTATGGCATTTTTATTGGATGAAAATTTTGCAAGGATGTGGGAGGAGAACTAAGCATGGATCTATCTGAGGCAAGGATCCCTGTTCAAGGCATAATGAAGAGGTTGTTCCTTGAAAAGGAAGCAAAATATGTGGTCACCCAGACATCAGCCCCTAAAGCTTAAATTATTTTTGAATCTTTAGGTATGGGTAACTATTTTCTATCTATAGATGAAATGCATGAAATATTTGATATAATTCTTGAAAGGGTCAACTCAAAAATTAGTATAACAAGAACAACAGAAAAACTAGTCGGCTGCAGTATAGACCAAGAAAGATCCTCTATCTCTGATGAAGAAAATTCTAAAGAAAAATTAGTATCAGATGAGACATGGACTTTAGAATTTGATGGTAGCTATTCCTCTACCAGTTCAGGAGCTAGGATTGTTTTGATATCTCCTCAAGGACATATGTTTCCTTCATCTTACAAACTACAATTTAGCAACACTAATAATAAAATTGAATATGAATCTCTATTGCTTGGCATGAAGGCTACTCAAAACAAAGGCATCAAGTTTATTCATGCCAAAGGGGATGCTAAATTAGTGGTTTGTCAAGTGAGGAACTTATACCAAAATAAGAATGAAAGATTACACCATTACCATAACTTGGTTTGGGATCAAATTGAAAGCTTTGTTGCTTTCAATATTTCTGCTATACCCAGAGAGTCTAATGATAGAGCTGATGCACTTGCTATTTTAGGAACTCTTTTAGTTCCTCATTTAGCTTTCAAAGAAGATAGGTATACCATTGAGCTAGTTTATAGACCAAGTGTTCCTAACAATGCTAATCATTAGCAAGTATTCAATGATGACCATCAAATCATTGCCTTCCTGGAATGAAAAGATAATTTTGAATAATTATGTTTTGAAGGTAGTGAATCTCAGAAGAATGAATCTATGTCTGAATCTAGCTCAGATATAAATGAAGAATTATTATAGTTGAAAGGAAACAAAACTCCCAAAGGCCTAGTTTTTCTTGAAAAAATGTTTGACAAACATGATAGATTCATCAAACAATAGTAAATAGACTCGAGTTTCTCTTAGGGATTCGATCAAGTGAATCTGACTACTAAAGAAAATTCCAAGATGATCAATATTGGTAAGTGCTTCACCCCTAAAGAAAGATTCAAGTTCATCTCTTTACTCTGTCAATACATGGATGTCTTAGCATATTCTTATGAAGACCTGAAGTCTCTCAGACCTGATGAATTCTACTATAACATTCCTCTCAAGGCTGACTCAATGCCATACAAGCAAAAATCTAGATAGTATAATCTAAAAATATTAGGTACTATTTTGTCTGAGATACAAAAGATGTTAAATTCTAGAATCATCTTTCCAATCCATCATTCCACATGGATTGAAAACATAGTGCCTATAAGGAAGAAGAATGGTGAAATTCACATTTGTGTAGATTTCAGAAATATGAATCAGGCATCTTTGAAAGATAATTATCCTTTGCCAATCATGGATCAAGTGCTTCAAACAGTGATAGGTGTAGAGATGTTATCAATGTTGGATGGCTTCTCAGGTTATAATCAAGATGAAGTTAGTGAAGCAGACCAACATAAGAATGCATTTACCACACCTTGGGGTACATTTGCATATAGAAGAATGCCTTTTATTTTAATAAATGCTAGTGCTACTCTTCAAAGAGCTATGGATCTGGCTTTCAAAGATGAGATTGGTAAATTCATAGTGGTATACCTTGATGACTTGACTGTCTTTTCAAAGCATCGATCTGATCATGTACGCCACCTACAACAAGTGCTAGAGCGCTGCCGCTAGAATGGTATTTCCTTAAATCCTAAAAAGTCTATTTTTAGAGTAACAGAGGGGAAACTCCTTTGGACACATTGTGTCCAAAGAAGGCATAAATATTGACTCAGACAGAGTCAAGTCTATTCAAGATATTAATTTTCCTACAAGCAAAAATGTTGTTCATTCTTTCTTCAAAAAGGTGAATTTTTTATGGAGATTCATCCCCAAATTTGCTGAGAATAATAAACACATTATGAACATGATGAAAGGGAAGACCATCTTCAGCTGGACTAAAGAAGGCAAATCAACATTTCAAGATATCAAGACTACCATTTCTCATGCCCCTACATTAGTTTGTCCAAATTACAACAAAGATTTCATCATATATAGTTATGCATCTGAACACACTCTTTTAGCAATTATTGTTCAACAAGACAAAGAAGGTATGGAATCTCCTATCTCTTTCATGAGTTGCCCTCTCAAAACCCATGAGATGAAGTATTCAAATATAGAGAAGCATGCTTATGCCTTGGTGAAATCAGTCAAACATTTCTATTTCTATAATCTGAATTCACATACTACTACCCTAGTGCCTGACACTATAGTCAAGTCTATAGTAACTCAGTAGGAGTTTGGCACAAAAAGAGGTAATTGGATTTCAAAGATCCAAGAGTTTGATCTAGACATCAATCTGACAAAGATGGTTAAGGGTAAATACCTATGCCAATTAATTGCTGACAATAAGCCAAAAGACACACAGCATGAAGAAACTGAAGTGGAAGAGACACCAACAGTCCTTTTTGTCTCCACTACCAATGAGTGGTATTTAGGTATTGCTCATTTCCTTACTTATGGTGAATGTCCTACTCATTTGTCTTACAAAGAAAAGAGGACTATCAAGTTTAAAGCTACCAATTTTGTCCTTTGGGACAATGGCCTGTACAAGAGAAGCATAGATGGAGTATTCCTTCACTGTGTAGACAAAGAGCAACAAATCTAGCTTTTGAAATCTTTCCATAATCTGGCCTATGGAGGACATTTTTCTACACCTATGATTGCTCACAAGATTATGTGAGCTAGGTATTAGTGGCGAACTCTTTTCCAAGATGCACATAAGTGGGTGAGAAAATGTGAACTCTGTCAGCAATTTGTTGGAAGACCCAAGTTAGCTGCTATGCCTCTCAAGCCAGTGATCATAGAAGAACCTTTATAGTAATGGGGACTTGATTTCATTAGAACAATAAACCCATCTTCAAGTGTTGGACATGATTATGTTCTTACAACAACTGACTATTTCACCAAGTGGGTAGAAGCAATCCCAACTAAGCATGCTACTTCAGAAGTTGTATGCAACTTCCTCAAAGAGAATATCATTTCCAAGTTTGGAGTTCCCATCAAAATTGTTACTTATAATGCAAGTTGTTTCACCTCTCAGGAGATTACACAATTTTGTTTCCATTATGGAATTACACTCTCTCACTCTTCTAATTATTTTCCACAAGGGAATGGACAAGCTGAATCCAACAATAAGAATCTGGTAACTATTATCAAGAAGCTAGCAGATGACAATCAAAGAACATGGCATAAAGCATTGGTTGATGCTCTGTGGGCAGACAGAATCACACCAAAGAGGGAAATTGGTATGTCTCTTTTTCAACTTATTTATGGTATCAATGCTAAGATACCAATCACCTTAGAATTACCAGCCTTGAAATTGGCAAAGGCAATTGAAGATTAGACATATGAAAATTCTCTTGACAAAAGAATCATGTGATTTCTAGATTGGGGATCAAGTCATGCTATGGGACAAAAGGAGAGAACCAAAGGGGATGCATGGAAATTTCCCTTTGGAGAGGCCCATTTATAATTCATCAGCACATTTGTGAAAATAGAATTCTATTGAAATATCAAGATGGCACAATCTTTTCTCTACCCCATAATGGGCAGCATCTAAAACATTTCAACTCTTGAAGTGTCAGATCATTCCATCTGTATATATGTACATTTGTATAATTTTTAATTCTATTTTGTTTTGCTTGTTTCTATTTTTGATGCCTTTCATTTTTGGGTAGCATGACTCCATAACTCAATGGTACACATGAAGACACTGGAGATTCTAGATTCTACTCCTTTCAATTCTTTTTGCAATTGACAGAACTTCCCCAACTGGAGCCAGCTATTGTCCCCCAAAAATATTACTCATTTTTGGGACAACATTTGAACTATTTTGGTCTTACAGACCAAAATTGTCTCTTCCTTTTTTAAAATTTGTCTTGGGCATTCAAATTCCTCATTTTTCAAGCTTCTCAGAAATCTATAAACTCTACAGGCTTGAATATATGGACTCTATAGGCTTGAATCTATAGACTCTTCAGGCTTGAATCTATGGACTCAACACGAAGAGGAAATATATAGACTTTGCAAGTCAAGTTCAATGGAATTTATAGGTTGAAATCTACAGACTCTTTTAAGGTTAGAGAAAACTATGGACTTGGTTTCATTTCTACAGACTCTGCAAGCAGGTTCAATTCTATAGATTCAAAGGCTCCTGCAAGTGGGTTCAACCAAAAGAATCCATTTCTAACACTTGTTCATTTTCAAGATTAGTTCATCACCTTGGTTCAAACACAAATCTCCATCACCAAGCATCAGCAGTAGGTTCAACGTTTGGTTCATCTTTTGGTTCAACATCAAAAGGTTCAAAGGTGGGTTTAATCAAGCGGTTCAACGCTTTTGGTTTACTCATTTGGTTCATCCTTTAGTTCAATCAAATGGTTCATCAGTTAGTTCAAGGCTTTGTTTGAATCATTGAACCAAAACTTGGTTCAATTGTTGGTTTAACGTCTTGGTTCAATGGAGCGTTTCATCAGCTTGAACCATCAACTTGAACCATTTTGGTTTAAAGCTTGGTTTAGCTGATTGGTTCAATGAAGAGGTTCAATGGTTGGTTCAAATAAAGGGTTCATCAACTTGAACCATTTTGTTTCAAAGCCTAGGTTCAAAAATTGGTTCAAATCCTTGGTTCAATGGAATGGTTCAATAGTTGGTTCATCACCAAAGTTCAAAGGGCCTCCCGAAGGACAAGTGCTCTTGTGGAGGGCACTTGGTCAATGAAAATACCCTTCGGAAGGGTCATTTAAAAAAAGACTAAGGCAAGTCTAAGGCACAATTATTTTAGACAAAAAGTCTGAAAGAATTCTAAGAAGTCATAGAAGCAAGAAACTCGAAGGAATTTGTGTATTGGCAAACAAAATAATTTCTGTGGACTTTTTGTCTACAGGAAATTTCTGCAGATAATTTATTCGCAAGAATTATCCATGGGAATTGTCTACGGGAATTTACCTGGGGAAAATACTATGGAAATTACCCATGGGAATTATCCATGAGAATTTGTGAAGGGCCACTGAAGGACCCCAAAGGGTAGGTGCCCTTGCAGGGGACTCTCGGCTGCCAACTTAAAGGCACTTCTTGAAGCTGAAGGGTCACCTTCCCTTCGAGAAGGATGTAAAACAAGAATCTTTAAGGCCATTCAAGGATCATTTCTTAAGGCCCAAAAGGGCAAGTCCAATCTATAAAAGTGCCAAATAGAGAGCCAAAAGAGGACCAAGGGGTGATGCGCTCGAAGACATCAAATTCAACACAGTGAACTAACCGTTGAAAACATAGTGATAGGCGTGTGAACATAAAATTAAAGACAACAAAATAATTGTTGATCCTTTGAACCTATAGACCAAAATGCATTCATAGACTTCAAGACCAAGACTAGTAGAAAGTGAGGAAGAATAGAAAAACAAATTAAATCCAGGATCCAATTCAATTAACCAAAAAAAAAGGAATGATGAAGGTAAGATCAGATCGCTAGGTGGACATTGAAAGTTGCAAACTTTCAATAAGTGTGACTTGTTTCCCTGCATTGATAAAATCAAATGGGTAAAATGCCCCTAAGTTATAGTCTATCTTCTAAATAGATTCCAACACAACATGATGTGTTGTTATTCTTGAGTCCTTGAAGTGGCTATATAGGGGACTCTCTTCTATTGTAAATGGATATATCTTTTTTGACAATCAGAATAAAACTCTGCCCAAATTGAAAGGCACTTATGAGACTTTGAGCTCAGTTTGTTGATCATATTTTGTTACTGGAATAAGAAAGCAAGTGACTTTTTAGACTTTGTGCTATGATATATTTTTTGTTGAGGAAACTGTTCTTATGTCTTTTTCTTCAATATATCTTATGTTCCTTTAATTCAACAAGTAGAATTAGTGATAGCAGTCAAGAAGGTGTCCTGAAGAGTCAACTGTGGAGAAAATTTGTGCCCCCATAATTGCCTTTAGTGTGTTTTCTTTCATTTCTGTGTAAAGGACTTTGGGACGACTTTGTGCCCTCATTGTCCTTCGTATCTTACTCTTGAGCAATTCAGGTGGAGACTTTGTGTTGCATCTCAATTTGCTATTTATTACATCCTTTGTTACATTTTGCTGTTACTACCTGGAGTATTCTTGTGACTTGCTGAATAGTACTTTTGAAAGAAGAGGAGTTTTTTTTGTCATTTTCCTTGAGTTTCTCCTTTGATCTACACACATCATCTCTGAAGAAAGAGATATGGATGGTTTGTCTTACCCTTGAGTATTTTTTTTTGTTTATATATATAGCATACCTATAGGGAACCTCCCCTTAATGAGAGGAGAGATGAGTCCCCTTCTAATGTGTTAAATCTACACATTTGGGTGACTAATCTTCCTACTTTGGCTGATCAAACCTATTTTGTTTATCAGTACATTGATCGACAAAATATTCAACCAACAAAAGCAATAGACAAAACCAAGGTTAGAATAGTAACAACCAAAAAACCTACCTTGAAGTTATAATGACTACAATAGGGTTGTAAGTCATATTGTAGGGGGTAGCATTAATACCATCTCCATTAATCCTAGACTGATCACTAATCAATTTATACCATTGATAAACAATACCATTCAACCAAATTACATGGATAATCCTTCCTTGACCTAGGACCACACATAGGTGAACCAACAAATCAAGAATTCCATTTTTGGACCATATACTGATAACTCACCCTTGCCACATGACCACATATAAGTGAACTAGAAACTAAGACTTATCCTATCTGGTCTCACACCATTCCTAACATTTATTAGAAATTATGGTCCGGTATCTAATCCTAATTTTGCAATCACAACTTGGAGGTCAAAGATTACTATCCCAAATCCATAACCATCTACCACTTTGATTGTTATCCAACCAACTATTTAGCCTCAAAATAAACCATTCACCATTGACCAAAACAAGAAGTTTGATATTATGGAACAATTATAGAAGACACCAACATAAATTTCTATTTTAGATTTACTACAAATGTCAACAATCCACAAGAACATTTTGAATGAGTTTTTAACCTAATCCACTATTGTTAGTGACATGTCCCCTAATAAATTTCAAGCTTTGGTTGGACACCTACCTCCAACCCAACAAGTCACATTTAACCAAATTGATATGTCTTCCCTTGGCCCATTCCATAATAATCCATTATACATATAAGTTTATATAAAGTGGTATAAAGTGAAATGTGTCCTTATAGACAATGGATCAGGCCTCACCATAGTGTCTCTAAAGCTCATCAATATTCTTGGGTATATAATATAGATCTCCAACTAAAAATGATAAATATCAAAGCTTATGATAATCAAGAAAAAGAATCACAAGGCACCATTAGCTTACTAGTTATCATAGGGCCTTTAACCCATGATACACTTTACCATGTGCTTAATCTTGAGTTGTAATATAATATGCTTCTAGGAAGGCCTTATTTACATGAGATTCATGTAGTCTCATCAATGCTACACCAATGTATCAATTTTTCTCACTCAGGGATGGAAGTGAATATTCTAAGAGATTTACACTCATATTAACATTGCAAAAATCTTGAGGCTGAGTTTCAAACCTACAATTACCAACATGACATGAATCCAAGTTCCAAGTAGGATAAAGGAAAGGCCATATTTATTGATCCTCCACAAGATAATTGCATAGATCTTAATACCGTAAATTTTGTTTCCCACACGTCACCTCTTAAATCTTCCAATCATTTCACCATTTCAAATAATGGCCTTGGGGAATATATGACCCATGATACCTTCCATATTACCAATATTCCTCAAAATCCAAAGACCTTTAGATGACCTAAAAATACCCCACATATGTATTGGAAATAAAGGAACAAAGATTAGAGACCTATCATGTTTGTACTAGCATCTGGATTAGAACCAAACCCTCTTGAATGGGATGAATCATGGTTGTACAATGACAACCAAGCTAATTGTTATAAAAGTAAAAAGTATTCTATTGCCAATAGGATCATGGAGCATCAAGATTATGAAGGAATAGGCCTCAGACTGAATCAAGAAGGAACCATTGAGACAATTTCCATGACTAAGTATAAAATACCTTATGGACTTGTATTTAAATTGCCTGGAGATGACCCCACATATCTTATTCAAGTTCCATCACTAGTGGCTAGTGATGATGAGGCTAACAGTGAAGTAGATTCCAATCATATCCTCACCTTTGATGACCTAGATAAGAATAACCTATTCAATAACAATAACATTTTTACCCTTACCCCAATCATTCATCATAACCCATTTCCATTATACTATCCCCAACTGATAGATTAGGACCAACAAGAATCCAATTTGCTGATTGATGAGTTTCATAACAATGAGGCATTCTGTGACTTTTTAGGCCTTATAGATAATGTTTCATTGGGAGATCATAAATAAATATTTTCAATTACATTAGATCGTAAAGCCTATTTTGGATAGTGGATGAACACCCTTAGCCAAAAACAAATAAATAAACCATTGAGGTCCCAAAGTGAAAACCTCTTTGAGGTACTTTTTGACCAGGGAAAAAGTAAAAATAAAGGCTAGTCTAGTGGTGAAAACCTATTTCAGGCACCATTAGATGGGGGTGTTCATTCTTCTTCTTTGAATTTAGACTAGGAAATCACCAACAATGAACTTACCTATAGATCCTAGTTCATTTTTGAGCAACAACAAGTGTTTGATCAAATTCTTTAGGAATTTTTGATTTTTTTATCACATGGCCAACTCTCCCATTGGGTGACTCGAATTCATCATGCCTATAAGACATTGAAGAGCAAGCCCTAATAGAGGACCTTGATATAGTCCAATATTTCAAGTCTTTGCCTACTATCCTAGAAGATGGTTTGACCCTTCTTGTCAAAGATACAATAGAGTTAAACATCAAGACTCCATAGGACCTAAAATGGATAAAATTAGGCATGTCCCTCATTTAGGAGGAATGTGAAGTCTTTATAGCTTTATTGAGAGAATTTATAGGTATCTTTGCATGGGCTTATTCTGACATGCTAGGTTTAGACCCCACCTTGGTTTTACACCACCTTGTGGTCAATCCTAATGCTAAATCAATGAAACAAAAGTTGTATAAGATGCATCCTCATATTGTTATCTTGGTAAAGAAAGAGTTGGAAAAACTCTTAGAAGTAGGATGTATCCCATCCATTTACTACTAAGAATGGATATCTAATGTTGTGCCTATTATCAAAAAGCTTGAAGGAATCTAAATCTGTACTAATTTTCAAGACATAAACAAAGCTTGTCCTAAGGATGACTTTCCATTGCATAATATTGACATGATCATCAACTCCACAATAGGTTATGAAATTATTTCACTCATGGATAGCTTTTTAGGATACAACCAAATTAGAATCACACCAAAAGACCAACATAAAATAGAATTCACCACTCCATGGGGAATATTTTATTTTAAAATAATACCATTGGGTCTTAAGAATGATGTAGCTATATATCAAAGGGCCATGACTGTCATATTCCATGATATGATTCATTATATTGTTGAAAACTATGTTGATGACATATTAGGAAAATCCAATATCATAGCTAATCATCTAATAGTGCTACATAGGATATTTGAAAGAATGTGAGAGTACAAAGTTAGAATCAATTCAAATAAATGTGTGTTTGGATTAACCTCAAGAAAGTTACTTGGCTTCATTGTGTCTTGTAGGGGCATTAAATTTGATCTGATAAAAGTCCAATATATAATTAAGATGCCACCACTAACCAATTTAAAACAACTCTATAGTTTATAGGGTAAGATCTAATCAATCCAAAACTTCATCTCTTAGCTAGTAAACAAGTGTCATCCATTTAAACATATTTTAAATAAGGGAGTTTCATTTCACTGATATGACCACTACCAAATAGCTTTTCAATAACTCAAGGACTATCTAGTTAATCCACCTGTTTTGTTACCCCATATGCCAAGAAGGCCATTCTTATTTCATATATCAGCTACCGGTAATGCCTTGGGGGCACTTTTGGATCAACATGATAACAATGGAAAAGAGAATTAAGTATACAACTTAAGTCATACCTTGGTCACATATGAACACAACTATGTACCTATTAAAAAAGCTTATCTAGCTATGGTCTTTGCAACTCAAAAACTGCATCATTACATGTTAAACAATAAGACCATGGTCATTTCAAAAGTAGATCCAATCAAGTATCTACTATCTAAAATATATTTCAAATGTAGAATTACCAAATGGATCATGCTTCTTAGTGAGTTTGACATAGAGTATGCCAATCAGAAGGCAATCTAGGGATAGGTTCTTATAGATCAACTCATTGAAGCACCCCTTACAGACACAAAGCCACTCATATTTTATTTTCCTGATGAGTCGATAATGACTATCATTGACACACCTCTTGAGGAACATCACTGGAAGCTATATTTTGACGGTTCATTTTATACAAATAGATTAGGGGTAGGCCTCTTATTTATTACACCATAAGGGGATCTAATCCCTAAATCATTCAAAATTAGTTTTCCTTGTACAAATAACATAGCCAAGTATGAAGGAATTGTCATAGGAATTTTCTAGGTAGTACAATTAAATATATCTAATCTAAAGGTTTATGGTGATTCTTAGTTAATCATAAATCAAGTCA
Source organism: Torreya grandis (assembly GCA_037957365.1). Lineage (NCBI taxonomy): Eukaryota > Viridiplantae > Streptophyta > Pinopsida > Cupressales > Taxaceae > Torreya > Torreya grandis. Next base: position 1,403,563 of record JARHVA010000804.1, on the reverse strand, counting down.
TAGACCATTTTCAGACCAAAGATGACAATTTGATTCTATATAGGGTTATGGTCGATACCCTAAAGCAACAAATTATAAAAATTCAATTTGAAAATATACTAAGGGATGGTAATAGAACTATAGATGCCATGGATACTATTAGATATCTAATTTGACAAACAAAAAAAGCTAGATAATATTAGTTTCTTATTGAGAATTTGTTCACACTAACCCATGAACCTTCAATCATTGTAATGATTTATGATATTATTGGTCCTAATTATATCTAGTACTTAGACCTTTAAAACTACCTTTATGACTGAGTTCTACCACCTAACTAATCTCAAAAATAAACCAAAGCCTTTATCCATCACTCCACTTGTTATACTCTACTTGGATCTACCCTTTACCATCATAGTTATGATGAAACTCTACTTCGTTATTTAACTTCGACATAGTCTACACTATTGTTAAGAGAATTTCATGAAGGAGTATGTGGATTTCATTCTAGTAGGGTAGTCCTATCCAAAAATCTCTTGCGCACTATTTATTATTGGCCCATGATGGATGTGGATTCAAATGCATATGTAAAGAAGTGTGAAAAATGTTAATGACATGCTAATTTGATTCATGCCTAAGCATAAACTCTGAAATTGATATTAACACCATGGTAATTTGATACATAGGGACTTGAGCTCATTAGAAAAATCAACCAAAATTCATCTAATGGCCATAAACATATCCTAACCACCACTAAGTATTTAACTAAGTGGGTTGAAACTATATCCCTCACTTACATGACTAGAAATCAAATTTCCAAATTCATCTTTAACCATCTCATTTGTCACTACAGTATCCCCTCTAACATTATATCTGATAATAGAGGGTCATTCAAGAACAAGGATGTAGACCAGATATGTACTAAATATAACATCACATAACATTTTTCAAAAAAATATTACCCTCAAAGTAATGGCCATGTTGAAGCATTGAATAAAACCATTGTCAATATTATCAAAAATATTGTCAATGATTCTAGTCATGATTGGCACCTACAAATATTCCCTACCCTTTGGGCATATCATACCAATCACTGTACCCCCATAAGAGCCACTCCATATTCACTAATTTATGGTACATAATCCATCCTTCTCATTGAGGTCAAGTTGCCTTCACTATGTATATCTTTCAAGCATGTCCTAGATGATCATGACTATCAAGTAGCTCACCTATAGGAGCTAGACCTGCTTGATGAAAAATGCATAGTTGTGCTCAACAATCTTCAAGCATATCAAAATCAACTCAAAGGCCACTAAAATCAGCATGTCAAGTATTGACCATTTGAACTTGGTGATCTTGTTTTTAAATAAAACCAAAATAATACCATGGTTGAGAATAAGAATAAAGGTAAATTCAAACCAAACTGTATAGGGCCTTTCATCATTACTATAGATTATGGATCAGGAGCATACATGCTTACCACACTAGATGGAGATGAACTTCTTGAGTCGATGAATATTATTCACCTCAAGTAGTACTATGCTTGAGTGCTAAGGTGTATTGTCTATAAGGACCATTTTATGTGCCATTTTATCACTATTCTAATCTATACAAATATCATTCTTATCATTCTTTTTATCCCTTTCATTTTCTTTACTATCTCTTTCTATCGACTAAGTGTTCTAAAGATTAGCCCATTTGACCTTGGTTTTTTTCCATTAATTACACATTTTTAGCATCGAGGAATCTAATCAGTCTCATTAATTGTTTGTATTACTTTAGATATAGATCATATTTTGGAGTAGTCTGATATAATTTTCAACAGTTGCATCCTTCATTTGATATTCCTTTCTTATCACCAGTCTTACTATTAATCATAATCACCTTTGGGAAAATTATTACCATTGATCTATATCATTGTGTCCTAATTATAATCACCTATGGGTAAACTCGGGGCAACATTTGTTTATTGAGCCTTGACATATAAACTTGCCACTTCTTATACCATACTATGAATTTTTACCTACTGTGCTTGTTTTGTTTGAATTGACTACTACACTAGTTAAATTCCTCTATTATAAGGGTGAAACTACATTGACTTGAGGTCTTACTCTAGGAATTTTTAGGAAATGCTCCATACTTGTTGAGGTCAGATCAATCACCCTAAGTTTTAATTCTCTCACTATTTTGTGAGAATCCTAATATTGAATGCTCTTGCCAGTTTGCGAGAAACCTAAGTTTGAATGCTCTCACCATTTTACAAGAAACCCAAGTTTGAACACTCTCACCATTTTGTGAGCTTGAACCATTTAGTGTCTCATCATTCTTGATCGAGTATTGATATACTTCAAAAAATTCTATTTTTTTTTGTAAAATCGTTAGGAAAAACCCAAAACATTGACCATTTCTTTGCCTTAAGGATTTTGGGAACCCTTACTAAGTTGTAATCAAACCACTTGTCACTTATTTTCCCCATCCTTTTTGGCCTTTTCTCTCACACACTTTCCATTTTTGAAGACCATTATTATTATAATTTCACATCCATTCTATTTATTTTCATTAGTTATCACATTCTTCCCATTCCTTGGGTGAACTAAATTTGGCTTGATGTTTTTTATTTGGATATTACATCCATGGAACTATGTAGGTAGTGTCCACTTACTTAGTGGATATGGATACAAATTGGCCACCCTCTTCCTTTTATTATATTCCCTTATTTTGTTCATTTTTTAATTTATCACTTATTTTCTAGGAGCAATGTTCATATGGTTTTTATTGAGTGCTTGTTTGTTTGTTTTTTTTGTTGTTTTGTTTATGTACTTATTTGTTTAAATTTAGAAATGTTGCATTGATTTAGTTTATGTGTGTTCATTAGGTGATTCTTTGCCCACACTTACACTTGAATCTATCCATATTCATATGTTTATATTTTCATCATGTTTTCTATCATTAGTGCATTATTTTCTATTGAGTATTGGATTATGGGAGTCAGTCCTTATGCATATATCAGCCAAGTCCTCATGATGTTATACCATGATTCCTATCGACACATGATACAACAAACCTCAGATTTAATAAGTCTATCTATAAATGGCAACATCTCTTTGGCACTGACATCTTGATTCAATCCCAATAATATCCCAAATGGAGTAATTAACCATGAAATAATTTCAACATTTATTAGTTTAAACGAACATCTCCTTAATAGTAGGTTGTTACAATTAATCATTACCCTTTATGTTAATTTATCATCATACTCAACCAAGTTTGTCATATTTACCATAATCAGGGTCTAATGATTATAACCACCTATGGGCAAATCATTGTACACCATCTCACCTATATTTATCAATGATTATAACCACTTTTGGGAAAATCATTATATTGTCACCACTTTACTTTTTCTACCCATTCTAGGGCATGTTATTATCATATTTGTCTATCCTAACTAGGGAAGCTCCATCTTCTCAATTATTCTAACCACCTTTGGGTAAATCATTGTGTTATCATACCATATTGCCATGATCAGGGTACAATGCTTATAAATGCCTTTGGGAAAACCATTGTACACCATCCCACTTGCATTCTCAATAATTTTAATAATTTTTCAATATCATTATGTTTTCACCCCATCATATTTCCTTTCTTTGGTCCCCTTATTTCACTTCTTTCTTTTAAAGGGATCATTTGTTGACCTACTTATGCCAACCGTTCCTTTGAGGGGCATCATACAGTTAGTTTATCATCATTATAGTTGTAGGCATATAGGAAATTTTCATTATTTGAGAATAAATTTCTTTGCCTATGGTTTTCAACATCTTCTGAAATAGGGGCAAATGGTAAACACCTAAATCTAGCCACCAATAACCTCTAACTAGGCTTTTGACCAATTTCTACCAAAATGCACAATTTGGCCTAAAAACACTAAAATGCATTAAATGAGTTGAAATTGATATATTCAATTTCAAATTTTGGTTAGGGTATCCTTAAATAGGGAAATGCAATTTATGGACCAGCTAACTTTGATCAGATCATTCTGAGTCAAAATGCCAATTTTGCACCTAGGTGATTTGGATTGTTATTTTCTATCAAATATCTTGCACAATACATGTGACTTTGTTATTTGGTGTTGGTAACATCCTAAATTGGATAATGGATCCAATGAATCTTACATTGACTTCCAATTCTAATCTAGTCAAATTTTGGACCAATAACAAGTCATTCTGATCAGTTTGAGTAATTTATGCACAAAGTGCTTAATCATGTTTAAGAGCTAATTAAACAAAATTGGAGCCTAATTAAGAATTCCATGAATTTTTTTTAAATACTTATTTTTGGAAATGAATATTGAATATCTATATCATTAGGTGACCTCATTTCTTGGGAAGACATCCTTAGGCCATAAATGCCACAAATATCAAGATTCAATCATCCCATGCCTCATCAAAGCCCTCCATGCCTCTTCATTTCTACTCTATCCAAAATATTTATGAGCATGTTTATGGATTTTAATTACATAATTAGATTAATCCTTAGCCACACATCTCAATCTTGAGATGGATGGTTTAGGTTGATTCTGATCAATCTTAAAAATCTATAAATAGAGAAGCCATGAAAATAATTTCTAAGTCTTGATAATGCATAGTTATAATGCACAAATTATTACAAAATATAATGTAATTAGTGTTACCATGATAAATTTATTTCAAGCCAATCCAAGCCAAAGCCACAAGGTGCCAAGGAGAAGAGGAGATAGCCAAGCCTCCTCTAATGAAGACTTCATGAGCACAATTTGAGAAAGCCCCTACAATAAGCATTTGAAGCATCTAAGGAAGGTGAAGTATTCTTTTTTTTTCTAATTTTTAGTTGTATTTTTCATTTGTTTTTATTATTAATCTCACCCTAATAACTAGGCCTAGAGATGTATGCTAGTTAGTGTGTTTTTATCAATTTGTTTTCATTTTGGGACTAACACAATACTAATCACCTATCTTAAGTAAAATTCCTAGTTCACACCTAGTATAGAAAAGGTAGGGCATTGTGAAGGTAGGTTTATTACACAAGACAAAGGATGAGGTCCTAAAATAGTAATCCTGAGACGCTATAGAGATTGGTAGCTCATGCAGTTTGAAGGAGGTTTAATGGTATAAGTTTTAGATTAGAAACCATGAGTGATAAGAGGGAAAATATCTTACATCAACCAACCTAAATAAGGTCCCACCAAATTTGATTCTTGGATTTGTTTCCTAGATTGAGTATTGAAAAGAAGATATGGATCCATCTTGAAAACCACCTCTTCACCATAAGAGTCTTAAACAATGTCAATTTTTGAGAAAATTCTATCATAAATTAGATTGTACATGTCCCTATTACATGTGTTGTAAAACATATCCACATTAACGATGAAAGATCCACAAAAATCTTAGAGTTCTATAAACTCTTGAAAACATTATCCAAAGGACAAATAGTTCAAACTGAGTCTAACTTGGTTGAAGGAATGGAGATGTATCTCCAAAATGGTGTGTGCTAAAACTTGGTATAGATTAATTTACCATTATATATCTATCATCAAATGTCTCACACAAACAGTCAAGTGGATGAATAAAACCCAACATGTCAAACTCTAGGTCTAAAGTGTTCTGAATAAGTCTAATCTAAGAAAATAAAAGTTGCTAGGTATTTTGACAAATGCAACATCAAAATCTAGGCTCAAAATAGCCATGTGTTAGGTCTCTTCGCCAAACACGACACAAAATCTATACTTTAAACAAAAGGTATGATATTTTAATATAGTAAATATGATACACTTTGGCATAGACTAGGCATACATAATCCAATATGAACTTGGTTAATTGGCATAAAGAATGAAATAAAAGGCATATGGAGAGATAGGTAATTTATTCCAAATAAAATCATAAATAATAATGAAAACTATGCTTCTTTGAACAAACAACTACCTAGAAAAAAATGAATGGCATATAAACACAAGGTATAGATCTAAAAGGCACACATGATCTAGTTTTGAAAATAACACAAGGAAAACAAGTCATTGAAATAATTTGAGTAGTGATCAATGGTTTGTTTCAAGAATTAAAGTCACAAAGGTCTGAATTGAATTGGGTAGTGTATTATTACCCTTTTCAATAAAGTGACACACATAAATAAGATTGGTCAAAAGACTAAGGCAAAGGCATGTGATAAAAATGGATTGTGTAACATCTCCTCAAATAATGGAGTGATGTGTACACAATAATAATTTTTATGTGGTAGAAAAAACAAATATATTAGACTAAAAAACCATGCAATAAAGGATAAAATGACATAATACACCTATGTGTAATGTCTTAAATCCTAAAACTAACAAGATTGCATAGTACTATCAAATTCCATCTATATACATGCTCTTGAAAGGACTTTAAGTGTTAATCCAAAAATAAAAATACATGAATAGGTATGGTTTTTACTCCCCCTTCTCTTAATGAATTATATGGTGACATGGAACTTTGGGCTACTCATCCTACATCAATAGTATGTCCATGATAAGTGGAGTTATTCTAAAACTAAATTTTATCACATTTCTAGATGGTTTCAAGTGTGGATAACACATGGGGTTCTCACATCATTTGGATCCACATCAATCATATTATTGTGAAAAGGTCTTGTCCTTTTCATAACCACTACATCTTTCACTTGTTATGTTTAGTGCAATGTCTGAGTTACCCCTATGGTCTAGGGTAATATCTTACTAACAAAATTTGCCTAACTACTCAAAAAAATATCTGATTAGGTTGACTTCAATTTTTATACCCACCATGGAGTGGGTTTGAAATGATGTCAGGTGATGAATTCCTAGGTCAACACTTCTTTATAAAACCCATGAGGAAGTAATGAACTCCCGCTCAAAAGCCAAATTACATAAAAATAAAAGATAAGTGAAAAGACTTTAAGGTCACATTTAGATCATCTTAACCATATGGATTTGAGTAGATCCTTAATGATGTTATTTTCACACCTTTGGATACAAAAAAAATGTAAATAAAGAGCACTTTTGGTCACCTGAGTTCCATAAAGTGGACGGGGGAGAACATACACACATTAATAATTTTATGAAAAATAAATAACTTTGAAAGAATAGGCATAAAACAAAACTATCTTAAGAGTATGTAACCTAAGTGTGAGTGTTTTTTTTAATGCACCAAAGTGAAATGTTTATGAAATTTGACCCCTCAGCCTTAGTTGAAAACTTGTAAAAACTTTCACAAACAACTAATCATAAAAACAATTAGATTCCTTTTAAGCACCAAAGAAAATGTTCAAGACTTAAACACTTCCAAATTTGTACCCTTTTATAGCTTAGGTCCTAAAATTTTTAGATGGTTTTGCCCTAATTTGAATCACTTTCATGAGTGAAAAAAACACTTGTCAAATCTTTCTCTTGGGTTTTCTCTATTTTCTTGTCTTAGAGACTAACATCAATTCTGACAAGATCAATGTTGGTCAGTATAAAATGATGTCGATCAGTCCACAGAGGGATCAACATCAATTGATATGGATTGATATTGGTTCCTTCCTACCTAAAAAAAAAATAGAATATGTTTTTCCACCAGAAATATTGTTAGCAAATGAGTTTAAAATTGACAAATAACACTAGAACATGTAATAAAATAGTCAGATAACATTGAGGCCATTAGAAACAAAATGGAAACTAGAAAGCTTAAATAAAAATCCTTTAAACACATTTTTGCCTTGATATATTCTACACATAAAGGTCAACATTGGTTGTAGGTGAATTGATAATAGTCAGTTAGAATCAATGTCAGTGTACTTGGATCGATGCCAGTCTCTATGCAAAACTTTATATCACTAAAAAAATAAAATACATGAAAAAATAAGTTAGAACATAAATTTTGAAGAATGCTAAGCACTCAATAAAAAAATCAACATGTTCATATATTTGCTATATGGGATGCTTGAACATCATAGTGGGTGTGCCATTTATGATCATAGGAATCCAAGAAGGGAGTTTAATAATATGTTAGTTCAAATAAGAAAACTCAAATAAAAACACACTAACACTTATGTTCCAAGCCTAGAACATAGGGAGAGCTTAGTAAAAAAATACAAATTAAAGCACAACTAAAATGTAAAATAGAACAAATCCTTTACCTTCCTTGGGAGATCCAAATGCTTTGTTGAGTGGCTTAATCAACTTGTGCATCAAAGAATTTTTAGAAAATGAATATTGTTGGCTCCTTATCTCCTTAGAACCATTGGATTTGATGTGGTTGTTTATAAATTGGCTCAATATTTTTTCATTATAACATTTCTTTCAATAAAATACCTTATGTTTTTCTCCAAATTTTCATTATATTGGCTTATGGGAGCTTAAAATTCAAGAGACATGGAATTGCATTTATAGACTAAGGATTTAACTCTCACCCAAGATGAGTTAGGGTAGAGTTAAGACTTAGAATGGGTTTAAACCTAACCTAAGTGAGTCAAATATAACCCCAATAGAGTTAATAGTTTTCAATTTATCATGATTTGTAATTACTAGGCATGGGTCTCCAAAATATATATTTTAATATATTTCCAAAGAGCTTGACAACTCATAAAGGTAATGATGAAAGGCTAAATATTTTTGATTTTTTGAATTTCCTTTCTTAGAATTTCATTAATTGCAAATGGATAATTAAACTAGGTATTTAATTTTGTTTAGCTTGTTAAATAGTTTTGGTTAGATTTTTAGGATTTTCAAGATTTGATTTAAGTGTGCAAGTGCCCCACTTAATAGATCCATAGGCCAAATTAACTATTGTGATGCCATAAAGTGATTAGGGATGAATCTATGAGAGGTTATTTTTCCATATATATAACACCTTAATTATGTATGTCTCAACATTATTTTGATCTTTGATGAATGATGCACAAGTAAATTTTGGATGTTTAGTGATTCTTAGGATTAATTTACAATGGTTGGTAAGAATCAGTCTAAAGTCTGATTGAAGTCCACTTATGACTAGTTTTAGGTGTCTATATTTCTCATCCATCTCTAAGATCCCTTTAGCCTCATTTTTGACACCCAAAACATATCATCACATTCAAACCTTAATCACTTTTAAACTTTCAATCTCTTCTCTTTGACTAACTATTGTAGGTTTATATGCCTTATTCCTTAAATGAACCATAGGTGTCATAGGAATATTTTTGAGAGGTCTCTTACCAAAATACTCTTTGATATTATGTTAAATTAATTAACTATTCAACAAAACCTCAACCTTATCTTTTTACTCTTGGCTCCCATTATCCATATAATTCTTGTTGAGTCCTTACAAGGTGGTTATAAGTGATGATTGGATTGAGTTTTCAACCTTTGATAGAGAATATTAGAATGGGTAAGGGATTAAATAGGTCCACATATACCCTCCTCATAAATTAGCACCTATAACTTTGTCTCCATACCTTTAATGGCTGCCTAGATCATGCATAGTGTATCTAATTCTCATCATATGTGCCAATACACAGTCAAGGAATCATGGTTGTAGATACCTTTAAATTCTTGACTATAAGTGAATTTTTTTAGTAGGCATAATGACATGGAATAAATAATAATATTATTAAATTAATATACCTAAACTCTTCTCCACCTTATGACTTCTTATTAACTATCATACATAGCTGATTGTGTGTTCTTTATGCCCAAATTATAGGTGTAACTCATTTTGCCTTTATTGACTATAATATTCTTTGAGAGGTAATTTTGTAGCTTTAAATATTCTTAAAAATATTATACCAAACTCATGTAAACTCCAAAAGTTGTTTTAACTCCTTATGAAAATCACCATTATGCCCTTTGAGTTTGAGTCCTTTATGAAGTTTGAAATGCTTGTTGACTATAGATAAACATTATTTTAGGTAAATATTAGGTGTCATCAAAGTAATAGAACGAGTTTAAAACATGTATTTAGATCCCATTTAATCTATTAAAGACAACTTAAGAGGCTCAAGATTATTTCATACCTCCAAATTCCTAATGAGAAATATGTTCTGACATCACTTCTAATGAAGAATGCTTGATTGTACTTTCACATACATGGCTATAGATAAAGATTTATCTTTTGTATGGATTTTAGGTCATCTCCTAGACTATGAAGTCAGTTTATAGGACTATCTTGACTCACATGTGATCAATCTCTTCTTATGACTAGTATTGAATCTTCATCTACATAGATGTTAGGCTCTTTGTGTCTTAAGTTTGCTTGAGGTGTAGATTTGGTCCATAATGAGGACCTATACACTTAGTATATATAGGTCATTATTGGAATATTTAGGAATATTAATCAACATTTTATGCTCCTTAAATCCTTTAATACTTGTTAACTCCATGACACTTCTTAAAACTCCTTACTGATCCTCCAAGATTACAAAGATTCTAACAAACATCACATATATCCCTCTATGTATGGGCTGATCTGTATGGATTGAGATCATCATGTTGGAGAATGTGAGGTGGAGAATTGAATGACCATAATCCATAATATTTACCTTTAATTCTCTACTTCCATATTACCTTAGACCCTTTTTCTCCATGATCAAAATTACACTTTTTGAAATATCTTCATGGTTGAGTGTTGTACGTGAATATTCCCTATGTGTACGAATCGAGGAGGGATGAAAAGTTGGTTATAAGAGACAAAAAGTGATTGAAAACCTCTATTGAACTTATATAATAACAAATATATTTAAGAATCATTAATTTTCCATGACGAGGTTAGAATAGTTTGGAACATGAAAGAACATATTACCTTAAATAATGATAACTTACCTTAAACTCTAATAAACTAAGTTTTAAGGAAGTTTTATTCATGATTTTGCTATACCTTAAAGCTAAATTAAGAAATCACATCTCTTTTAAGGACATATATCACCTTGAAAACTCATTTTTAATTCTCATAACACATTCATAAGGGTATAAAGTCTTTTATAAGGTCTATTAAGTTTAAAACACAATAACATACAATCCTTAAGTGTTACTTTAGGCATTTAGGGCTATAAACTGAATCCCTTGCTCCCAAGAGTTTTTTAGTCATCTTGAGGACTCCATGAAAGATATAAAATAATTTTATAGACTTAACATTAACCTATTCACCCTCATTAATCTTCATGATTTTTATTACCTACCATGATGTCCTTCTAGCCTACTCATCAAACCTACAAGAGCGATTTTGATCTCTTAAGAGAGCATGGTCCTTAGACCTAAATAATAACATCATTTAATGGAAAATTAAGACTATTTAATAATTTTAAAACCCCTTAGTATCATTAAAAACTCAAAAATATGATCTTCACACACTGTGAATCTCATTATAACTAAAATTATACCTTGTGGAAGTGCCAAATGACCAACTAGGCTATCTCAAGAAAGAGATTTTCAAGATGAAAGTACCTAAAATTTATTTTGTATGAAATCCATATGATATAACATAAAAATTACTAAGAAATATCATTAAAACAAATACATTCCATTGATATATCAAGATTTCTTTAAAAATGCCAAATCTCAAGCCAAGATAGGCAACAAGTTTCCTATCAAAAATCCCCTTATAAAATCAAATTAACTTATGAATCAAAAATTAAAAAGGTTTAATATACCCATAAAATAATCTCCTTAATACTATTTTCTCTATTTATCTTTAAAGTGAAGAAATGGAGACAAACATGGACCCTATCTGGATGACTAGCTCATAGTGACCCCCCAACACTCTTAACAATTGTTCATAAATATGAGGTGATGAATCTATTATTAAATGCCAAAAATTTAAATTTAATTATGGTCCATATTATTTACCAATATATTTTGACTTAAATTTCTCTCTCCTTGTATCGATCAAAAATGAATGGCCCTTCTAGAGCTGCCAAGGAGGTTGATATAAGGGACAAATTAGTTTTTTTCATTTTAAGACCTAAAACCTCTTAAAAATAATTTTTTTGACCTTTTCATGGATAAATAAGGTCCTTAATATGCATAAATATCAATTTTACCTTGAAGAACTGTGTGGATGGCCTCAAAATAGGCCCTTTTAGCATTAAAACTACTAAAATTACTTGAGAAGTCTAATTAAACTACTTTAAAATAGATCCATTATACTTTTCTTGCCTAAAAAATTACACCATGTTTTTATTCTAACATTATACTTAAGTTCACATTAAAAACCTACTCCAGAAGCCATAAAATGACCCAAAATGCGAGTAATTCAATCATGAAATTAGTCAAACCTATTACCAACTAGTTAGATAAATTATACAACATGATATAAATCATATATAACCCATAAGGACTCTTAGTATGTTATGGACTCTTTTCACCTCTTGACACAAGTTGAAACTAGTCATAAAGGTGGCTAGACAAGAAAATGAATATGATGATAAAAATACCTTAAACTCTACTAATCAAGGATTCAGATGACCATTTCAGAGACATAACAAGACCAAAATAACAATTAACAAGGTAAACAACATGAAAATTGAAGTTTCAAATGATAGGGGTGATAGTTTGACCCATGAGGTCAAACTTGTCAACAATAACAAATAACATACATATGATCATTTTCATCCTTTTGTCCTAAAATTTCCTATATTGCATAATTAGAGACATCAATGTATATTTGAAAATGTTTTTCCCAATTGGGTCCTATCAAAACTAGTATAGAACTCAGTTTTTATTTGATCATTTTAAATTTTTTCTAAAATTCATCACTCCATACAAATTCACTATCTTTCACTAGCAAAACAAACATAAGATAAATAATTTTATTGATGTCTTCTATAAAACATCTATAAGTCTAGCATGACCTAAGAAGATTTCAAAATCAATTTGGTTCTTATGGGAAAGTAGGTTAGATATTATTTCAATTATCTTAGTATCCACTTAGATTCCTTTGGTAGAAATGTGGTGTCCTAGTACTATACCTTGATCCATCATCATTAGGCATTTCTCATGACTTAGTGATAGTTGTTGTTCTTCACATTTGGTTAGGACCTTTTCAAGATTGTGTAAGGATTCATCAAAGGTGTCTCCATGAGTAGTGAAGACATCCATGTAAACTTTTATATAATCATTAGTTAGATTAGATAATATGGCTAAAAGTATTCATTAAAAAGTAGGTGGAACCTTACGAAGGGTAAATATAAGACTCTATAAGAAAACATTCCCCTTAGGTAGGTGAAAATGGTTTTCTCTTGATCCTCAACTACCACTATTATTTGATTATATCCACTAATTCCATCTAGGAAAAAAAAATACTGCCAAATTATCAAGCACCTGATCAATAAAATGAAGAGAGAAATCATCCATTATAGTGGCTTTGTTTAGCTATCTATAATCTATACACACTCTCCATTTAACATTTTTATTGGATATAATTACTGGAGGAGAAACCCATTGGCTATCTAAAATAGGATAAATTAATCCCACATCCAATAATTTCTCTATCTTAGTTTTTATTATATCCTTTAATATTGGGTTTATCCATTTCTATGGCTATCTAATTGGTTTGTCCTGAATTGTGTAAATGTGATGGGTATATACACTAGGATGGATTCTTTTCATGTCTATGTAATCCTAAGCAAAAGCATTGGATATTTTTATAAGACATAAAAAACCTTTACTTTTTGATCATGGGTTAACCATCTATTTGTTAGAGTCTTTAATCCTAAGTGGGCTTATTAACCCTTATCCTTGGTAAAGTTATTAGATAATAACAATATATTATTTATTAATGTGAGGTGGAAACCTCATAAAAATAAATAATAAAGTTATAATTATTTAATGAGTTAACAAAGTTTAATTAAATGACTTTATGGATGGACTTGTTATTTTTACAATGGTCAACTCCCTTGTTATTTCACTATAAATAGGGTTTTACCCCTATTATGAAATCATTCAAATATAAAATTATTTTTTTCTTATTCAACCTATGAATTTTTTGGAGGCCATTCTATGAATAAGTGAGAATGAAAAAGAATTTTTACTAGGATTATTATTGTTTTTCAATCATTTAATATCACTTGTGGGTTTTTTACCTCTATGAGGTTTTCCCACATAAAATTGTTATGTTCTATGTAAATTGATATGTGATTTTATTATGATTTGAAATCAATATCTCCCCTAGATCTTGTACCTATGTGTATTACTTCATATATCTATACATGAATTCTTTCATGAAATTAGAGCAAGGGGGTGTATCGATGATTAGCAAGTAGTTCAGATCTCTCAGATCAAGTTCAAATAATTATTTTTTGAAGATTACTATTATAAAACACAATTTTTTTGTTGATATATGAATTTTTGGCATTGAAAATTTTCAAAAAAATAGTTCATTCATCTATAATTTATCTTTAAAGCTTCTAGTTGCTTAGTTTTGGAGTTTTAAAAATGGTTGTAAATTTTTAGCCCCTGAATATGAGTCTCCAAACATTTACAATTTTTTTTCTCATCCATTAGAAGGCTATTGTATGGCACTATATAGCCTGGGTGAATGAAAAACTTATTTTCTACACCAAAAACAAAAATTTGAAGATCAATTTTGCCTTACCTTAAGATTCTATGAGCACTGGCAATTTTTTATGTTGTGAGGTGGCTTATCTAGCTTTTAGTAAATCTTAAAAATTTTACTTCTCTCATCATTCTTCTCCATGTGCATGTTATAGGCAAGTATATATTTTCATATAGTTATAAAAATATTTTAAAAATATTTTATTTTTTAAAATCTATTTTCCATGTAAATATTTAGTGGCCCCCACCTTTAAAATCTTTTAAGATTTTTTTTACAAAAAAGTAACTCTTATTCAAAAAAAATTACATGTATGTGAAAAATATATATCTATATATATATGCTATTTTCAAAATTAGTTAAATTTTTTTAATATAAATTATTACATATTAAAATTTAATTAAACTACTAGTTAAGTTGGTAGTTAACCTTTTGTTAAAAACTTAAAAAAGGAGAGGTCTTGTGTTCAAATCTCTCCAAATATTTTTAATTTTTTTTCCAATTTAATTAATTTTGAATTCCATTTATTATGTTATGTGCCAACTTTTTCACATGTAAACCCATCTTTGTTATCAACCTTCTTACAACGTTTGACATTGTCAACCATCTTTGTGTAACCAAGCAATCCCTTAGTTTTGGCACCTTTTAGACACATCTACATGGTCCATTTTGTGTTTCAAAACCTCTTAATATTATTTTTATAAATTTTTAAATAATAGTGTCTAAGTGGTTGTTTTGAGTGTAAATCTTTTGACACTTAGTTTAGTGTAATTCTATTTTTTTGGTATTATTTGAAATCTAAATTGTGCAATTAAGTATAGTTTCACTTATAATTTACTTTATTTTATAAAAGTAGTATATAAACTCATTAAAAAGGTTATTTTATTAAAAAAATTCTTACATTTGTGTATTTTTGTGACACTTGAGATACCCTATTTTATCACATTCTTTCATATATTTTTACTTTGTCTAGAATTAAATTTAACAATTATTCTATGTTTACACTTTTATATTTGTTTTTATATCAAATCAAGTTAAAATTTATATTAAAAAAATTCATTTTAAGCATTTGTTTACAGTCCTATTTAAAGAGAAGCTATGGCTTCACCTCAATTTTCATTAGATAAATCTCAAATGCTTAATAAAAATAACTATAATATATGAAAAATTCATGTTAAAGATGAATTTATGGCCCATAAGTTATGTAATGTTGTTATTAGGACTAAAAAATCCCCTTCTTGATGAAATGTGACCCATGAGCTTACTAATACATTTGAAAAAAAATCATATAAAGCTATGTCTATTATCTTGTTGAGTGTTAAGGAAGAATTCCTTCTCCACATCATTTCTCAAGAGTTTCCTAGAGATGCTTGAAAACTCCTTGAATCCATTCATCAGGGCACTTGTCTCTTGAAGATTTTTAATTTAATCCTTAAATTACTAACTACACTTATGAAATGTGATGAGAAAGTTTTGAATTTTATTGCTAAATTAAAAACATTAAAGCTTAGCTATATGGATGTATTTTAATTTGATTCATGATCAATTTTATTATTTTATAATTTATTTTAATATTCATGAAAAATTTAGAAATTTCATTTTAATTTTAAATTCTAAATATCAAACTGAGCAAGAAATCCCTGATCTTACCACTTTGTCTACTCTCATAATTTAAGAAAAATAATTTATAATGAATTTTGATTCTAAATAGAATGTCATTCAGGCACTTATCACCTTAAATAATGTTTTTAATAATACTAAAAGTAAGAAGTCTAATTTTCTAAAGTCAAAAATAGGAATAAGAAATCTAGTAATAAGAATCACACACTTAAGTTTAATAGAGATTACATTCTATATGGTAAATTTGGTCATAGAAGGGAAATATGATGTAAAAATAAGGATAGAATTAAAAATAAATATTCTAAAAATAACAAAGAGAAGAAATATAATCAAAATAAGTAAAAGATTCAAAACCCTAATTAGAATAACATTCAAGATTCAAATGTTAGTACTTTGTATGCTACTTTATTTTCTTCAAATGAAAATGAGTAGATTTTAGATAATATTACATCACATAATTGTTGATGCAGTGGATTGCACCCAGGGCAGGAGGCTGAGCTCCTACCTTCTACACATCAAAATGGAAACTCCCCTCTCACCTATGGGACTGACGAAGCTGGAGGGTAGAGTCTCTAGGTAAGGGCTAGCTCCCTTTGATGCATTTGAGTTGTTCCAATAAGTGCTAATACAGGTATATAATGGGGGGGTTAAAAGAGAGTAGGATTACAGGAAAACAAAACTACTCTAAAAGAGGTGATGCACCAAATGATTTGACCTACTCACACTCACACTTGAAGTTAGAAAAACACATACATACACTTCACACTGGCAGAAGGACCAAGCTACAGGAAACTAACAAGGAGGCTTTAATGGAACACAAAAAAAATAGGGACTCACCATAGGTGTTGTGGAAAGGGCACACTGTATAGTAGCTTATTTCTATCTCTATGCTTCTAGGTGTAACTCTTCTTGTCACCTATAGGAATGGCACCTTACAAACACTAGGTGTGTTGGTGTTAAATCTATGGAAGCATTAAGAAGCAATGACTAAACAAAGAACTAAACTCAGACACACACAGAGATATCTAACCAGAATAGAGGTAAAAATGCATTTATTGATTTCAAGTGAAAATTTGCCAGGGCTTCACCTTAAAAATGTGAAAGATGTTTTTTCAAATGACAAGTCAATAATATATAGAGGAAGGAAGGAGGCCTTTTGGCACCCTTTTTACAAATGACCCATGTGCACTCCGATCATTGGGAAGAGCAAGCCGCTTAAAAATCAATGAGAAATTATGAGTTGCACCCTTTGTCTGCTTGCAAGATCTCTCCTTCAAGGTGATTACGTGTCTTATGTACTCATTAATGTGAAATGAAGAGAAATAGGTCACACCATTACCCATTTGTGCCTCCTCTTCAGAAAAATAAAAATATTCAAAAAATACAATTTTTAGAAAAAAACCTACATTACCAGTTTGCATATTTTAGTAGGTGTTTGAGAGGCAGAAACGAACTAGGCTCTGGTATGGGTCAAAACACAAACCCCACCACCCAGGGTTTGTATAAAATGGTCAAAACCCTAGGTGTTGGGGTCTTAAAATCTAAAATTAATGAAAAACACTTCAATAAGATAGAATGATAGATCTCATAATAGGAATAATGGCATTTGTCTACCAACAAAGCTTTGATACCATGTTAGAGTGGGTCATAGTCAAGGATTAATTGGATATGATCGAATGCATGAAGAAAACCTATATGGAGTAGTAAAATCCAAAAGAAACAACTCAAAAGGAATAAACTAGTCTTCATAAGTAAAAGTTATATTAATAATCATTAGCCAAAAGACACATATGAAGGTTCTTTAAATAGATGGAATATAGATACATCCCAAAATTCTTATGCATATGGGATAATCTTCTCCCATGACCTTTATTAAATCTAAGAAAATTAATTAGACTATGTAGGTAACACCACATAATGGGAAAAAGCCTACTCTAACAATAGTAACTTAAATAATCCATGTATACTTGAATATAAAAGGCCTTAATGTAGGTATTTTCCACATGAGTTAGATTTTCCATTCAATTTTGTTTAACAAGTGAGATAAAAGATTTAAACATGTTTACCTCATCTTTTGCACTCTTGCAATATTGACTCAATGTGCACCATTGATCTCTATAGATCAATCGAGTCTTTATTTTATAGCACTCACCATTTGATCTTACTAACAACCACCATGATCATGAAACTTGCACCCTCACATGATTTATAAGCACTTATACTATTAAACATCATTTACTTCTTACCATCTTGATTAATACACATCATTAGATCAAAACTATACGATCACCTATGCATTAGACACTGTATCACCTGCCAGAGTAACTTCTTGAATCGGCACCTCCCTTCACCACTTGGACTATCTACCTGTTCCTACACTTGGCACTTTTCTCTCTTTAATTTATGGGCTCTTTGTCTTCTTATTTTGTCTTCTTCTAGCTCCTTCAGCTCTCAGGGCTATCTTCTGGTGGGTCCCTGCATTCCTTGGGTTCATCTCTGGTTGGCACTTAGGCAATTTAAAAGCAAATAGCTATTTCATCATCTTAAATTTGATGTCTGTGCACCTGTCGTCATTTGAAAAACAACGGCTAATCCATATTATTAAAGTTGACAAATTCTAGGACATCACTGTCTTTGGCAAATTCCTTTGGGCCTTTTCTACGGCCTTTTCTTTGTTTCAAACCCTCCTGAAGGGGAAGTTTCCCTTTGTCTCTGGAAAAATGCCCTTCATTTGGCTGGCCAAGAGCCCCCCACAAGGGCACCTGCCCTTCGACAGCCTTTTGTTTCTTCAGCCTTTTTTATGGCTTTTGTACTTTGGGCTTTTTCTCATGGACAAAAAGTCCACGAGAATTGGCTGCTTTGACCTCCCTAGGTCTTTTCTTTAGGCTGGCAGCTTTCCTCCAAATTCCTTCAGACAAAAATTTTGAAAGAATTCATGACTTTTCCTTAGCAAAATTTTGCAAGATCTTAGCTACTTCTTTGTGGCCTCTTTGAAGTGTTCCATGCCCTCTACAAGGTCTCTTGAACCCAGAACTACCCTCTGCAAGGGCACTTGCCTTTTGGCTTTAGGATGCTCCTTTGAACCACCTGACCGAATTAAGCCATTAAACCGATTGATTGAACCAAAAAAATGGTTCAATGGTTTAATGGTTTAACACTGTGCACCAAGCCTTTAAACCTTCCATGGTGAACCAAGTGATTGAACCCATGATTGAACCAAGTGTTGAACCCATCGATTGAACCAAGCGTTAAACTCACTGTTTGAACCAAATGATTGAACCAAGTGATTGAACCCACCGATTGAACCAAGTGTTGAATCCATCGATTGAACTAAGCGTTGAACTCATCATTTGAACCAAGTGACTAAACCAAGTGATTAAACCAAGCAATTAAACCAAGTGATTGAACTAAAAGCATTGAACCAATTGATTGAACCAAGTGATGAACCAAAAGCATTAAACCGGTTCAACAGTTCAAAGGTGCTAACTCTTGGAAAAATTATGTCATTGAACCACTCTTTCAACCTTAAGGAAAAGTGTCTTCTAAGCCATTTTAGCTCTCTTTCCTTATGAATTTCTTCAGACAAGAGTCTGAAGAAGCTCTGAAAAACCCTGCACTCTCTGAACTAGTTCTTCATCTGTCAAAATATTACACCTACAGAGTCCATATAAATAGACTTGTAGAGTCCATAGAAAATTCTTAGACTTGTGCAAAATAAAAAATGAATTGGCCTAAAATAGTAGAGGAAGAATGGGACTAATTTTTGGCTTGTTAGACCAAAAATGGTCAACAAATTGGTGACTCCTAGGGGAAGCATGCCTACTATGCTTAGAAGCTAGTTGCCTCAAAATCCATTGGGCACAGGGTTAGATTGTAACTTAAAGATCAATAATAGCTCTAATAAATCTAGAACCAATCATGAAGATTTACCTCAAAAGGAAACAAAACACACACAAAGCTAAGAAAACTACTAACATTTGTAGAAAGCACTTAGGGAAAACAAGAGAAAAGCAAGGAAAATATATACATGATGGAGAAGGGGCTCAGTGGTAATGCTTAAGATGTATCCCATTAATAGGGATATATAGTTCTTCACCATCCAACCTGGAGAGTTGGAATGCATTATGCTACTTACACTGAGTGATTATGTATGGGCCACTCTATAGGGTTTCAAACTTTGCATGCTTTCTAGGCTTAGCTCGGTCTTCATCCCATTTCAAGACAATGTCTCCTTTAGAGAACCTTTTGATGAAGATTTCTTGTTGAAGTGTCTCTTCACTTGCTATTGGTGGCTGGTCATAGAAGCCATAGCCTAGTCCCTTGCTTCTTGGAGTTCCATCAGCTTGCATAGCCTAACCTCCATGCTATTTCCTTCTTCTAATTTCAACTGGTGAGTGAGATCCAAAGCTGGCAACTTGAGTGAGATGGGGAGCCTAGCTTCCCTTCCATAGATGAGCATGTATGTCAAGTTGCCAATTTCCCTCTTTGGGGTGATCTTATCTACCCACAAGGCTATTCTCAACTTGGCATGCCAAGTCCTCTAATTTTCCTCCATGGTTCACTTGGCGATCCTGATCAGGTTCTTATTTGTAGACTCAGCTAGTCCATTACCCTACTGGTAGTAATTGGATGAAGTGTTAAGATATATACCATATCTCAGAACCCATTCACTTGTTTTGGTTCCTAGAAAAGCTAATGCATTATTTGAGATTATGGTTGCTGGAACCCTAAACCTCACCACTAGGTCCTCATAAAAATCTAGGACTACACTTTAATTTGCCTCCTTTAGAGCAATAGCCTCTACCCATATTTTGAAATAATCTATGGTGGTCAGGACCCACTTGTGTCTAGTACTAGAGGGAGGATTAATCATCCCTATGAATTTCAGGCCCCATTGCATGAATGGCTGCTCTACCTGAATAGGCTGTAAATACATGGTATCCAACCATTGCTTCCCATCAAAAAGCATGCACTTTTGGCACTTTCATACCTAGGCATGGGTGTCCTTGAAAAGAGTAGGCCAAAAATAGCTAGCTCTCATTATTCTTGCTACAGTAGCCCTAGGAGCAAAATGACCACTAGCTGGTCCATCATGGAACTTAGACAGCACCCTATCAGCTTGATCTGAGTCCAAGCATCTTAAAAAGACTCTTGAGAGATCCTTTTTTAATAGTACTCCATCAATCAGAGCATAAGGGGGACACTAGAGTCTGAAATACATTCTCTTGATCCTGTCAAGTGAGTGCAGACACTCACTAGTGAAAAGGAAATGCCTCACATCTGATGTCCAATCCCTCATGACAACTAGTTCTTCTATTCTATCTGCATCATGGATTAATATACTATCCTCCTTTTTCTATTTAAAGTTTGCAGTGAGGTGTTCACATAGGCCTCTCCCTCTTACCAGCTTGGTGATCTTGATATCTACATCATATTCCATCACCTTAGTGATCCACCTTGCTTTCTTCTCATTTAGGTCTCGATTGATCAAGAAATATTTGATGCCGGGATGTGAAACCATGAGGTGGATTTTTCTATTGGACAACATGTGTCTAAATTTCTTCAGACTCTGTATGACTACCAAGACTTGCTTTTCCACATATGTGTATCTAACTTCAAAACCTTCTAGGCCTTGGCTAAAAAATGCAATTGGTTGCTCAAGGTTATCATCACTTGCTTGAGTAAGCATGGCAGAGATTACCTCTTCATTGTCGAAGGTGTAGAGGTTGAAATTTTTGGTGAAGTTAGGGCTGATCAAAGTAGGAGCCCTGGCTATGGCCTGCTTGATTTCTTCAAAAATATATTTTCTCTGTGCTGTCCATGTGAAATCCTCACCCTTCCTTAGCATAGAGGTCAATGGCTTGACCATCTAAAAAAAATTTGGGATAAATCTCTGTATGAAATTTATCTTACTGAAGAAGCTTTGTAGGCCTTTCTTGTGCTTGGGTAAGGACAGCTCCAGGATGGAGCAAACTCTCTCTGGATCAATAGCCAAACTCTCTGAAGAAATAATGTGACCAAGGAGCTTTCCCTCATGGACAAGAAACATGCATTTCTTAGGATTGAGAGAGATACCAAACTCTCTACACCTCTCAAAGATTTGCCTTAGGTGTTTCATGTGTTGGCTCGCTTCCTTGGAGAAAACTGTCACATCATCGAGATATACCAGTATAGTTTTATTCATCAGGACTTGAAAGGCCATGTCCATAGCCTATTAGAAGGTGGCACCAGCATTAGACAGTCTAAAAGGAATTTTCCTATAAGCAAACATTCCCCACTTGGTTGTGAAGGCTATCTTGTGCTAGTCACAGTCTTGCACCAAAATCTAGTTGTATCTTGAATACCCATCCAAGAGGGAGAAATACTCGTTGCCTGTCACCATTTAAAGGATCTGCTCCATTCTTGGGATAGGATAATGGTCTTTCAAAGAGACATAGTTGAGGTCTCTAAAATTGATGCACAGTCTGATCTCCCCATTCTTTTTCTAGACAGGAACAAGATTTTCTAGCTAAGAAGAGTGTTTGATTGGAAATATTATCCTAGAGTCAATCAATTTGGTGAGCTCTTTATGCATGAGAGGCTCAATCATTGGGTTGACAAGCCTTTACTTCTGCTTGATTGGTTTGGCACCTTCTTCTAGCTCAATGGTATTTTGGGCCAACTTGGGTTAAAACCCTTGAAATCACTATACTCCTAAGTGAAGATATCGGCAAATTCTTGGCACAACAAGATGAAGGACTGCCTTTCATGCTCCATGCACACTTTCCCAAGTGTAAACAACTTGTCTTTGAATATTTCCACCTTCTCATGGTGTTCCTCCTTTGTTTTAATCCATGCCTTATCACTTCTCAATTGGTCATTTCCATTAAAGATACTCTTTAGAGTGACCAAACCTTTGGGGAGCTTATTGTTCTTCAGCTAAATAATTTGGTTGCCATGTTGCTGCTATAACTTAACCTGGTTTCTTGTAGTGAATTCTACTTCTTCTTGTAAGAAGAGTGTTATTTGTTGATCACTATTGAAAACCTACCAGTTGGTGATGTTGTCAGGTACAGAGGGCTAGATCACTACTTTCAAGTAATGTGATCTATGGTCTCGGCCTACTTCTTGAGCAATATCAAACTGGGCACCAACTACTGCCAACCAATCTACTTGCTTGTTCCATTCTCTAAGAATGGAGGTAATATTGAAAGTGAAGAATTTTCCACTAAGTCCCATACCCTATGTTTGTAGGACTTCAGTAGAGAATTCTTCATCAAATTCTAGCCTCTTGCCTGGTTGACAATCAGCTCACTGTCACCAAACACCTGCAACTATTTAATTCCTCTTTGCATCACCCACTCCAAGCTATGGATGAGGGATTCATATTCCACAACATTACATGTGCAAGAAAATTGGAACTAGGAGGCTGAAAAATACCTCTCTTTTGAAGGAGAGACCAACACCGCTCCACCACCAGCTCCCAACTTACTCCTTGAACCATCAAAGAATAAATACCATAGACCTGAACTTTCCTAGCTAGACTTCATCAGAATTGGTACAAAAGTACCCTCTTCATGAATGTAATAAATTCCAAGGCCTATCTCCTCTATGAATTTTTAGGGATCATGCTTGAATTTGTCACTTCCCCATTCATCTAAGAGTAGGTCTGCAACTCCTTCAAGGGCAGAGGATGGAGATTAGTCTACTTAAAACTCTTCCTAGTCAATGATGGCATAGCTGACATTTGATACCTTGAGCGAGTAAGGTTATAGATGATCTCTATGGAGTGGTTTAGATTCAATCTTAACTTTAGTCCCATACTTGGTTCTAAAAACCAGATAAGACTAATTTGCTGCTAAGTAGCCACCTATTTTGGATGTAAAATCCCTAGTTAAGTAGATGGAAAAGTAGGGAGGGACATCTACCACTACCACATCATGATGAACTAAGAAAGTAGGGAAAGCATGTAGCATCAAGCTCAAACCTCTTGCCACCCCAATTGTCTTTGCCAGGGTTCCATCCAGCTGCAGCACTCCCTTGGTCATTTCTTCATATTTCAAGCCCAGCTTGTTAGCTATGCATTTGGGCATCACTGAGGTGCTTGCTCCATTATCAATGATGTAATTGTGCACCAAGAAATATCCTATGACCAAGGACACATAAAAAGGAGGAACCTTCTCTTCTTTCTAGGTCTAACCTAAGGTGGAAGGCTATCCATTCATCATCAAAATGTTGTCAGCTTTTGCTAGGATAACTCATTCATCTAGCTCATGAAATTCCTTTTGAAACATGTCTTTCTACCTTGGTATTGACAACGAATCCCATAAGGATATGTTCATCTGTATCTTCTTCATTTGGTCAACCATATTGAATTGAAGGTTGCCTTCCTTAAAAATTTCTTTGGAATTATGTATAGCCTGAGGGGTAGGCTAAGGAGCTAGAGGAACAATCAACGATCTGAAACTTGGGACTTTTTGATTTGCATGTGATGAAGAAGGCATTAATGACACTTGGGTAGTAACCTAATTTTCTTCCATTACTCTCCTTTTGAATCTCATGTTGGCTGCAACATAGTCAACCTAATTATCTACAACACCCACATAATTGACTGAATAGAATTCTCCTTCAAATGATTCATGAGGGTAAAATCAGACTGGGCCTGACTACTACTCATGTTGGGTTGCATTGGAGCCTCAAAACCTTGGGAATGGGTGGATGCCTAATTTTATTGCACATTTAGGCAATAAACCATCATTTCATTTGTATAAATAACCTGCTCCTGACCATATCCCAGGTTTGAACAACTTGGTTGTTCCTGCACCAGATTGTTTTGAATGGGCACCATGACCTTAGGTGATGAAGGGGCACCTAGGTTGTAGCCTTGAAAAGGTATGGTCTAAGTAAGCTAACCCTATCCTTGATTGTAATTTTGGAAAGGGGTCTAGGAGCTTGACCATACTGCTGGTATCCTTGGTTTGGTCAGTTGCTTTGAGCTTGCTACCTTTTAAGAGCCACAAGTTCATTTGACATACGTTGCAACAGACTCTTAACTTCATGAAGTTCATTGGATGGAGCAGTAGCTAGTTTATCTATGCTAGGTAGAGGAGCTAATGTGGGGGCAGTAGTTTGAATTAGAGGTACATATCTAGGAAAAGTGGCATATGGGGTCTAGGAGATATCTTCCCAGCCTACACTAAGCAATTTTCAGCTACTATGGCTATATCATAGGCGACAGGTAGCACATGTCCTCCCATGGATTATATCATAAAAATGATATCACTATTTAATGCTATTAAGTAATATAGGAAAGCATAGCTAGGAGTAGGTTTTAATAGAATGGGGATTCTATCCTATGTCTTTTGAAACTGAGCTTTGAAATCCTGCATGTATTCATGTGGGGCTCTTTTCATGGTAGTCAACTGCTTAGCATGTGAGAGGTGGTCACTCTTTTCTCCAAAATGGTCCATCAAGTGAGTGCCCAATTCATTCCAAGAACTGATTAAATTTATAGTCAAAGTCCCATACCATTCAAGAGCTTTGCCCTTGAGAGATAATGCCAGCAATCTAATTGCAGTATTTTCATCAGTGAAATTGTGAATATTGTAGAGGTTAGCAATATTTTTGATGTGTTCGATGACTGTGATGGGCCCCTCTCCATCAAAAGAAGGCACACTTTTGAGGGCTGCTCCTAGAATTGGGTCATAATGTTGGAGATTCAATGGGCTCTGACCATGAAAAGTCACAAAGGGAAGTGCCATAGCTATGACAAGATGTAACTGTGACCCTGCTACGTATGTGTTCCTTACAATAGGTCTGGGAAGGTGGTTTAATGAATAAGGATGGGTCCTCTCAAACCTTAGTCTTTTTTTTGAGTTCAAAGGCAACTCAATGAAGTCAAAAGGAACACCCTTAGAAGCAGACCGTGTGGTGACTTTAGGCATAGGAAGCTAGACTGGTCTTTGATTAAAAAATGAAGTTCTTACCAGTGGAGTCACCAGATGCTAAAAATAGTTGATTTTCTATAACAAGACCAACATCAATCCTAAAACTTTACTAAGTGTAAAAATTGAGTCCCATCGGGCGTGCCAAAAATTGTTGACTTAGTGGATTACACACAGGGCAGGAGGCTGAGCTCCTACCTTCCACACGTCAAAATGGAAACTCCCCTCTCACCTATGGGACTAGCAAAGCTGGAGGGTAGAGTCTCTAGGTAAGGGCTAGCTCCCTTTGATGCATCTGAGTTGTTCCAATAAGTGCTAATATAGGTATATAGATATATAATGGGGGGGTGAAAAGAGAGAAGGATTACAGGAAAACAAAACTAATCTAAAAGAGTTGATACACCAAATGATTTGACCTACTCACACTCACACTTGAAGTCAAAAAAACACATACGTATAGTTCACACTGGTAGAAGGACCAGGCTATAGGAAACTAATATGGAGGCTTTAATAGAACACATAGAAAATAGGGACTCACCATAGGTGCTGTGGAAAGGGCACACTGTATAGTAGCTTCTTTCTATCTCTACACTTTTAGGTGCAGCTCTTCTTGTCACCTACAAGAATGGCACCTTACAGACACTAGGTGTGTTGGTGTTAAACCTATGGAAGCATTAAGAAGTAATGACTAAACACAAAACTAATACTCAGACACACATAGAGATATCTAACCAGAATAGAGGTAAAAATGCATTTATTGATTTTAGGCAAAAATTTGCTAGGGCTTTGCCTTACAAATGTTAAAGATGCTTCTTCAAATGACAAGACAACAATATATAGAGGAAGGAAGGAGCCCTTTTGGCACCTTTTTTACAAATGACCCATGTGTACTTTGATCATTGGGAAGAGCAAGCCGCTTAAAAATCAATTAGAAATTAAGAGCCACACCCTTTGTCTGCTTGCAAGATCACTCCTTTAAGGTGATTACATGGCTTGTTTACTCATTAATGCAAAATTAAGAGAAATGAGTCACACTGTTAGCCATTTTCACCTCCTAATGATCAATTTGCAGACACTGTATCACTTGTCAGAGTAACTTCTTGAATCAGCACCTCCCTTTGCCACTTGGATTATTTGCCTATTCCTACACTTGGGAATTTTCTCTCTTTATTCTCTAGGCTCTTTATCTTCTTCCTATTTTGTCTTCTTCTGACTCCTTCAACCCTCAGGGCTATTTTCTAGAGAGTCGCTACATTCCTTGGGCTCATCTCTAGTTGGTGCTTAGGCAATTTAAAAGCAAACAACTATTTCACCATCTTAAATTTGATGTCAGTGCACCTGTCATCATTTGAAAAACAAAAACTAATCCATCTTCTTAAATTTGATGGCTTTTAGGACGTCACCGTCCTTGGTGAATTCCTTCGGGCCTTTTTTGTGGCCTTTTCTTTGTTTTGGACCATCTCGACGGGGAAGTGTCCCTTTAGCTCTAAAAAAATGCCCTTTATTTGGCCAGCCAAGAGCCCCCCGTAAGGGCACCTGCCCTTCGGTGGCCTTTTATTTCTTTAGCCTTTTCCACAGCTTTTATGCTTCAGGCTTTTTCTCACAGACAAAAATTCTATGAGAATTGGCTGCTTTGACCTCCCCAGGTCTTTTATTTAGGCTGGTGGCTTTCCTCTGAATTCCTTTAGACTTTTTTTCTGAAGGAATTTCTTCAGACAAAACGTCTGAAAGAATTCATGACTTCATCTTAGCAAAATTTTGCAAGATCTTAGCCACTTTTTTGTGGCCTCTTTGAAGTGCTCCATGCCCTCCATAAGGGCACTTGACTTTTAGCTTTAGGACGCTCCTTTGAACCACCTAATTAAATTAAGATATTGAACTGACCAATTGAACCAAAAAATGGTTCAATGATTTAATGGTTTAACACTGCGTGCCAAGCCTTTGAACCTTCTGCGGTGAACCAAGTGATTGAACCAAGTGTTGAACCTACCAATTGAGCCAAGTGTTGAACTCACTGTTTGAACTAAGTGATTAAACCAAGTGATTGAACCAAGTGATTGAACCTACCGATTAAACCAAGTGATTGAACCAAGTGTTGAACCCGCCGATTGAACCAAGCATTTAACTCACTGTTTGAACTAAGAGATTGAACCAAGTGATTGAACCAAAGGTGTTGAAGTGATTGATTAAACCAAGTGATGAACCAAAGGCATTGAACCGGTGCAAGGGTTCAAAGGTGCTAACTCTTGGAAAGATTATGTCATTGAACCATTCTTCCAACCTTAAAGAAACATGTCTTCTGAACCATTTTAGCTCTCTTTCCTTATGAATTTTTTCAGACAAGAGTTTGAAGAAGCTCTAAAAAACCTTGCACTCTCTGAACTGGTTCTTCATCTGTCAAAATATTACACCTGCAGAGTCCATAGAAAATCAAGCCCTGCAGAGTCCATAGAAATAGACCTATAGAGTTCATAGAAATAGACCTATAGAGTTCGTAGAAATAGACTTGCAGAGTCTATATAAAATTCTTGGACTTGTGCAAAATCAAAAATGAATTGGCCTAAAATAGCAGAGAAAGAAGGGGACCAATTTTTGGCCTATTAGACTAAAAATGGTCAACAAGAATATGACATGATTATCTCATATTTTGTGTGATTTTAGAGATATCTATGAAATAATTTACTAAGGATATAATTTATTTTTATAAGTAACTAAACAGGGGAAAGCAAAGTTTTTGAATGTTACTGTAAATGATATTTTTAATGTACCTAAGCTTAAAATTAATTTGCTATCTTATTCTTAACTTACAAATGAAAATTTCATTCTAAAATTAATTAAATATATTTGGTCGATTATAAATCAATATTGTTCCTTTATTGTTGAAAGTGTTTAAAAGAATGGTTTATATATATTTTCTCCTTCTACATGTTTTCTTTCATCATGTAGTAAGAATGAATGTCAATTATGGCATGAAAGATTAGGACATGTTAATTTTAAAATTTTACATGATATGTATAAAAATAGTCTTTTTGTTGGAATTCCTTCTATCTCTTATCATCATGAAAATTATGAGGGTTTCTTATGTGGTAAGCAACATACTAACCCCTTTCACAAGAATCATGATTTGAATTCCTCGCATCTTTTATATTTGATTCATAGTGATGTTGTAGGACCTCTTTAAGTTGTATATCTTAAAGGTTCTTTGTATATTGTTACCTTAATTGATTATTATACTATAATGATTTGGTATTGTTTTATTAAATATAAATATGATATTTTTTCTTAATTTAAAGAATTTAAAGTTTATGTTGAAAATGCATCTAATTTTCTATTAAGAGATTAAGACCTGATAATGGTGGTGAATATGTTAGTAAAGAGTTTGATTATTTTTACATTATTTGTGATATTAAAAGTCAATTAAAAACTCCCTATTCCACTCAAAAAAATGGTATTGTTGAAAGTAAAAATCATACAATCATAGAAATAGTTAGAATAATGTTACAATATGCAAATGCTCCTAATTTTTTATGGGCTAAATCCATGAATATTATTTTGCATATTATAAATAGAGACTCTACCAAATATTTGTATCTTTATACCCCTTTATAAATGTGGAATAAAAATAAACCTACTATGGGTCATCTCAATATCCCTTTATAAATGTGGAATAAAAATAAACCTAGTGTGGCTCATCTCAATATCTTTGATAGTCTTGCTTCTATATTTATTCTTAAAATTAAAAGAAATAAGCTCAATCCCAATTCCTATTCTTGAATTTTTTATAGTTTATAGAGGTAATATAAAAGGTTTAAGAGTGTATGATCCTTATAAACATCATTTAATTAATAATATGAATGTTCTTATTCTCAAAAAATCAAGTTTTATAAGCCCTCTATGGAACCTCCTTAGTGTTATTCTATTGATGAACCTGAATCTCATGATTCTCCTCTGATGAAATAGATGTCTTTGAGGAATTTGATATAGATTTGGATAACTCAGAGTCTAAACAACCCCTTGGGTTTCATATTCAATCTAAAATACCTAAATGGATAAAATCCCTAATCCAATATTATAATGTTGATAACCTTAATAAATTAACTATAAGTCAACATTATTATCAAGTATTAATGATAATTTATGAACATGAACCTCAATCATTTGAGGAAGCCACACAAATTAAATATAATGCCTTAATTAAAAATTAGACTTGAGATATTATCCCTCCTCTACCTAAAAGACATAGTTTCAGTTGTAGGTGGCTTTATAAGATCAAACATAATTTATTTTGTAAAATTGATAAGTTTAAAGCTAGATTAGTTGCTCGTAGGTTTTCTCAAAAAATTTGGGATTAACTATGTTTAAACATTTTCTCTTGTAGAAAAAATGAGTATTGTTAGACTTAATATTTATCTTACAGTCCAAAATAGTTGGGTGATCCACCAAATAGATGTCAATAACGCATTTATAAATGGTGGTTTAGAAAAATAAATCTACATGAATCAACTTAAAGGTTTCCCTAACCCTAATAGAGAACATTTTGTATGCAATTTAAATAAATCTTTGCATGGTTTAAAACAAGCTCCTCGATCTTGGTATTCTAAAACTACTTATTTTTTTAAATAATTGGATTTCTCTATTTATTACTCTAATAATGATCTTTTTGTTAAAGTTGAAAATATTCATTTGATTCTAATTGTATTATATGTTGATGATTTACTGATTACTAGTGATCTAACTAGTTTAATTCATAAATATAAGAATAAACAAAATCAAATGTTTGAAATGACTGATTTAGGCATTCTACATCATTTTTTAGGAATGGCTATATTTAAGGATAAAAATTCAATTTTTATATCACAATCTCAGTATACACATGATCTTCTTATTAAGTTTAACATGCTTTATTGTAAACCTACTTCTAATCCTATTGAAGTTAGTTTTAAACTTGATCCTAAACTTGCATGTAAAAAATCTAACCTTAATTTATATAGATATCTTATTGAAAGTTTGATTTATCTAACCATTACTAGGCCAAATATTTTACATGCTAATAGTGTTGGTTATATAATTATACATGATCCTTGTTTGAATCATTAGAAATTAACAAAGAAAATACTTAGGTATATCGAAGGAACAATAAACTATGGTTTATTTTATTTTCCCATTGATAATGCTAATTTATATGATTATTGTGATGATAACCATGTTGGTGATACTTCAAATAAAAATCTAATTATGGATATGTGTTTAAGTTTGGTATAGGTGATACCACTTAGAGAATTAAGAAGCAACCCACTATCTCTATATCTTTTATTGAATCAAAGTATAAAAATACTATAAAATATTCCAAAGAAGCCATGTGGATGTAAAATTTGTTAGGAGAACTTCATTTAGATATTTCTCATAGTACCATCTTTCATTCTGATAACTAATGTTATATAGCTTTGGCAAAAAATTCAGTGCATCACCAAAGAGCTAAACATATTGAATTTTATATACATTGTAACCAATAAAAATTCTTCAATGGTGATATTGATTTGAAATTCTATCCTATAGATGAACAAGTGGAAGAAATATTCACAAAACCATTTGGTTCTACCAAATTTTTTTAGTTGTATGTAATGTTGGGCCTCTCAGAGTTACCATTGAGGGAGAATGTGCATGACAATGCCATTTTCTAATGGCCATGTGTTTCTTCTCTTTATCTATACTTTTTATCATTGTAAATAATTTGAAACATTGTATGAAAGTAATGTGATTTGAGAAAACTTCATGTTAACTTTATACTTTTGTACTACAATACATTAAAAGCATACTTTTTAATGGAGGTCCTTATGTCATAAAATTCTCTAAATATACTTAGTGATTATTCATGAAAAAATGTGAGATGTAATCTTATGATCATGCTAGACTAAATTTAATTTTGAGTAGTTTATGGATTATAATTCTTTTTGTTTCAAAAGGTGGTATTTGGCATGATGAAGGTTTTTAAATCCTTCAATTGTGTACATAGTATAATTCCTTTGTAAGGTGACTATGACATTTATCCCCACTTAATATTAAGGACAATGTTACATAATATAATCCTAAGTGGGAGTATTGAACCTTAGCCTTAGTAAATTTATGCAATAATAATATATTATTTATTAGCATGAGGTGGAAAACTCATGAAAATAAATAATAAAGTTATAATATTTAATAATTTATCAAAATTTAATTAAATTACTTTGTCAGGATGGATGGACCTATTATTTTTACAATAGTCACCTCCCTTGGTATTTCACTATAAATAGGTTCTTACCCCTATTATGAAATCATTTGAATATTAAATTATTTTGTCATATTCAACTTATGAGTTCTATGAAGGACATTTTGTGAAGAAGTGAGGAGGCAAAAGAATTTGTATTGAGGTTATTATTATTTCTCAATCATTGAATATCACTTGTGGGTTTTTTACCTCTTTGAGGTATTCCCACTTAAAATAATTGTATTTTGTGTAAATTGATATGTGATTATATTATGATTTACAATCAATCTCTCTCATAGATCTTGTATCTTTGCATTACTTCATATATCTATACATGAATTATTTCACTATTTATGTTCAATGTTTTTCCTAGTAACACCATAACTTGTTTGGTGTCAGGATGGATAGATTCTACTTGTTTGAGTCTACTCATTAAGGAGTTAAGAGGACATGGATGGGGTAACAACATATGAAATGTAGTTACATTTTTTTCACAACTCCATCTCTTAGAAGAATGATTCTAGCTAATGGATAATGAAATGTAGTCAAAAAATTAGTTGGTTTTTCCCTTGACCAATTCCAAATACTTTATCACAATAATTTGTGGTCATGTGTTGAATATGAGAGATGATAATTATGCTCAAAAAATGAGTCCATAATAACTAGTCTATTTAAGTCCATAGTTCATGGATCGATAGAGTCAATAGCTAATGGAATAGTAGAGTTTGTAGTTAATGGATGGGTAGATTCCATAGTTGATGGACTTTTAGAGTTCATATATAGGCTCATAAGTCTAGTGGATTATTCTATATTTTTTACTAACTCATTAGTTAATTATTCCATGTTTCCTTGTATTATTATCATGGTTAGGGATAAAAGGCTATTCTTATTTATTTCTAGTTCATCCACCCATAATTTTTTAGTGTAATCCATTGACGGTTTTGTAAGGGAGTATAAATATTCTTTTAGACCATTCAAAAGAGTCATATCCCCTGACTTATAATCTATTAATTCTACTATAGTAGCTAACCAGGGTCTTCCTAAAATGAGGGGGTACCCCAATTTCTTAGTTTTGGGTTATATCACAATAAAATCTATTAGATACTCTCATAAATCAATTGTTATAGAGACATATTCTATAGATCCTCCTATTTTAGTATCTGAGTGATTAGCCATTTGAATAATGGTGAAGCTAGGTTACATTCCCATGAAGAACAATGTCTATAGAGTATTAGTTGTCATTACTTTAACTACTACACCCAAATCTTCTAGAATGTTGGGTATTTATTTTTTTCCCTATGGTTACTATTATGACTAGACTACTTGAGTCTATATATTTGGATATAAGTAATTTGCCTACTAAAAAATCGGCTAGATTACGATCTATGTGTATGGTCTTTGGGTATTTTTTATTTTTATAAGGTGTCTTAAAATACATGGTTTTAATGAATTTATTTAATCCTATAATATATTTGATATCTTGTAACAAGGGTATTTCAATGTTCAGTTTTCTTAATTCTTAAATTAAATTAGACTCTTATTTATTCTCAACTTCTTTAAATCTAATAGGAAAAGTAATATGTAGATGATTAGTAACATGTTCCTATATCTTATCTATATTTTTATCTAATTCCTCCTTTATGATTGTGATTTGAGGTGGATCTATTTTAACTTTTTCATTGGGTACTTTTGAAATGGTGATAGGAGGTTGTTGAGTCATTTTGCCTAATCTAAGATGAATGATTACAAAATCAATAGATTATACATTCATAGTATCTCCTTTTTCATTTACATAAATAGGGGATGATGTTTTATAATAAGGTTTAGCCATGGTTTAAGAAGGTAATTATGGATGATTAACTTATTATTTAGGTTGAACGACAAGAGTTGCCATCAAATCTTACTGTGGTGGAAACCTTCTTTAGAGGTTAAATTATGGATTGAAATTCCACTATGTAATTCTCTATGGTTGTGACTATGGTTGGGGCATCCATTGTTATTGAGGCATAATCCAAAGTTTGGGTTACCATCCATTATTTACTAGTCTATAGTGGATGTGTTTATCCCCACATAAGCTGAGGTGCTTGAGTAATCTAAAGTGTCATCCATGAATTAATTAGATTCCTTGGACCAAATTGACCTTGGTAGTTTTATAGAAATGAATTTTGTCTTTGAATGTAATTTAAGTCTTTTATGGGATGTTTATTCTATTTAAATTGAATTTTTAAAATAGGGATATGAGTGAAATGGGTTGTGTCATGATATTTACTATCACATATCCAACATATCTCTATTTTATCTAGAGGACATACTCTAAGAGCATGTTTTAACTTAAATTTTAGGTAGTAAATGGATAAGGGTTTTATGGTTGAATTATCTCTAGCGTTAAGGAGATCCAACATAGTGTTCAACTAGATAAAAATGTGAATTTTAAAATTGGTAAACTCCTCCATAAATTGACTAACTTCATTGGACTTATTTAGTTTTACCTTCCTGATGCTTGGGTTTGTCTTAAAATAGTTAGTGCACAAGTCTAAGATATGGTGAAATGTTAATTTTACAATGTATTCTTTACCCATCAAGTTAAGAGAATATCTAGAGTCACCATATAATAATTTAAGTAAGACCATCTTAAATAATTTTGTAAGTGGATAACCACTACATTTGTGAGAAAATGTGAATCTATCCAGATAATCCTCTAAAGTTTCATCTTCATTCTATTTAATCCTAAATAAGTATTATTTTTTGTCCCTTACTCTATATAAATATTGATACTTATCAATAAATTTAGTTTCCATGTATCTTTATGTATTCATAGAGTAACTTAGAAGGCCCATGAACCACCTCATGGCTGCCTTAAGTGTAGACATGAATAGTTTGAGTTTTTGATTATCAGTTATATAATCATAGGTTTTACATAACACTTTAAAGGTGAAAAGGAATTGATATAGATATTTTGAGTATTTTCCCCTTAAAATGGGTATATTTTGAGGTGATATTTTCTTCATGTAGGTCTAATCTACTAGATCTATGACTATAGGAAAGGAAAAGGTTGTATCTTGTTGCATCCTAATTTCTTCTAAATTTTCCACATTTCCTTGATTATCAGCCATGGTTTCTTCTTATTATTATCAATCTATGTTAGATATATTATTTATTTATTCCTCTTGATATTTTATAAATTGAGGTCTAGGATCTACTATTCCAAACAAAGGATCCTCAGGTTTAATTCTTCCTATAAGACAAGATCTCCCAAATGTGATTCTTCCTACAAGGTTTATTTATGAAGATGAACCTAATATTGGGGACAAAAAAATTATTCTATAAACATGATTCAAGTGTTTTTATTATACTCTTGGATCTTTCTGAGGCCAACATACCCCCATTTCTTGAAAATTGGGACCCTTGAGAAACCCTAAAAATTGAACATAAAAATATGGCATGTTAAGATCATTTATAGAATTTAAAAATCATCCAATTTATCAAAAGCAAGATTAATTATTTATGTTTTGATTTAGTTTTGTCTAACATTTATAATAAATTGTCTTCATGGATTTTATTTTTAAGTTTCATGGTGTATTTTCATGAGAAGTTCATTTTCCAAAACCCTGGCAAAACCCTCTGTTCAAATCTGAATATTGGTGGGAATGAAGTTGGCAGAAAAATTTTAAAAAAAATTATTTTAGACCTAAGCAAAAAATTCATGTTTAAACTTAGTCATGTTTTTTTTAACATGATTAAAACTTATCCTAAAAATACTTGGTCCCCTTTATTATTCCCCTTTTAAGTTCCTTGCATGCCTAACCAATATTCATTTTATAGGGTCCTTTTAATATTTCTTAGATTTGTCTTTTTGATAAACATCTTAGCCTAAAATGTTTCTAAAAATCTTGTGAATTACTTTGAAGATGATTGGAATCCCTCAAGAGATGCTCAAACACTAGAAATATTCAATTTGTAAATATTGAAATGGTCTTTTGGTCTAAATATATGCAAAATAAATTTAGTCTAAGTCTATACTTTATGTTCCCCATTATATTTTATTCAAATACCATGAACCTTAACTTATATACTTATACTAAGTCTTATTTTGAAAGAGTCTTTGTTACATATAACTTATACCCAGTGTTTCTAATCAAAGGTTTTACTATGTTTATTCATGCAATAAAACTCTATTTGATGTTATACCATTATATCATTTTGACCCCCTTTGAGTATATTTTATAGGACTAACATACATATTTAGCTCAAAGTATACATTGTGTTTATTTAACATAATGTAAACTTTAGTCTAAAATATTTAACCGTGTTCTCCTTTGCATAAATAAAAAAACATAGGCATAAACATTGTAGCATAAAGTTTATTTCAACATGAAATAAGCCTTACCCTACGAGGTTTAAACCTAAGTCTCACCTTAATAATATTCTAACTTAAAGCTTGGGAATATTTGAAGATTAATAGATCACACTTCATCATGAGAGGATGATCTGACAATGCAAAGACCCCATGAAATTTTCAATGGAGTCCCAAAGGCCCATGGATTTGATGCATGGTGAAAGCACATTCAAGGTAGAACTAACTGATGATCTAATGGTCCAAACTTCATCACACTTAATGATCTAATAGTGCAAAAGTGATGATGAATTTTCAAAGGCATACAATCTCACCATGTAGCCAATGCTCATTCAGTAAAATATTGACATAGGATATGGAGCACAAAAAGGCACATGAAGACACTAAGTGGCACAACCATGAGGATTGGTATAGAATGGATCCAATCACAAACAAAGACCTAAATCATGATCAACAATTTAAGGTCACTTTTAGGATACTCATTCAATGGTTTGAAATAAAATAAGTCATTTTAAATGTCAATGGGTAGTGCTCAAAAGGCACTTATGGAAAATGACACAAAAGGTCAAAATTGTTGCCACATAAGCACCAGGAAAGTAAAAAGGGACAAAGTAAGAGATATTATGGGCTCAAAAATGCAAAAGTATAAAGATAAAGTCATAAATAAAATCCAAGGCACATATAAGCCATAGTCTAGATACATCCTACCATTAAATCTCTAAAACCATGAACCCTACATAAAAATGACCCAAGCAAACTCAATTGGTTATAATTTGATCCAAAGAAATCTTGATTTTCTTTTTCAACACAAAAGAGCGAATATATAGATCAATTTTCAATCTAGTGTGAACAATTTGTAGAAGTAAATACCATGGTAGCTCATAGGCAATAGTTGAAAGATGAGGAAAAACTCTACCTATCAATAGATAACAAAGGAAGGATCTTTAAGGGCATTCAATTGGATGTTGTAGCCTTAAACTCCCCAGGAATCAAGAATTAGTTTAATCTCTTCTTCATCATGGAAGAGATAAAACCCATCACTAAGGAAGATTAAATAATTGCCATGGTGAGTAGGAGGCACTATGACCTAGTTATAATCTAGATGATTGACCTTAATTATGTTACCACCAAGCCTAAGGTACTTCAATGCATATATGTTATTAATCTAATTTTTGTAGACTATAGGGTTGATAATGATTAGATCATCTAGAAAGGGAACTCTAAGAGGGTAGATTACATTTCCCTTATAGCCTTCAAAAAATACCATAAACTCCCAATACCTCACATAAACCTATCTAAAATCAAGGAGTGGACCTTCAAGTATGACCTAGACACCATCCTTAAACCTTGGTTTTACCAAGGAACCCATGTCTTCAAAGAATTCAAGGGTAAGATCCCAATAGTCTAGTTTAGATAGGGAATCAAGGTGATCATGACCCTATTAAACTGAGCATTATGAACCCCCTCAACCACCTATGTAAACAAAATCTGGGTCCCCTATGTATATTTCGTGGTTAAAGAGAAGCTCACTTTTCCATTTAAAGACTTGATCAGTGTCTTCTTAACTAGGCAATTCATTTTTATCAAGAGGAAAAAATCCAAGTAATTCTATATGATGTCATATTTACTAGATGGCCTTCTTTCCTCCATCAAATTCCCTAGCATTAAAAATTGGTCATCTAAAGGGAGAACCACCATTTCCCACCATTACTCCAAATTGCACATCTTTAAGTATAGGAACCACATGAAATTTATCTATTATTGTGTCTACCCAACCATAATGGAGGTTATTATATGTTTTACCATGATTAGAGTCCATCCACTAATCAAGATGTATGTAGAGATGATGGGTGACATATGGTTATATTCGGACTGTATAGTTATAAGGATTAATGGAGTCATGTCCTCACCATATAGATTACCTGTGTATGTACCAAGAAAGATAACTAAGTAAGAAATTATGTCCCAACTCACCAATGGAGTTGATGGAATTTTTAAGGAAAAGAGAAAGGGTCTTTTCCATCCCTTCCCTCTAATGATTAGAAGAATTGTGCTACAAGATTGGAAGCAGGATGAAACCATGTTCAAACATAGGGACTCATTTGGGTTTCAACTTGATGAACTCAAAATGTGGGGCCCAAAGAACATATTAAGTAATAATTTGAAGGAGAATAAGTTTCCCAAGCCTAAGTATATGTATCAGCTCGATGTTTATGACACCATCTACATTAAGGCCAAAAACTATGAAGTGTTGACCAGGATCAAAGGGCACAACATTAAGCTTGAGCATATATTGACAAAATATTATATGCTAGTAAAGAGAGGCATGGTAGATTCATCCTCTCTAGTATCACTTACTACCTAGACCATCTAGGACATCTCAGGAGTGACCTCAAATGGAATATCCACAACCTCAAGGACAAATTGTGTAAATTCAAATTGAACAAGGGCATGGAAATAAAATTCTAGAAAAAAGGCCTAGAGAGGGGCCCTAATCTTCAACACTCCCCAAACACCACCTTCAATAATTGAATATTTGGACATGATTAATTTAGGTCTACATGAGACACTTGAGGGTTCCCTTAAAGAACTTGTAGAGGCATATGGTACTGAAGGGAAAGAAGGATAGATTGAAGAGGCCCAAGTCTAAATAGAGAAGCCTAAGGAAGAGGAAGAGAAAGAGCTTGCTCTTGGCACAGTCATATTGACCCTAAGGAAAAGAGGAAGGTAGAAATGGAACTAGTCATTGTTGGGCCTAAGAGACCAAGGTTGACCCTCACAAATACTACTAGTGAGATCATCTTATTTAGTGATGAATTCCCCATTCATGGAATATTCATCCCTTACTATTTTATTCATAGAAAACTACAAAATATCCCCTCTTGCTCGCAGTCATGGGTACTAACAATGGTTGGTGGCATAGAAGTGGATGATTACATCAATTCATGGATCAAGGATTTGATGAGTGATGAATGAAGTAGAAATAAATAACTAGGGTAGATTAGGTAGTAATAATGGTAGGATTCTCGGCATGATATTTAACATTGAATAAAATATTATAGAGGCTAAGAGTATTAAAAAGGATATTACTAGGGATGATAGGGACTTATATGACTTGGATAATCAAGAAGTGTGCCTCTAAAGCTAGCTATGGACCTAGAGCTCATCAAAGACCAATATTAGAAAGCAATGAAGTTTCTATAGAATCAACAAGGGGACCCTTCAACACTGGGCCCACCCAGTAATTAATATTCCTTTTGTAAAAAAAGATTGTAATATTTAGAATAGGAATATTCCTTTGTAGGACATATGCTAGTCTATTAGCATATTACCCCTAGTTTAGTCTAATTATGAAAAACAAGTGTATAATAGAACTTTATAATGAAGGACAACCATCCTTATCTTGTGTATGTCTATATGTTGTAACTGACTAGTGTACTACCTTATCTTTTTATAAAAATCATGTATCACCATATTATAAAAGGAGAAAATTTTGAGAAAATTTTTACACTTGGAACAATTAATAGAATCAAGGAATTTTGAAATGATTGTCCATATTTGATATGTCAATTGATAACATAGCTTTTTTCTCAATTGCTAGTTTTATGTCTTGAATTTGAATAGCTTATTTAAATTATGGGCTACATTTTCTAATCATAGGGTTTCTAATTTGTGCATATGCTAGATTAGTTAAAGGATCTTGAATTTGTTTCACTCAATTTTTATCAATTTTTATATGTGCAAATGTTATTTGATTATAGTAGTAAATCCTTAAAGTAAACAAGGTTCTTACTTGTGGTTCTTTACATTATCCTTCAAAGTTTGCCTAGTATATAGTGAGATCTGATCTTGGGTTATATTACATTATATATTTGTTTAGATGCATACTCAATTAAAATTGATGCTTTGTTATAATATTTAAAACTAAGATAGACAATCTCTCATTTTATTTTATGCCTTACCCTTCTCTTTGCTCCTTTTTACACTAGATCACTTTAGCTTAAGCTTCATTATAAATATACATCTAGATTAATTTGTAGCCTAAATTTTGGATCATAATTCATTGAGTTAACATAGATCCTCTACAATTCACAAAGAATAGACCATGATGGCTCCAAACCATCACTTATTATAAAATTTGTGAAACATGCATACATATTTCTATCATTATATCACCATAGTTGACATCAAATTACCACAACCTACTACTCATGCTCTTAATTCTTATAATTATAAAATGAGAGGTGTTCTTTGAACACTAAAAAACTCTATGTTTCATTTAGAGACATCAATAGGCATTTCTACTAGTGTTTGATGGAGGGCAATCTACGTGAATTCTTTGAATCTTTATTAGTCTTAGCATGTTTCAATCTAAGATTAGTGTATATTTGTGTTTTTGAGTGAATTATTTGCTTATAAGTATAAATATCATTGATATTTATGGTTTGTGGTATTACTTTGTGCTTCCTTAGATAAAGATCAAGGTTTTTTAAGATTTAGTGCTTGGTTTTGGTAAATTTAACTTGAAATTTGAAAAATACACATTATTTGAGGTTAGAATGGCTTGTTTTGATCAAAGATTGACATATCTTTCATAGATCTGAGTTTATTTGAGCTTAATCTTATAAAGATATATCATATTAGCATAATTAGATACATCTTTGAACTATTTTAGGCAAAGATCAACATCCTTTACTATTCTTTAAGCAATCTTTGTAAAATGAGCTTAATGTACAGGTCTAATAATTGTTCCTTATAAATATTAGCCTGATACATCATATTTCAAATAGGATCTTAAAATTTAAATCCAAATTTTCCAATTATTCAAACTATATCACATTCAAAAACAAAGTAACCTTTGCTTTTACTTAAAGTTCATCAAAAGGCTAGGCATGACAAAGGTAGATGTACGAGATCCAAATCCTAGCCAAATTCACCTCTTCAAGGTACCTTTGCCTTTAACCTTCATCCAAGTATGGATTGTTTTAGAAAGTCTTCAATCAATGTGCTAGGTGTGGTACATGATATCCCACATAACCCTAAGAAGTATTTGCTTACATTTAGTCCAACCAGTATTACAACTGCTAAAGAACACATTAAGTATTTTAAAGATACCTTAAGGTTGCTAAATGTGGTGCATGAGGATGTGGATTACATGTTATTCCCCTTTACCTTTAAGGATGATACATATGAATGGTTCTTAAACTTGCTTTATAATTATATCACTAGTTAGGATGGTCTCAATGATGTTCTTAGAGATCGATTTTGTAATATTATTAGTCCTTGTGTTATTTACCATCAGTTTACCACCATTAGAAGAGATGCAAATGAGCCTATTAGATCATTTAATTCTAAATTTTAGAAAATGTATAGTAGGACCATAGAACCCTAT
Organism: Torreya grandis; assembly: GCA_037957365.1. Lineage (NCBI taxonomy): Eukaryota > Viridiplantae > Streptophyta > Pinopsida > Cupressales > Taxaceae > Torreya > Torreya grandis. The sequence goes on along the minus strand of JARHVA010000804.1, from coordinate 1,361,496 downwards.
ATGTCTGATGATGTCATATCTTTATAAATCTGCAAAGATGTAGTAGATCCCATGACCTTTATATTTTTGAAAAGATCCATGCCAACTATAACTTCATTAACTAGGGCCTATTCTGAGGTATTAACCCTCAATGATCAAATATATCCCTAGGGGAAAATGGTATATTATATTCCAAACATCAACCCAAAAATACCTATGCTTAACTTATTCCCTAATAACAACCGAAATATCCCATCCTTAAATCAACTCCCAAACTTTAATCAATTGCCATTGATTCATACCACTCCCAATCAAAACTTAGGATTCTTAAATCATCCTACTAATGGATTTAATACAAATGATCAAAGGTATTTAATACCATCTACTAAAAATAACCAAGTATATAATTATGAGACCCCTAAAAATGAGAATGAATCTATCTTTAAAATGGTCTAAAAGTTGAGCACTAATTTTATTTAGCTAAAAAAACAAGTTGGAAACATTGTTGAAAGCTCTGGTAGGATCTTCTCATTTCAAAGGTATAATAGGCCAAATAATAGATTTTAGAATAATAGATTTCTTAATAATAGGAATAATGAGCCATCTTCTAAAAAGAAGACCATGGACATTAACCTTACTGATATTGCATTACTTTATTATTATAGAGTACATTGCATAACAAAGCATGGTGAAATTGATTATATTGAATTTTATAAATATTTTGAATCTTTCTAAGATGACTTAGATACATTTGAATTAGTCCCTAATAAGGAAAGTGGTGTAGGTTATTTTGTATCTAATTCATCTGATTAATCCTTTATGCTGGATACTTTTAATTTCCCCTTTTAAGAGGAAAATGAACCTGATGAAATCCTTAAGGAGATCTAATCCTTTCAATAGTTATTGAATAATACATCCCTTAAGGAATAGAGAGAAGATGTATCCCTTGACTACCTCAACACCTCCAAAAAAATTTGGAACTCCTCCAGACACTTCTTCAAGCAACAATCCTGAGCCACCTAAAGGGAGTAATTCTAAACCTAACATTGATATTCCTAGTTCTTCTAAATCTAGATATAATATAGTTGAGGATATGATGAAGATAAAGGCTAATATTACATTGCATGAAATTACATAGATTATAAATAAAAAGGACCTCATGCTAGAATCTCTATTAAAGAATTCCAACAAGCCCCCTAAGGCTGATCATGCCAATGTGACTATACACCAAGCCAAGGTTGAATCTCCTCCTTTCTTGCTCATTATCAAAATGTTTAGTAAGAACTTACATAATTGCTTACTAGATTTTGGTTCTTCTACCAACATCATACCTATATTTATATGTAAATAACTTGGATTGAATCCTATTAATTCTAATAGGGTTATTACTCAATTAGACAAATCTAGAGTTAAGGTAATTGGGGAACTTTTAAATGTTCATATGTAACTAGCTTCTAAGCCTAGAGTGCAATAATTCATTGATATTCAACTAATTGATATACCTAATTTTCATGGAATCTTGTTAAGTAGGGAATGGACCAAGGCCCTAAATGGTTACATGTCCATAGATTGCTCACATTTATGGCTACCTTGGAAGGGAGTTCCTAATTAGATTAGGGTTGAGAGAGAACCATGAATGAAACGCATGATAATGGAGTATAATGTTATGAATGAGAGGTTCAACATAATTAACTTAGACTTAGGGGATTTCACCCTAGAGACTGATATAATATGTGATCTTAAGAGTGCTCATGTTGTTCTTGGACCATGGAAATTTCATTTTGATGGTGTTAGGTGTAAGGATGGATCTGGAGTAGGTATTATCATTATTAACCCCATTTGTGAGAAATACCATGCTTCCTATAGAATACATATCCCTTATACTAACAATCTTGATGAATATGAAGCCATTATCTTAGGTTTACAATTTTATATAAAGAATAAGGTCAAAGAACTACTAGTTTATGGGGATTCAAAACTAGTAGTCAACCATGTATGAAGCAAATACCAATTCAAGCTCTCATATCTTAAGAGGTATAAGTTTAGGGTTCATGATATGATCAAGTCCTTTTATAATTTTATCATTACCTCCATCCCAAGATAATAAAACCAAGTTAGTGATGAGTTGGCATCTACTAAGCCAACCTCATGCCTAACCAAGATTCCCCTAATTTTAGTATTGAGTTGGTATTTTGTCCTCCAATACCTAATAATGTTAACCATTTTCAATTTTTTAGTGATGATCAATAGATATTAGATTTAATGACCAATTTTGGAACATTTTATGCTCATATTATTGATGAGACTAATGAAAATGCATCTAAGGAGGACAAGTTCAATGGTAAAGTCATCCATTTGAGTGATAAAAACATCCCTAAGGGGATGATTTATTTAGAAATACTATTTGATTAGGATAAACTGGTTAAATTTTCTAAGATTCCTAAGGTAATTGGGAAGGATTATAATTCTATTGATCTTGGTATCTAAGATCAACCCTAGCTAGTAAACATTGGAAAAGCCTGCACAAACATTGAGAACAAGAAAGCTAACGAGCTCCTTACCCAATATAGGTATGTCATAGCATGGTCTTATGATGACTTAAATATATTTGATCTGAGGTTCATTACCCATACTATACCCCTTAAAGAAATTTGCAAGCCCTTTAGACAAAAATAAAGGCTTATAAATCCTATCTTAAAGCTAATGATTTTTAAAGATGTTAACAGACTACAAGATACTAGGATAGTCTTCCTCATTAGGCATTCTACCTGGGTGGCTAATTTGGTGCCAGTTAGGAAGAATAATGGTGAGATTATACTCTATATTAATTTTAGGAATTTAAATAAAGCATCTAAGAAAGATAAATACCCTCTTCCTTCTCTTTACTAGGTTATTGAAGTCATTTTAGGTTCAAACATGATGTCTTTTCTTGATGTATTTTCAAGTTATAACTAGGTATTGGTCGATAAAAAAGACAAGATGAAGACAACTTTCACCACTAAGTAGGGAGCATTTACTTACAAGAGGATTCCCTTTGGGTTAATTAATGCAAGAGATACTTTTTAAAGAGTTATAAACCATGGCTTCTAGGGCCTAATAGGTAAATGCATCATTATTTATATGGATGATCTAATAGTTTTTTCTAAAAAATAGGGAAGATCACTTCATGAATTTACAACAAGTGTTTGAGATATGTAGAAGGTATGGGATTTCCTTAAACCCTAAGAAAAATATTTTTGTGTTGCTAAAGGTAAACTATTAGGACATGTTATAACTAAGGATGGGATATTTACAGATCTTAAAAGGGTAGAGGCTATATCCAAAATAGAACCCCAAATAGTAGGAAGGAGCTAATGTCATTCTTTGATAAGATAAACTATGTTAGGAAATTCATTTTTGTATTTTTAGAGATTTTCAAGCCATTAAATGACATGCTGAAGAAAGATGCTAAGGTCACATGGAATGAAGAATCTAGAAAGGCATTCAATGATATTAAGGAAGCCATTATCCAAGCTCTAGTCCTAATAAGTCCTAAATTTTCAAAGTACTTATACCTCTATTCATTCACTTTTGATCATACCATGACTATTATATTGACTCAAAAAGTTAAAGGGTGTGATCACCTAATATCCTTTATGATTACTAATTTTAAGAATGTTGAGTTAAACTATTCATTAATAAATAAGTAAGCATATGCATTAGTAAAGGTAGTTAGTAAATTTAGGCATTATATCCTTAGAAATAAGGTACATGTTATTTTACCTAACCTTGACACAAAGCTTATGTTCAGCCATAATGAGCTTAGAGAATGCAAAGGTAAGTGGATGTATGTTTTGCAGGAGTATGACATAGAAATGAAAATAAATAAATTGGTAAGGTGCCAAGGTCTAATCTAAATTATTTCTGATAACAACCCTAAATTAAGTATTATGCAAGTTGATTAGTAGAACTTCTAAGCTATTGAATGGTATTATTCTATTATTCATTTGTTAATTAATGGTACCTATCTTGCAGGACTGACAAGGGAGAAAAAGAAGGCTCTAAGGCTCAAAGCTACTCATTATCTGATTAAGAGTGGAGTCATATGTAATAAAAACTTTGAGGGAGTCTAACTCAAGTGTGTCTTAAAAGAGTAAGCTACTCAAATAATGATTAACTTCCATGAGAATTTTGGTAATGGACACCCATTAGGGAAGACTACTTCACATTATATTATTAGAGATGGATACTATTGGCCAACTATATTCAAGGATGCTCACAAGCATGTGAGAGAATTTCACTCTTGATATATTTTTAACACCAAGGAGCCTAAGGCAATAATGCCTTTATAACTAGTCATGGTTGACAAACCATTTACATAATAGGAGTTATAATTTATAGGAGTGATCAACCCAAATTCATCTAAAGGTCACAAATTCATCTTGACTACTACAGATTATTGTATAAGGTGGGTTGAAACTGTAGCCACTGAATAATGAAAATGGAGGAAGTGATCAACTTCATAGAGGAGATCATTTGTACTAGATTTGGAGCTCTAGTCTCTCTAGTGTGTGAGAATGGGTTTACATTTTCATCCATAGAGATGATTGAATGGGCCTATGATAATGGTATTTGTTTGAAGTTTTCATCCAACCATTATCCCTAAGGGAATGGAGTTTCTGAGTCTACCAATAAAAATTTGATGAAAGCAATAAAGAAATCTACTGAAGACAAACCCAAGACTTGCCATAAGTTGCTCAAGTATGCATTGTAGGTAGAAAGGATCAGGATTAAACAAGCCTTAAAGTTATCACCTTTTCTATTGGTATATGGCCAGGAACCAATCTTCACTATCACTCTTAAGTTGACCATGTATAGATTCATGTAGTAATATATGGAAGAGAGTTAGGAATTAGTAAACTCAAGACTATTGTGCATAATTCAGATGGAAAATTCAAGGGATGAAGTCTTTGCCAATTTTATCAGGCATCAAACCACAGTGAAAGATGGTTTGATAAGAGATCAAAGATTAATGTGTTCAAACAAGGGGACCTAGTTCTCCTTTATGACAAATCATTTAACCCTAAAGGCAAACATGGAAAATTCACACCTTTTTGGATTGGCCCTTATCATATTATAAAAACACTAGGGAAAAACACCTTCAATCTCAATCATCTACAAGGAGCAGGGTTCACACTACGCACCAATGGACAATAGCTCAAACACTACTTCTCTACTGCTCCTCCTAAGATCTTTATGGAGTAAACTATAAGTTAGTTAGATTTAGTGTAGGTAGGCTAGTTATTTTATTTTAAGTTCTTTCCTTCTTGTCCTTGGTTTATACAAAAACATGTATATATTTGTCTCCTTTCCTTTTTTTCTAGCTTTCTTAGTTTTTATAATATGTTTCCTTCTTTTTTCCTTATTCCTTGATTCTAATAAGTCCTTTTGGGATAGCATTAAGCTCAAAATTAGATAGTTTTCTTGAAAAACTTCTAAAATTCAGAGATGTAGATGTGTACCTCATACATATGATGGATATGGTTCTAAAATATAAGACTAATGTTACAATTTGAATAAACTGGTAAAGATCAATGGAATAAGCTAATCATTCCTTAAGAACTTAACCACTGTCTTGACATCAAATTAGTTTTAAGAAGATTTACACCTATAGAGTGAGAGCTCAAACTATCCTTATATAGACACATTAGAAGTTAACCAACATCATTTCTTGGTGTAAGGGTTTCAGCCATATGTGATTCTTTAAAAATCAAACACTTAGCCAAACCCTAAAACCTAGTTATTCTAGTTCCCAACCTTGCTAAAAGAATGAAGATCTAAAAAATATATAAAAAGGGGAATTCAATCCAAAATAAAAAGATGTGTGAGAATATGTGTTTCTTGAAATCTCCATTGGGGTTATGGACACCTAGATGGTAGTGGATTAAGGCCGTGAGTGGAGCCTAAGGCATCTCTATTAGGGATATGGATTCCTAGTTGGTAGCAAGGCAATGCCCAAGCCTTCCCTAAGCTAAAATCATGGTTCTTAATGAACATCTAAAACATGATATAATTCAATATTAGTGATTGAAGAAATGAAACCTAGAAGTTGTTTCTTAAACCCCATGTTAATAAATAATTAGAATCAAATCACACACATAATATGGATATGTCTTAATGTTTGACCCTAATTCTATAAGTGCAAGGATTGTTTAACCATAATCTAATCTAGATAATGATATTGATCAAGTAAACTGGATAACCTAATTGTTTGTCTAAATTAGAGTCTTTACATTATATCATATTGCTATGTTCCCCCCACGAGTCTCTATTTGTTGAGGCTAATATACCCCCATTTTTTGAAAATTAGGACCCTTGAGAAACCTTGAAAATTTAACATGAAAATATGGCATGTTAAGATCATTTGTATAATTTGAATATCATCTACTTTATCAAAAATAAGCTTACTTAGTTATGTTTCAATTTAGTTTTGTTTAACATTTCTAATAAATGGTATTCATGGATTTTAGTTGTAGGTCCATGGTATATTTTATTGAGAAGTTCATGTTCCAAAACCCTAGTAAAACCCTTAGTTCAAATTTGAATATTGGTAGGAACTAAGTTGGTGGGAATCTTTTAAAAAATCCATTTTGGAACTAAGCATAAAATTAATGTTTAAGCTTAGTCATGTTTTTTAACATGACTAAAACTTAGCCTAAAATACTTGTCCCCATTTATTATTTTCCCCTCTTAAGTTCCTTTGTGCCTAACCAATATTTGTTTTACAGGGTCATTTTAATATTTATTAGCTTGCTCCATTTAGTAAACATCTTAGCCTAAATTTTTAAACCTAAATTCTTAATTTATTTATTAATACAAATAGAACCTTAGCCTTAATACCTTAGCTTAAGTCTTTTATATCACCATGGGTTCTAACTTAACTTCCTTTCATCTCATAGATCTGATGATCCTTGATTTATCATGGTATTTGATCCAATAGAGAGATAAAGACTCGATATTAGACTTAAACAACATGCATATTAGAAGATCTAATGATCTGTGCTTCATCATGAGAAAAATATATAATGGTGTGAATTCCCCAGTAGAGTTGTGCCCTTAAACCTTCATCTAACGGTTCTCAATTCATTATGAAGACTTGATCAGATGGAATGAGGAATAGTTGAAAATTCAAAAGGTTATGGAAGGCATGTAAGATAGACATGTGATGTTGTTACATTCAAGGATTATAAGTAATCATGATCCTATGGCTCTCACTTCATCATAGAATCCTCATCCAATGGAGTGAATTAAGTCTGAGATCTTAGGAAACCCTATGGAGGTGCTAAATGGCACTCTTGCATTGGGTCATAAGAATTTGATGAGCTCAAAATTGACATTTGTATGACCATAAAATGATGCTCACGAGGATATATTTTATGTTCATGTGACTGCTAACTTTAAGCCCATAAAGTCAAAATTTTCACTAGCTTAAAATCCATATTCATATGATCATCATTCAATGTCTGCAAGGATGTATTTGACATCTATGAGACCATAAAATTTAAGATAATAAATTATCTTTTTTAGGATGAAAATGCACTCCAAAATTTTATTAAAAAGCTCATGAATTGCTTTACAAATGACTAGAATCCCTTGGAAGAGGCTCAAACACTAGAAATATTCAATCTACAAATATTAAAATGGTCTTTTTGTCTAAATATATGCAAAATAATAAGTCAAAGTCTACTTTAAGGTCCCCATTGTATTTTTTTAAAATATCATGAACCTTAAACTAAAGATTTATACTAATTCCTATTTTAAAAGAGTCTTTGTTTGTTTCATCATGAGAAGATGATCCAATGATGCGAAGACCCCATGGACTTTTCAGTGCAATCCTAAAGGCTCATGAGCTTGATGCATGGTGAAAGTACATTCAAGGAAAAACTAATAGATGATCTGATGATCTATGCTTCATCATGCTTCATGAACTACCCCAATTGAATATTTGGACATGATTGATTTAGGGACATATGATACACTTGAGGGTTCCCTCAAAGAACTTTCAGAGGCATATGACACTGATAGGGAATAATCATAGATTGAAGAGGCCCAAGTCCAAATAGAGAAGCGTAAGGAAGAAAAAAATAAAGAGCTTTCTCTTCACATAGTTCCATTAGCCCCTAAGGATAAGAGGAAGGTAGAAATGACACTTGTCTCTATTTGGCATAAAATACCAAGGTTGAATTTCACACATCCTACTAGTGAGATCAACCTATTTAGTGATGAATTCCCCATTACCAATTATACCTTATTGGTTTATTTACAAGAAACTACAAAAGATCCCCTTTCTCTCCCACTCATGGGCACTGATAAAGGATTATGGCATAGAAGTGCATGATGACATCAAGCAATGAATCAAGTCTTTGATGAGTGGTGAATAAAGTAGAAATTAAGAGCTAGGGTAAATTAGGCAATGACAATGGCAAGATTTTAGGCATGATCTTCAATGCTAAAGAAAAAATTATAGAGGCTAAGAGTATCAAAGAAGATATTATCATGGATGATAAGGACTTGGATGACTTGGTTGATCAAGAACAAGTCTGACTCATGCAGCTAGATATGGACTTGGATCTCATTAAATACCAACATCAAAAAGCAATGGAATTTATACAAGATCAACAAGGGGACCCTTTAGCAATAGGCCCACCTAGTAATTAATATTCCTTTTATAAAAAAACATTATAATATTTAGAATAGGAATATTATTTTGTAGGGAATATGCTATTATATTATCATATTACCCATAGGTAATTATAATTATGAAAAAAAAGTGTATACTATAACTTTCTAAGGAAGGAAACCTATCCTTATGTTTTATATGCTTCTATGTTATAACTGACTGGTATACTACCTTATCTTTCTATAAAAGGCATGTATCACAATATTGTAAAGGGAGAGAATTTTGAGAAAATTTGTACACTTGGATAAATTAATATAATCAAGGAATTTGTCAAATATTGTCCATATTTGATATGTCAATTGTTAACATAGCTTTTCTCTTAATTTCTAGTTTTATGTCTTGAATTTGAATAACTTATTTGAATTCTATGTTGCATTTTATAATCATAGGGTTTATAATTTGTGCATATGATATAATATTTTAAGGATCTTAGATTTTATTCACTTCATTTTACTCTCTATTAAAATGTGCAAATGCTATTTGATTATAGTCGTAAATCCTTAAAGTAAACTCAGTTCTTACTTGTGGGTTTTACATTATCCTTCGATGTTTTCTTGGTACATAGTAAGACCTAAGCTTAGGATATTTTGAATTATATATATTGGTTTGGATGTATACTCAGTTGTAATCTATACTTTGTCATTATATTTCATACTAAGATAGGAAATATCTCATTTTATTTTCTACCTTACCCTTCTCTTTTCTCCCTTTTACACCAGATCACTTTAGCTGAAGCTTTATAATAAATATAAATCTAGATTAATTTTTATCTTAAAGTTTGGATCATAATTCACTAATTTAACATAGATCCTTTGAATTTCACAAAGAATAGATCATGAGGGCTCCCAACCATAACTTATTATACAATTTTTATAATACATATACATATTTCTATCGCTATTTCACCACAAGTGGCATCAAGTTGCCATAAACTATTACTCATGTTATGAAGTCTTGGAATTATAAAATAAGAGGTGTTATTTGAACACTAATAAACTCTATGGTGCATTTAAAGACATCAAAATACCACTCAGTAAAATATTTTATTCTATCCTCCTTTGGTCTTAACTCAAGATCTTTGAAGATGAACCATCCTTTGGCAACTCTAGGCCAATTAATAAATCTAAAAAATTCTTTTTTTTTTAATTTGTTTTTAATGTTTTTTTTTGAAAATTTTACTATAGACCAATAAGGGTTACCTTATTAACACCTAATGTTTCCTTGGAAATGATGCCAAAAATGATGGGTGTTATCTCTCCCTTCATTTAATCAAATTTTCTATTGATGTCATTCAAATGGGTGACGTCCAAAGCTATTTGTAGAAAGGTTTATGGTTGTAGGCTATAGGAATAGTTTGAGGGGTGTTGATATTCTAAGTGTTTTATCTTAATCTAATATAATCCAAAAACACTTGCTTATGCAATAAAGATGCACACATGTAGAATTAAAACATTTTATGCTAAAAATTAAGTAATCTAATTTGCTGAAATGAAACACACTACTAAAAGATAAGTACACTAATGAAAGATAAACACACTATTGAAAGGAAAACAAACTATTGAAAAAAAATACACTATTTTGTATAACTAAATTTAATATAATAACTTAAAGATAATTCCTTGTATGTTTAAAGATCAAAATACACTTATTGTTACAAAAATGTAAACACACTAAAAACATAAAACACTATACAAAATACATTCCTAATTCCTGAGGAGAGTGGGCTCTTACTCACCTTGGGATTAGTAATATAAATAAATTCATTACTTGCAAACTATAAATATCTTCATTAATTGATTAAATTGAAATACATGAATGTAACTACAAATTTTATTATTGTATTGAAATATCAACTGAACAACTCAATAATTCCACACTCTTCTAAGACATATAGATCTACCTATCTATAATGCTACAACTTGAGATCCATAGATCTCAATAAATAATATTCTTATATTAATACAAATATTCTAATTCTAATGAGTCTTAAAATAGGTGATTGATAGTTTCATTAGGAAGAACCACTCGTTAAAAAATCCAATTAGAATATATTAAGAATACCTTCCTAGACCTATTAGATTGATTCTATATAAATATATATATATATATATATATATATATATATATATATATATATAGTGATTGAAATATAGTAAATCTATTTATAGATTGCTATTTATAGTAATACTAAAATAGAAATTGACCAAAATATTCTTCAATTATTATAAAAAAAGAGAAAAGTCTCTTTATTCAATACCTCATGTTTAGGATCCGTACTGAGAGAGTCCATAGTAATTATGGTGAAGTCCATATCGTTTATAATAGAGTCTATAGAGATTTTGGTAGAGTCTATAGTGGCATGCTTTAGAAGTATTTAACACTAAGGAAGTTCATAGTAAGGCCAACATGCTGGTAAGGGTAATAGTATGCTTCCATAGTAGTTGGAAAGTCATTTGAACGAGTTTGTAACTACATCTGAGTGAGTATGTATCTATTGGGAAAGTCTTTATCTAAAAAATGGGTGAGTTTGTAGCCACTAATCGAGTCTATAGCTAGATCTGGAATAGACTAGGTGAGTTTATAGCTTGCTATATGAATTTGTATCTCACTAGATATAAAAAAATCCTTTATGTGGGTTATCTCATGAGAAGTTAAAGATCATAATAAAATGTTTCATTTTATATATGAACTATTCTATTGTCTATATATACACAAAATTGGGAAACTAAACATGCAGAGAGTTAAAATAAAGTGACAGAATCAATAACTTAGATTTTAGTTGCATTAAGTAAGAAAAACCTTATATTTACTACATTAATATTAAATAAAATCCTAATATCCTCGTAATGTTCAGTCAATAGGAGAGGTAATTGAGGAAAAATGAAGGAAACTGATGGTAAAAATGAGTTATATTTTGGACTCGTCACTAAGGCAAACTCATTATTGGTACCAATCATTTCATCCAAATTGAGGTGTGCCCTTCTCTTGAATGTATCCATTATTGAGGGAATCCTTCAATTACCCATGCCATTGATCCTCCACACATGGATTTTGACTTGGTTAAAAAACAAGATGCTTTATGTAACTTTTCTTTTCAGGTTTGTATGTGTTTTCTTATTTACTTATTTATTTGATTTTATTATTTTTGCCTTGAATCAGTCCACTATGCTAATAATTTCATCATAATGGTGATAATTTTTCTTTATTTACACTTGAGTCTATCCAATGGAATATTTTAGCATCATCATCATAGTTTTTTATATCATTGGTACATTATTGTCAATTATCTAGTGGATCTAGGGCTAGTCCTTATGCACATTACAGCTTGACCATAATGACATTTTATATCATGGTGCATACAATTTGGTGTTACATAAAAAATAAAGTGATGGATGTCTAATTATAAATGTTACATCAAAACCCTCCTTGTCTACTACCTACAACATAATCATTAGACCATTTGACAAGGTTATATGCTACTCATGACATATCTAAACATATACAAAAATTCATAATCATTTCCATCATTCCATTTTCTTCTAATTTATAAGAGAACTATATCATATTGAGGTTCCTATGGAATATTTAGGTATCACTCAATTGTGTTCAAGTTTTGGGGTCAACTCAACCACCATTATCTCATTATTCTTCAAATAATTATTGTCCTTTTCATCATATCTTTCTTTACCATTGAGAATTATCATGTGCCTATTTTTTTGTGGATTATTAATTATTTGAAAAATCATTATACCATCACACCTAATTTTCAACTTCTCATAATTAATTTATGTAACATGTTATACCCTTGATCTATGTTTGCCAACTGAACGATCATTTATCTAATCATCATTTCTCAAAATGCAAATCTATCTTACTGGGGAATACCATTTATACTAAGAAAAAATCAAATCCAACCTAATTAATAAACCCATTTAGACTAATCAATGATAAAAATTTACCTATTTGGGTAGCTCCTTGAATTAATGAGAAAATATACCCTATTGGGGTTCATTATTGTGATCAAATAAGACCGGCCTCTTTAGGGCCAAGTTCATCATTTAGTCTTTATTCTAATTCTGAGCCTACATATTTTAACCTATTTGGGGTAAGTCAAATTGTGCCACTTATTTTTTTATGTATCCTTCTCACTTCCCCCCATATTGGAGCTAATTTAATTCTATTTTTATCCAACATTGGGAATGAAAGCATGGAAGCATTGGCTCATTTGGAATAATCTCATCCATGGGTTAATTTCACTCTTCTTCTTTCTTCTTAATCTTTTCTTCAAGAGATCATCCACATATTTTATCCATGCATGTTCCATCGAGTGGGCATTCAGTGATAATAAATTTACATTTAGGGCATCAATCTAAATTTATCGACTCATAAAATTTAAATAGTAAGAATAAGAGTGAAGACATTATTCATCAATCATTAGCAAATTTATTCTTAATGACTTGTTCATTATTTTAAAATACATTATTATGCCTAGTGTCTCACAATGCCTTTTCAAATAAGGTCAAAATGTAAACATGTCATTTTAGTTACTTCTATTTCTAAACTGAAATGAAGAGTGATTATCTATAATTACATGTAAATTTAACTAGAATTCACCACAGGACCTAATTTACCTACATAACTAATGTTTTAACCCAACATAAAAATGACACATCCTTGATTGGGGTGATGGTCATATTACATCACTAATATTACCAAATGCATCATAAATTAAATCAACCTTTTATAAGTGTCTTCAAAAAACAATTAAGTGAATACTTGATTAACAAATAGAAACATTAAAAAATACACCATTATTATAATTATCTATTAATCTCTCTTAATCAAGCCTAATAATTCCTCTATTATAAAAATCTATGGATTTGTAATTATCCTATTTTCCTAAATTCAAATTAGGAATATTACCTCACAAATGGATGACACCATAAGGAAAAGTGTACAAGTAAGCAAAGGTTATGACATGTCTTACATTTTACTTACCCAAGACAAGTTATTTCCCCTTACTTACACATAAAGGGGTCATGATTTAAATCTCTTAAATTTATATGACATACTCCATCCCTTTTATACCACACTTCATCTTTCACATTTATGAGAATGGAAGACTAATCTTGGGTCCTTCACCTTCATCTCAAGATAGATGAACCACAATAATTTTCCAAATCTATAAATGAAATTGTTTACACACTCTTTCAGAATGAATAACTATGGTAGTGAAACTTTGCGAAATATCAAGGTCATCACTTCAACCAATTTCTATGCCAAAGCCAAGCCAAGCCAAGAATCAAGTGTAGACAAGGATAGGTGCTTCCCACATGTGGAATCAAGAGTTTTCAAAGGCTCCATAGCCTATAATCTAAACTCAACCTATTAAGACCACTTCTCAATCAAATCTTATAAGGATTTATGAATGTTTATTTTTGTCTTCTAATGTGCATTTATTACTTATTTTCCACATATCTCAACCTAGGGATTAGGATTGAGATGATAGTTCTTCAGTTTCATTTTGATTTTATTCACTCATGAACTAGCTAACCTATCTTGAATTTACAATCTAAAAATATCATAAAAAGAGAAGACTCTAAAATATTAGTATCATAATTATGAACAAAAATATAATATGGATATGTATGGTATAAGGGGATGATGACATAGTGTTCTATATTTTATTGACTATGGACATACTAGTTGATTATGACTAATTAAATGTAGGAAAAGATAGATAAATTAGGAATCTAGAAATGAAAAAAAATGTAATGTCCCCATTTTAAGCGACTAGGCGTACTCAGTTTTAGCACTCTTACTATTTGTACTAAGCTAATAGGACACAACAGAGGGCATTTTTGATGATGGGATTTGATGCTCCTTATTGAGAGCTTTTTGGAAAGCTATCACTCGCACCATTTAGAGTCTGATTGCTAGTATTTTTGAGGGCCTGAAGTGATACAAAAAGGGTAACTTTTAACCTAGCTGAAAGACATTGAGTGTCACTTTAAACATTTACTTTATGAGGGACTATTACACATCCTTTATCCCAAATTGCTCAAGTGAGTTGAGTTGCCCCTTGGAGAAAGGATAAAGGGGAGTGTTTGTGGCTTCTTTGGGCATGTTGGATAAGAAGAATAATCTTGCACTTGCAGCTTATTTAGGCATTTGGGAATGTCCTTCTCATCTGTAGCACTCTAGACATCAATCCTTGGGATTGGTCTTTAAAGTTCGTGCTCTCAGCCACTATAGCAACCATGCACTATAGAAAATTGGGCCACTATAGTAGCTGTGCCACTATAGCAGCCGTACCACTATAGTAGTCATACCACTGTAGCAGCATGTCATTGTAGTAGCTCCATTACTATAGCATCTGCATACAGCTAAGTGAGATTGTAGTTTTCTATAGAGTCCATAGTTTTCTGTAATGTTGATAGTTTTACCTATAGAGTCCATAGTTACCTAGCTTTAGAGTCCATAGATATCTACCTACAGAGTCTGTAGTTATCTATAGAGTCCATAGTTTCACCTGTAGAAGTTTGTAGATACCCACCTACAAAGTCCATAGTTTTGCCTATGGAGTCCATAGTTTCCTACCTACAGAGTTTGTAGATATCTACCTATAGAGTCTGTAGTTTTCTATAGAGTCTATAGTTTTGCCTATGGATTCTATAGTTTCCTACCTATAGAGTCTGTAGTTTTCTGTAGAGTACGTAGTTTCACCTACAAAGTTCATAGATATCTACCTCCAGAGTTTGTAGTTTCTTCAGAGTCTATAGATTTGGCTATAGAGTCCATAGAAGCTTCTGCAGAGTCTGTAGATTTTGTAGATCTAGTATGCAGAATTCATAGAAAACCTAGCCTATAGAGTTTATAGTTCTGTGGGTTGGAGAACAAATGAATCACCTTCGGCACATGCTGGGATATCCGCTTGAGATCATGTTCATATGATTCTGAGAGAGGATTTAGTGAGTTGCCACGTGGCTGGCATTATACTCATCTACTCATTTTGTAATTAATACAAATATAGTGAATTGGCTAATTCAGCTATGTGTATCTATGCTTGTAATTCTATATTTATGCTACATGTATTGGTCTTTGTAAGAAAAATAAATTCCAGCAAATCTATTAGAGTCATAAAGAGTCCATGCTGGTTTAGTTTTGGGTGCAACTAGGGTGCCCATTACAATGGTATCAGAGCTTGTTATTCCTACCATCCTATGAGATTTCATGCATCCCACACATCAATACTTCTTGAGGAAAAACTAGAAAAACCCAGACTTACAAGTTTTTTTAGAAATAGAGGAGTGTGAGCCCTTTACAGCACCAGCCATGGGTGACCTAGATGGGGAGAGGGGAGAACCCAACACCAAAAAGATGCTTAGTGATCTTGCCAGGGGGCAAAGGGAGTTACAGACCATATTGTAGTAGATGGCCCTAGAAATTACACAACACTTGACTAGAGTAGATCAAGGCAACAATGCCAACCAAGGTAATAATGCTAACTAGGTAGGTGGACCGGGTAATGGAGGTAATGGAGATGCATCGATTAATAGGGGAGCCTGGACATAAGCTAGAGCAAGTTCTTTTACAACGCCACTCATGCCACAATTCCCTCTAAGATATAATGACTAGGATAATGCTGGTCCTACACAATAGGAGATACATGACCAAATACTAGAGGATTGGAGAAATGCTAGACCATATTTTTAGGGTGAAATGTCCTTCAGGGAGTATATGGATGTTAGACTCAAGCACATGCCCATGAGAGGGAATAGGCAATAGAATTATGAGATGAGGAAAAATTTAGGAAAGTTGTCCATCCCATACTATGATGGTATAGGGAAGACTTCAGTGCAAACATGGGTCCAAAGATTAGACACTTATTTCTAGCTTAATCCCATGCCTAAGGAGGACGTGATTAAGTATGTTGCATTACACTTGGATGGAAGTACCCATGAGTGGTGGCACCATGGTATGGTCACGCTTGGCCATAACCAGGTAGATACTTATGCAGAGTTTACTAAGAGACTCATTGACATGTTTGATACTAAGGACCCAAAATTGCATTTCAAAGAGCTAGCTTAACTTAAATAGTGGGGTTATGTGGAGGCCTATATCACTAAGTTCCAAAAGTTGGCAGTATTGGTGATGGATATATCAGAAAGAAGACTAGTTGCTCTTTTCATGGATGGCCTTTCTAACCCCTTGTGAGGATGGGTAAAGGGACACAACCCCTCTTCACTACAAGAGGCCATTAAGAAAACAAGAGACCTAGCATCTTCTTCCTACAGGAGTAAACTCCACTCTAAGGACTCCCATTTTAAGAAGGATAAGGAAAGGAAGGTGTTTTATAAGGACCCTCACCGGCCTAAGGGGGAAACTAAAGGGTTGGATAGTGAGACCCTCAACAAACTCAAGAAGAAAAAACTATGTTTTCATTTTAGGGAGCCATGGAGTCCTTCCCATGAATGTTCACTTAAGGTGAAGGCTAAGCCCATGGAGTATTTCTCAGTAGATGAATCACCTTTCAAAGACAAGGGGCATCATTCAAATTCAAATTCTAGTCAGGGTGATGGCACTACTGAGGAGAGTTTGGATGCTGAGAAGTCTCTTGCTCAGTTGATAGGTGATCAAAAGGCCATCACCTTTAAGGTAAGAGGGATGATTCAGGGGCAGCGTATGGTTTCCTTGATCAACATAAGGGCAACACACAATTTCATTGATGCAAATCTGGTAGCTAAGAGAGGTCTTTAGATTAAAGAGCATGTAGGGTTCATAGTCATGGTGTCGAATGGCCACAAGTTATTATGCACCCAAAAGATTTCAAAACTTTACATCAAATTGGGATGAGATTATGAGTTGGAGGATGATTTCTATGTAGTTGACATGGGTTATTATGATTTCATCTTGGAAATTACATGGATGGATTCTTTGGTAGAGTTCACCTTTAACTTGGCTAAGCTGGAGATGAGGTTTTAGCATCAGGGCAAGAAGGTGGTGCTCTGAGGCTTACCTAATGGGGGGCTCAGGGTGGTGTCCCTAAAAAGGATGGAATGATTGTTTAGACATGATGATGTTGAGTGGGTAGCTGAATGTTTGATCATGCCTACACCTACAGAGCAACAGGTAAAGATCTATCACCCAAATGTATAGGAGATCATTTCTAGGCATGATAAGGTGTTTGGTAGCATTCCACATGGGGTTCCTCTTGAGAGGGGTGTAGATCATGTTGTCAAGCTAGAGGAGGGGGCTAAACCAATCATCATCACCCCCTACCACCATCATAAAAAGCACAAGGATGAAATAGAGAAGTCAATAAATGAGCTATTGGAGATGGGGCATATTAGGCCTAGCCAAAGCCCCTTTACTTCTATGGTTGTTTTGGTAAAGAAGAAGGATGGGACAATGCGTATGTGCATTGACTATAGAGCTCTCAATAAGAAGACAATTAAGAATAGGTACCCCATCCCTAAGATTGATGAGCTGATTGATGAGCTACATGGAGGATGATATTTCTCTAAAATAGACCTACGTTCAGGATACCATTATATTAGGATGCGAGTGGAGGACATAGAAAAAATTTCCTTTCGGTGTCACTACAGGCACTTTGAGTTTATAGTTATGCCGTTTGGGCTAACCAATGCTCTAGCCACCTTCCATATTTTCATGAATCAGGGGTTTAGAGGGAAGCTCCAAAGATTTGTATTGATCTTCTTTGATGACATCCTAGTTTTTAGTAAGACGTGGGATGAGCACCTACAACAATTGGAGGAGGTGCTGATCATTTTGGAGGAGTCATTGTATGCCAAGGAATCAAAGTTCAAGTTCAACATGACCAAGTTGCTCTACCTCAGCCATATTATCAGTGCTAAAGGAGTTCAGGTTGATCTAGAAAAGATCAAGGTGGTAGTTGATTGGCCCACTCCAACCAACCTTACACAACTCAAAGGATTTTTTGGATTGTGTGGTTTTTATAGGAGATTTGTGAAGGGCTTTAACTAACTACAACACCATTAATAAACCTCACCAAGAAGGGTGCTTTCGTATGGACAGTGGTAGCACAATAGTGTTTTGAAAATTTCAAGGGGGTGATGTCTTCATGTCTAATTCTAGCTCTACCCAACTTCACGAAGCTGTTTGAGCTTCATTGTGATGCATCAAGTGATGGGGTTAGAGTAGTATTGATGCAAGAGAAGCACCCCATTGCTTTTGAGATTAGGAAGCTCTAAGGGGTGGAGAGGAGCTATTCTATTTATGATTGGGAGATGTTAGCCATCATGCATGCCCTGGCCAAATTTTGATCCTACTTGGTTGGAGGAAAGTTTATGATCAAGACATATCACAACAGCATAAAGTATTTCACGGGTTAGTGAGACTTGAATGACATGCAACAGAAGTGGGTCACTAAGTTACAAGCCTATGAATTTGACATTGAGTTTGTCAAAGGAAAGAAGATTGTAATAGTTGATGCCTTATCCAGAAGACCTCACATTTGTGCTCTTGTAGATATTTTAGGAGACTGGCGGGCTAAGATTATAGTAGAATATGATGGAGATACTTAGGCATTGGGACTAGTTTTAGGCACTATATAAGATGGTCTCTATGAGGTGATAGATGGGTTGATCAGGTTTTAGGATAGAATTTATTTAATTCTGTCATCACCCTTAAAAGAAATGATACTGAGGGAATTTCATGATGCACCTATGTCTAGGCATTTGGGGGTCTTCAAGACCTATAGGTAGATCCAAGAGCAGTTCTCATGGAAAGGGCTCAAGGATGATGTTTAGAGGCATGTCAGGGAGTGTGCAATTTGTTAATAGAATAAGGAAGAACACACATTTCTTGCTAGTTTACTATAGCCCTTACCCATTCCAGGACTTCATCACCAGCATACCTCGAGTGTAGGGAAGAGATTGCATTTATGTGGTGGTGGATATATTGATGAAGTTTGCTCATTTTTTGCTATTCCCTCTACTTATACAGTAGCTCAAGTGGCAGATGTGTTCTTCAGAGAGGTTTTCAGGCTGCATGGGTTATTGAGATTTATTGGCAGTGATAGGGATAGCAAGTTTATGAGCATTTTTTGGTGAGAGTTGTTCAAGCTATGTGGTATAGACCTTAAACCTACTATGAGCTACCATCCCTAGACTGATGGGCAGACAGAAATAGTAAATAAGTGGGTGGAGGGTTATTTGTGGAACTATGTGACTACATAGTAGAGAGCATGGGTCAAATGGTTACACATGGGAGAGTATTGTTACAATACCATGCATCACATGACCATCAAGATGACTCCATTTATGGCATTGTATGGGTATGAAGCTCCTAGCTTCATGGATATGGCTTTGGGGGACAGCAGGGTGCCCAAAGCTAAACACTTGTTGAAGGATAGCCAAGATATCTTGAGAGCACTCAAAGAGAATATATGATTGGCCCAAAATCAGTAGAAGTTGTATGCTAATTAGCATAGGGAAGAGCATAGTTTCAAGGTAGGGCATATGGTGTATTTGAGGCTATAGCCATATAGGCAGTCATCACTCAAGAAGAGCATAGTAGAGAAGCTTAAGCCTAGATTTTATGGCCCCTACAGGGTGATTCAAAGAGTGGGTGCAGTCGCCTATGAACTTGAGCTTTCGAAGGGTAGTCAAGTGCACAATGTATTCCATGTGTCTTGGATCAAGAGGGCCATTGGTCAGGGTGTAGTGCCTACTATAGATTTACCCCCTTTGGATGAGGAAGGGAGGCTCATGTTAGAACCTGAGGCTATTCTAGACACTAGAGAGAGAAAGCTTAGAAACATGATAGTGAAGGAGTATTTGGTTAGATGGAAGGACCTACTGAAGGAGGATGCTACATGGGAAAGTGAGCAAGTTATTTAGCAGGTTGGACTGAGATTGCTTGAGGAAAAGCAAATTCAAGGGGGGTAGACTGTAATGTTCCCATTTTAAGCAACTGGGAATACTCAGTTCCAACACTCTTACTATTTGTAGTAAGCTAATAGGACATAATGGAGGGAAATTTTGATGATGGGATTTGATGCTCCTTGTTGAGAGCTTTCTATCAAGCTATCACTTGCACCATTTGGAGTCTAGTTACAAGTATTTTTAAGGGCCTAAAGTGATACAAAAGGGTAACTTTTAACCTAGATAAAAGACATTGAGTGTCACTTTAAAAATTTACTTTATGAGGGACTATTGTACATCCTTTATCCCACATTTCTCAGGTGAGTTGAGTTGCCCCTTAGAGAAAGGATAAAGGGGAGTGCTTGTGACTTATTTGGGCATGTTGGATAAGAAGAAGAATCTTGCACTTGTAGCTTATTTAGGCATTTGAGAACATCATTCTCATCTGTATCACTCTAGACATCAATCCTTGGGATTGGTCTTTGGAGTTTGTGCTCTCAGCCACTATATCAACCATGCCACTGTAGCAACTAGGCCATTGTAGCAGCTGTGCCACTATAACAACCATACCATTGTAGTAGCCATACCACTATAGCAGCATGTCACTATAGTAGCTCCATTACTATAGCATATGCATACAACCAGGTGAGTCTATAGTTTTCTATAGAGTCCATAGTTTTTTGCAAAGTCCATAGTTTTTCCTACATAGTCCATAGTTACCTCCCTATAGAGTCTATAGATATCTACCTGCAGAGTCTGTAGTTATCTACAGAGTCCATAATTTCACCTGTAGAAGTCTGTAGATACCCACCTATAGAGTCTGTAGTTTTTTTCTGAGTCTATAGTTTTTCCTATGGAGTCCATAGTTTCTTGCCTGCAGAGTCCATAGATATCTGCCTACAGAGTCCATAGTTTTACCTAGGGAGTCCATAGTTTCCTACCTGCAGAGTGCATAGATATCTGCCTATAGAGTCCATAGTGTTCTGTAGAGTATGTAGTTTCACCTGCAGAGTCTGTAGATATCTGCCTATAGAGTCCATAGTTTTTTTAGAGTTTGTAGATTTGGCTGCAGAGTCTATAGAAGCTTCTGCAGAGTCTGTAGATTTCGTAGATCTAATATGCAAAGTTCATAGAAAATCCAGCGTGCAGAGTTCATTATTTTGTGGGTTAGATAAAAAATGAAGCACCTTCAACATATGCTAGGATATCCACTTGAGATCATGTTCATATGACTTTGAGAGATGATTTAGTGAGTCACCATGTGACTGGCATTGTACTCATCTACTCATTTTACAATTAATACAAATATAGTGAATTGGCTAATTCAGCCACGTGTATCTATGCTTGCAATTCTATATTTATGCTACATGTATTGGTCTTTGTAAAATAAAAAATAAATTCTAGAAAATCTACCAGAGTCATAAAGAGTCCCTGCTAGTTTAGTTTTGGGTACAACTGGGGTGCCCATTACAAAAAAGAAAAAGTAAAATATGTTTTTTTTATAGGAGTACAATAGGTAGATAGTGTCATAGTGAGTTCAAGTTCATTTATTGTGAAAATTTATGGGTTGAATGTGCATTTGAACTAATATCTACACATGTCACATATATAGATGATGATAAATCTTATATTTTACACTTAAGTTTTTTCCATGTATAAATTTTTCCATGTCTTAGCTTGTTTTTTAAACCCCTAAGGTAGTTTTATAGATTATAAAATTGTAAGAAAAAGAGGGGAGTGTAATGGGTTATGATGACCTCAACTACCCCCTTAATGATTTTCTACTACCTACTTATCCTTTGACTATGTGTATGATTATAGAATATCGATTTAATACTTGACAATGATAGATATTAAATTTATTTTGAGGGTTATTGACTTGGACTATGACTAATACTTACAAATAATGTATAATTTGGGTTGAATGGAGAATATTTTATCAATGTGCATAAGTTTGAATGCTTGTACTAAGAATAGATAATGTGGAAAATGATTGACTCTCAACATATATCTATAAGAAAATATTTTGAAAATATCCTTAATCTGACATTATGAAACATGCAGGAAGGCCAATGAGGATAAATTCAAATTTAGAAAGTAGCCATTATTTGGTGTAAGATTTGGCTGACCTAAATGGATAGTGACATACTATGCACCTATCTACCTAGATATTGTATACAAAGGTAAATGCAACTGATCTATTAATCAATCCTAGATTGGATAAGATAAATCCTACTTACATTTTTGTTTGTTGATACATTAGATATCTAGGGTCATGACCAAGATGGATTTTCTATACATAAATAATGGATATATTACCACAATAACATCACTAGAGATGGTTCTAAATCCTCTAGTCAAGAAATAACATGTAATAACCCTATCTAGGTCCTATGTTTTCATTTTCACAAAGTAAAATGAAAAACAAAGTAGTATATAATGTAGTTCTCATTAAATCTTTTGGAATAAAGTGGGGGTAATAAACACAAAAATTAAACATGGATAGGAGAATTATAATTAAGATATGTATAGGTAAACCCTAATACATGGGAGAGAAACACAAATGCAAATCTATCAAATCTTACAAAGGAGGAACAAAGTTAGGAATACTTACCTTTGAATATGAACTCGATGATACTAAATATCTCCCTTGGACAAGTTAATTTACAAGAGGTTGCTTTGGTATGTAAATATAACATGCATAAGTCATATCTAAGATACATAACTTCTCTATGCATCTAAAATACTTCTCCACAAGATGAGATCCATATCTCAAAAGAAAGTATTGAAACACTAAGCTATGATCCTAAAGTAGAATGGTGGATAAGTAGATGGAAAATATAATATTTTTCTTATTTTCTTCTTTTAAATGATGGAAATGGTTTTGTATATATATATATATGGATCTAACCTTAAATTTTTTTTAAGGTTTAGCTGACATGGTTAGCCCAGTTGAATTTGTTTCATTAATTGATAAAAACAAGTGAGGTACCAGTCTAGGTTAGCCAAGGCTAACCTAGATCCATAATGTGTACATATAAATTTGAATATAGGGTTAACCAAGGCTAACTTAGTACTATAACATGCTCAAATCTCAAAACAATGTCATCTTAGGATAACTTAGTCCTATATATGGTAAAACAAGGTTTTGGCTTAGGCAGGGGATAAAAATAGGCACTATAAATATAAGATAAACATTTAGACATGGACATATAGTTTCTTATAGTTTAAGTTATATTATATATTTACACTTCTAGGATATTTGAGAGTGGTTTCAAACCTTTAGGAGATATAATTCAAATTCTAGATTTTGGAGGATCTTATTGTATTTTAGACTTAACAATATTTCATGGCTCTAGGATTTTAGACTTAGACATATTTCAGGATTTTAGGATTTCAGGGAGTCATCATAAGATGGAAATTAATAGTGTATACAATATAAATTTACACCATTTTATTATGAATAAATGTGTCTTACCCCTTTCCCATATTTTTATGCTCTAATTAATATACTTTTACCATTTATCATCTTACATTTTGTAAATAATCTAGTTAAATAATGTTTTACCTAGGTAATTAGTTAACCATCAACAAATCTAGTAAAACCTACCTAAGTTTATTTAGAGGTAAGTTTTTTTGACCTCAATAATAACTTCTCCATACCTAAACCCCATTAAAAACTACCCCATGTTATGTTTAATGTTTTGATATTTAGTTGTTGGAACCAACAAATGATCCCCATGATCATCATTGATCCTATTAGGGTTGACATTGATTTATAGTCAATCCATATTTAAATTCAGGGATCCTAAATTTTCATAATAGAATGATGAAAAAATTTACTTGGAGTACTATGGAAGAATGCCACACCTATTTTATTCCTTCCACATTTTTTCCAAGGCCAAACACATCCCTATCAATGAGATTGTCTCTGCAACACATAAAGCATTTCAGAGGTAAGTATGACATTTGTTTTAAGTGCATTCTAATTTCTATATTATTCATTTATATTCTATTTACTACTACAAGTCTTTTAGATAGTCAATAACCAATCTATAAGACTTTTATAATCTTTTAGAGTCCTCCTTTAGGCCCCATCCTAGTATTTCCAACACCCACTATAAGGATCAATTATGATTCTTTATAGATCAACATTGATTACATAATCAATACTAATTCTAAGATAATTGGCATCGATCCATGTGTTTTTATCTTTGTCTATAACCTAAGACTAGATTAACAATCTTGAGTGTTTCTAATGTGTTACTTCTAAGTCCTATAATCATGCATTATTGTTTATAGATGACCTTGCTTGTAATTATACATTACATGATTTCAATTCATGACTTACCCATAGTTCTTCACCCATCATTCACCAATCAGATCAACATATCATTTGAGTTAGGACTTTCTGTGATTGTCTTTCCCCCAATTCTAGAATCCATCACTAAGCAACTAGAAGTAATTCAAGAACAATAAGTATTAGCCATAACATACTGGAATGAACACTTTGATAATATCTATGTAGTAGATTGATTTATCTCATTTTAGTTTCATATATTATCACATGATTTATTTTAATTTATCTCATTATATTATCTACTTAATTACATAAAATAGTGGACTGACATCCCTCAAAGGATGTGTACTATTGATAGTTAAAAAATTTCTTGTTTCTAACACCAACAATGGGAAGTTTCAATATGTGGGACTTGTGACTTGAAACAACCTCCAGATTTTTAAGAAGCTAGTCTCTTCTTTATATCAAGTGTATACTAGGAAAAGGGATAGGAATTTTAACAAAAACACAAATGCAAGAAATAAAATCTAACTATGGTGATGCGCTTGAATGTAATTCAACCTTAATCCTAAGCACAGTGAGACTATATGTAAGATTCAATTACATTTAATAGCAAACAAGGCATGATCAATGTAAAAGATGAAAATAATAGAAACAGAGGCTCACAGCTTAGACTACTTTTGTATTGACACAGAAAATATCAACAAAGGCACATGATTCAATCTTCTTCTTAATTTTATAGTCACATAAGAGGCATAAAAACATGCATAGTTATATAAACTTTCCAACTCAATAAAATAGAACAAAGGCAAATGATATTCCTAATCACAGCTCTAAAAAGTCTAAAACTCTTGACAACACAACTTAGACTAATTTTTTGCAATGACACAAAAAATATCAACAAAGGCACAGGATTCAATCTTCTTATTAATTCTCCAGTCACATAAGAGGGATAGAAACATGCACAGTTACATAAACTTTCCAACTCAAGAAAATGGAACAAAGGCAAATGATATTCCTAGTCACAGCTATAAAATGTCTAAAACTCTTGACAATAATTCTCTCAAAAAATTCTCTAAGTATATGATTTCTTTTTCCTCTTAAAAACCTTATTTTTATTTAGGATGCACCAAAAATGACACTTGGCATGTTCCGCAACACTTACCGAAGACACATGGCACTTTCTGCGTAACTTATACTCTTTTGTGTGTTTGCTCAGGAGTGTTTCACCTTTGACACCTGTCTCAATCCACTTCTTCAAAAACTTAACAACTTAACAGAAAATAAGACCCATATCATTTCTCACTTGAGCAACTTTAAAAAGACATAGGGATAGGTGGCGATTTCCGCTTGCCTCGATAAAGGACACATGGTAATCTCTGCTTTACTTAACTAGGGATATGTGGTGTTCTCCACTACTTTTAGCCACCTTTTGAGAAACCTACGAAAGGTGACACATGTTAGTATCTAAATCAATCTATTTGTATTATAGAAACAATTGGGCCTCATTTCATATTTACGTAGATCGTGACACTTGGTAGCTTCCACTTGCTTCAGAAACAAAACCTGTGACCCACCACAGTCTTTGCTATATCAATGAAACAAAATGAAGATAATTCAAATCTCAACACGTGGTGGCTTCCACTCTCTTTATTTGGGATACGTGTCATCATCTATTTCTTTTAGAAAAGTAAATTGAAACCTTCCACAATTGCCACTTGGCACTTTCTGCCTAATCCTAATACTTAGCTTGTTGAACCCTTCTGCTAAAAAGAGATTTGAAATGTGGATGTCGATATGAAATGTGAATGCTGACACTTTTTTCACTCCACTAAGTTCCTATGGGAGAATTGGAACATTACAAAACCTTATTGAAATTATGAAAAGTGCCTTAGAAAATGACACTTGGCAGCTTTTGCTTGACTTTGACACTTAGAGAAAAATGAGGCAAAAAGAACATCAAGCCCGATCTCTAAATGTAAAATTCACCATCTCAAACAAAAGTGTGTGGGGATAGCGATTTAGATCATGCACTACTAAAAATTAGAATGAAATGTAGAGTATTTTTTAATCTATAGTTATTGGTGACCCCAAAGACTTTTGAGCCTGCTCAAAAAGAATCTACAACTCCCACATAATAAAAAATTGCTAAAAAACATAATTTAACTAAAATGTTTCAAATAGATTCCATTCACAAGAATCTCTTCAGGTTCACCTTCCATCGTTTCTAGCTTAAATGAATTTTGCTATTTACATGCACGAATTTTATAAGGGCCAGTCCATAATGCTTCAAACTTAGTGTGTTGACCTAGTTTGGCGGCTCTTGCATCCCATTTCAAAACAATTGAGCCTATTTTGAAATGGGGATTTGAAGTCCTTTTATCAAAAAAGTCTTTAATTATTTTTTGATGCTTTATCAATGAATCATGTGCTGCATCCCTCTTTTCTTGAACTTTTATAAGTTTCACGAGTTTGACCTGCATGGGGCCATTTTCTTCAATTTCAATCTGTTTGATCAGGTGGAGAATAGGAATCTCCAAGCTTAGGGGAATTACAATAGATTTCACATATACCAATTCATATGGGGACATTTTGATCACCTATTTAGGCATGATTATATCAACCCACAGTGCTAAATTAAGCACTTTATGCCACTCTTTGTGATGATCAGCCCCTATTCTTATGATGAGTCTAATTAGGTTATTATTAGTTGATTCTGCCAAACCATTACCCTGAGGGTAATAATTAGAGGAAGTTTTCAGATATATTCCATGCCTTAATGCAAAGTTAGATACTTTAGACCCTAAAAATGCTTTAGCATTATCTGAAATTATGGTGCGAGGAGCCCCAAAACAAGTAATGATACTCCTTAGAAAATCTAGGATCACATTTTTTGTTACTTCTTTGAGTGGCACTGCCTTGGTCCATCTGGTGAAATAATCTGTGGCTGTTAAGATCCATTTGTGACCCATACTAGACACTGGATTTATGATTCCAATGAAGTCAAGACCCCATTGAGCAAAAGCTTCATCCACAATTATACGACTAAGAGGCATTGCTGCATTCCTTCTCATCCCCACATAATATTGACAATATTGACATTTTTTAACTAGTTGATAACAATTTGTAAATAAAGTAGGCCATAAATAACCTACCTCACTTATCTTTATAGCTATGGTCTTTGTAGAAAAATTTCCACCTGATACTCCATGATGCATTTCATGTAGTATTTTCTTAGCCTCATCCTTTTCTACACATCTTAACAATTTGCCATCATAATTTCTTCTGAAAAGAACCTATTCAATTAAAACAAAATGAACAACTTGCATCCTATAGTATCTTCTCTTATTTTGAGGTAGTTCTCTTGGGTAAATTCCATTTTTCATAAAATGAATCCTGCTTGTGACCCAGGATTCCTGATCAACTTCTTGTATTCTCAATACAATTTCTTCTTCTGTTCCTAAATTTATCTCTTCAAGTATCATCTTTTCAAGCTCTTGAGTCATATATTGGCACAAACCCCTACCTCTGACTAATTTATTGGGTTTGACTTCTACATCATATTCAAGGATCTTAGTTATCTAGTTTGCTCTTTTTTTAGTAATTTCACCCTCCATGATGTATTCTCTGACACTTGGATGTGCTACAAGTATTAGAATTTTACTTCTTGATAGTATATGCCTAAAGTTTTTGAGGGATTTTACCATAGCATATGCTTGTTTTTCCACAAAGTTATATCTGGTTTCATAGTCCCTAAGAGTCATTGAGAAAAAGGATATTGGATGCTCTCCCTCCTGTCTATCATCTTTCTTTGTTAGGACAACAACAATACTGAGCTCTCCTCCATATACATACATTACAAAAGGCTTAGAAAAGTCTAGGTTTCTAAGTACTAGAGCTATTGAGATAGTTTTCTTGACCTCTTCAAAGGCTTGCCTTCCTTCCGTAGTCCACTTGAAAATTAGATCTTTTTTCAGCAAGAGTGTCACTGATCTTACTAAGCCTGCAAAGTCAGATATGAACCGACTGATGAAATTAATCTTTCCCAAGAAAGATTGAATTGCTTTCTTATTTACTAGAAGAGGTAAGTTCATTATAGCTATCACTCTTTCTGGGTCTATGGAGACTCATTCTTTAGATACTATATGTCCCAATAATTTGCCTTGAGGGACATCAAAGATACATTTATTAGGATTTAAGGATATTCCAAATTCTTGACATTTTTTAAACACAGCTTCTAAATGATCAAAATAATCAATATAATTTTTTGAAAAAATAGTAAGATCATCAAGATAAATCAGGATGATTTTATTTATCAGTTTCGCAAATGCAACATCCATAACTCTCTGAAAAGTGGCTCCAGCATTTTATAGGCCAAATGTCAATTTAACATATGCAAATGTTCCCCATTTGGTAGTAAAAGTAGTTTTGTATTGGTCTTCATTAGCCAACCAAATCTGATTATATCCAGAGAAACCATCTAGCAAAGAAAATCTCTCTGATCCAGCCACAGTTTGTAGAATTTGTTCCATGGATGGCAAGGGATAGTGATCCTTCAAAGATGCTTTGTTTAGATCTCTGAAATCTACACAAAGTCTTATATCACCATTCTTTTTTCTAACTGGTACTAGATTTGATACCCAAGTTGAGTCTTTAATCAAAAAAATTATTTTAGAATCTAAAAGTTTCTACAACTTGTCCACCATTAGAGGCTCAATCCTTGGATTCACTGGCCTCTATTTCTATCTGATGGGCTTAGATCCTTTAGTTAGTTCTATTGTGTGTTGAATAATGTCTCTATTATATCCATGAAGGTCTTCATAGCTCCAGGCTATGACTCTGTCATATTTTTTGCATAATTCAATTAGCCTTTCCTTTTCTACTTGAGTTGCAGAATTTCTAGCTTTTAATTTTTTTCCTTCACTCACCTCTATTTCAAAATAATCTGCTTTGTTTTCTTGGAACCTTTTCTTCTCCAGGATTACATCTTCTAGATCAAAAAGGCTTTCTAAATTGATTAAACCTTTGGGAAGCTTATTATTCTTTAATTATATAATTTGATCTCCATATGCCTCTTCAATCTTTGGTTACAATTGATCAACAAATTCCCCTAATTATTGCAAGAATGAGAGTACTTGAAATCATTCTCAAATACTTGCCAATTCTCATCATTATCTAGGATAGTTGGCATTACTATAACCTTTACTGACTCATTGTTAACTAATAGGCCAGTTGCTAGATCAAACTACGAACCAATCTGTGCCATCCTTTCAGCTTTAGAATTTTGAATCCTGGGGACTACTTCAATATTAAAAGCTTTAAAATATTATATTAAATCCCAAATTCTTTGCTTATAGGATTTCATTCTTACATTCTTTGCTATTGCCTTTTCTTTAATTTGCTTTACTACTAGTTCTAAATCTCCTTTTACTATTAGATTATGTATTCCCTTTTTCTTGGCTAACAAGAGCCTATGTACTAAAGATTCATACTCAACATCATTATTAGTACAAGCAAATTGAAAGTAGATAGCCCTTAAAAAAATTTCACAATTTGGAGCAGTAAGACAAATTCCTGCTCTAGCACCATTTTTACTTCTAGCCCTATCAAAATTTAAAGTCTAGATTTATGAATCTTTTTCGGATTCTTGAGTATTTGGTGTCTCTT
The DNA here is from genome assembly GCA_037957365.1 of Torreya grandis. Lineage (NCBI taxonomy): Eukaryota > Viridiplantae > Streptophyta > Pinopsida > Cupressales > Taxaceae > Torreya > Torreya grandis. Next base: position 1,330,922 of record JARHVA010000804.1, on the reverse strand, counting down.
CCCTTAAAACATTTGGGATTTCATGGTATTCATCGAAAATAACATAAGTTCCCAGACTAGTAGAGTCATAATTTCCATATGGGTCACTTTGCATCATAACTAACAACTAGTTATTTTCTTTTTCTTGATCATGCTTAGTCCAGTCACCTATATTTTCAACAAAAACCCTTTCTTCCTTATTTATCATAGCATGATCTGCCTCTAATTTTGATATTGGTTCATTGGTGATGTGATCCTTTGATAGTGGTTCAGATAAAATTTTCATCTTTGAACCATATTTAGTTCTTAGAATTAAGTGAGACCAATCAAGAGACATATCTCCTCTTATCTTGGATGTAAAGTCTCTTGATAAACATAGGCCAAAAATAGGAGGTATATCTATAACTACTACATCTTTCTTTACAATTATATTTGAACAAGTATATAATTGTAATGGAAGTTGTTTAATTCTCCCTATTATTTGCACTAATTTTCCATCTAGCTGCATAACCCCTTTAGCGAGTGGCTCATACTTTATCTTTAAAGCATCTGATATTTGCTTTGGCATTACTATAGTACTAGCCCCTGAATCTATCATTGCATTATGTAGCAGTTTCTTTCCAATGATCAAAGTTAAATATAAGGGATCCAATTTGGATTTGCTTACCTATGGTGCAATGTTTACTAAGGTTGTTGTCTATAAATGAATTGTGTCTTTGAGCTTTCTTTTATCAGTAGGTCCTTCAGTACATTTGGGAATTGCTTGGATTTGAAGAGCTTCTTGTAATAATGTCTTTTTCTTAGGAATAGCTAATATGTCCCAAATTGATACTTGTGCTAGAGTCATCTTCAGTTGATCCACCACATTCATTGCTCCCAAAGTTTGAATTCTTGGAAAATAAGGATACCTAGCCTTTTCTTGAATTTGTCCAGGAACTACTTGATTCTGCACTGGCTGAAGCACTTCTTGTCTAACTGTTATGTTTTGATGACCTTGAAATGGAGTATTTTTCATAACTTCATTGTTTACAACTTCAAGTTGTTCCAGCATTCTTCTCTTTGATCTAGTATAGTAGTCTGATTGCACCACTAGTTTCTTGGAAGCAAAAGCTTCATTCAAGAATACTAATTCTTCATCTTCAACCCATGAGAATAAAACATATTTTGGGGCTACTTTTTGTTGTTGTTTCAAAGACATCCCTTGCATCTAAGCCATTAGGACTTAATTTTGCATTCCAAAAGATTGGTAGGCTTGATTGTCACTGGAGCTTGCAAACTATCCATCCATTCTTCTTTGCTCTGCCACCTTTTGCTATAGATTACTCATGGGAAAATATCTATGCATATGAGCATTATTACAAGGGAACACTAGGCATTAGTACCATATTCATAATTATTTTGCCCTGGAATAATATCCCTATTTGAATTGGGAGGAATAGTCTGTGAGGGTGTAGGGACTACAACTAATTGGTTTGTTGGCTGAGGGTTATTTTGCCTTTGGGGACTCTAATATTTTTTTGGCTATGATGGAATTCTATTTCCTTGATAGCCTTGATATTGAGGTTTAGTATAAGTATTATGTTATCTTTTCATATTAATCATCTCATTAGAAAATGTCCTTAAGATATTCTTGATATCATTCAGCTTAGATGACTGGGTAGGGACAATTTCTTTAGTAGGTGCTTGAGGATATGTGTACATAGACATAGGTGGGGTTATATATTTAGGGGATTATGGAGGTAATGGCAAGGAAATCTCTAGAAACATGGGCATGAGAGGCCTTCGAGATAACTTTCTAGCATATATCAAATTATTTTCAGCTCTGACTACATAGTCATAAGCCTCTGGAAGAGTCTGACCTCCAAGTGACTGAATCATAATGGATATGTTTGAATTTAAAGCCTTAAGATAAAACACTATAGCCATACCTGGTAATGGTCTAGTTTTAGTAGGGATTCTTTTCCAAGTCTTTTGAAATCTAGAATTGAAGTCAGTCATTGCTTTTTGTGGTGCCCTTTGGATGGTAATCAATTGCTGTAATAAAGAAGACTTATCACCCTTCTCTTCAAATATTTCAAAGAAAAGATATTCGATCTGATCCCATGTAGATATGGTATTTGGGGTCAAAGACCGATACCATTCTAAAGACTTCCCTTTAAAATAATCTGCTAATAGTCTTATGGCCACATTTTTTTGTGTGACAACATGTATAGCACAAACATCTGATACATCTTGCAGATGTTCTTTAGGTGTTTTGAAGTCTTTCCCACTAAATTTGGGTAGATATTTTAGGGTATTCACTGGGATAGGGTCCCTAGTGGCTGGTGGTATTAGGATAATCAAAGGACTACTAGTGTTCTAACTTGCATAATTTCTTGGGGGTATAGGGGCTCCCATATTTATTCTTGGTATTGGTATAAATTGGTTGACTCTTCTTCTTGGACTAGTTACCAAAGGTGGCAAAAGAATACCTAGATTTATAGTAGACTGAGATCTGGTTACTGGTCTGTAGCTCTGACTCCTCATAGCTCTCTAGTTCATATGATTTTGAAAGAAACATCAATATAGTGTCCCATTGAGTGTGCCAAAAATTGTTGATAGTTAAAATTGCGCTTGTTTCTAACACCAACAATGGGAAGTTTCAAGATGTTGGACTTGTGACTTGAAACAACCTCCAAATTTTTAATAAGTTGGTCTCTTCTTTATATCAAGTGTATACTGGGAAAAGGGATAGGAATTTTAATAGAAACACTATAACTATGGTGATGCACCTGAATGTAATTTGACCTTAATCTTGAGCACAGTGAGACTATATGTAAGATTTAATTACATTTAAGAGCAAAAAAGGCATGATCAATGTAAAAGATGAAAAAAATAGAAATAGAGGCTCACAGCTTAGACTAATTTTGTAGTGACATATAAAATATCAACAAAGGCACATGATTCAATCTTTTTCTTAATTCTCTAGTCACATAAGAGGCACAAAAACATGCACAGTTATATAAACTTTCCAACTCAAGAAAATAGAACAAAGGCAAATGATATTCCTAATCACAGCTCTAAAAAGTCTAAAACTCTTGACAACACAACTTAGACTAATTTTTTGCAATGACATAGAAAATATCAACAAAGGCACATGATTCAATCTTATTATTAATTCTCCAGTCACATAAGAGGCACAAAAATATGCACAGTTACATAAACTTTCCAACTCAAGAAAATGGAACAAGGGCAAATGATATTCCTAGTCACAGATCTAAAAAGTCTAAAACTCTTGACAATAATTCTCTCAAAAAATTCTCTAAGTATCTGATTTCTTTTTCCTCTTGAAAACCTTCTCTTTATTTAGGATGCACTAGAAAACAACACTTGGCATGTTCCACAACACTTACCGAAGACACATGGCACTTTCCACATAACTTATACTCTTTTGTGTCTTTGCTCAGAAGTGTTCCACCTTTGACACCTGTCACAATCTGCTTCTTTGAAACCTTAAAAACTTAACAAAAAATAAGACCCATATCGTTTCTCAACTGAGCAACTTTAAAAAGACATAGGGAAAGGTGGTAATATCTACTTGCCTCAATAAAGGACACATGGCAATCTCCACTTTACTTAACTAGGGATATGTGGCAACTCCTACTGCTTTTAACCACCTTTTGAGAAACATGTGAAAGGTGACATGTGCTAGTATCCACATCACTCTATTTGTATTATAAAAATAATTGAGCTTCATTTCATATTTACATGGACCGTGACACTTGGTGGCTTCTGCTTGCTTCAGAAACAAAACCTAAGACCCACCATAGTCTTTGCTATATCGGTGAAACAAAATGAAGATAATTCTTATCTCGACATGTGGTGGCTTCTGCTCTCTTTAGCTGGGATACGTGGCATCTTAAATTACTTTTAGAAAAGCAAATTGAAACCTTCCATGATTGCCACTTGGCAATTTCTGCCTGATCCTGATACTTAGCTTGTTGAACCCTTCTGCTGAAAAAAGATTTGAATACAGATGTCAATATGAAATGTGGATGCTGACACTTGTTACGTTCCGCTGAGTTACTATGGGACAAGTGGCATGTTCTACAGCCTTATTGAAATTATGAAAAGTTCCTTAGAAAATGACACTTGGCAGCTTCCACTTAACTTTGACACTTAGAGAAAAATGAGGCAAAAACAACATCAAGCCCAAGCTCTGTATGTAAACTTCGCCATCTCGAACCAAAGTGTGTGGGGATAGTAATATGGATCATGCACTGCTGAAAATCATAATGAAACATAGAATATTTTTTACTCTACATGTACCACTTCTTAGAATTGACCTTGTATCATCCAGTCCACTCATATATCTTAACAATCCAATCTTTTCCAAATTAGCTTTTATATGTAGGTAGTCATTCTTTGCCAAAAAGGAGCTCCCACCTCACTAGATCACCAGTGTGCATCATTTGTCATAGGTATTCCTATTTAAACCCTATAACATTTTAATTTTTAATAAGTTAATTTTATTAAATAAAATTAACTAAAAAATACTAAAACATTCTAGCATGCATGGTGGGACCCCTAAGGTCTCATTACTCCTATTATATTTCATTATTAAGTCATTCATTATTTGAATTTTCTTGATTTTTTGCTTTCATTCAAAAAAATATATATATCCAAAAATTCTTACTTTCCCTTTTAAGGTTTTAAAAGAATTGCATTCATCTTTTTATTAATTAGATAATTCACATATATTAATCTTGGTAGATCTATATATCATAATAATCACACTTTATCACACACAACCAAAACCACATAATCTTAAAAAAAACATTGAAACATTTTCCTACCTAAGGTGGACCCACTTGGACTTCATTACCAAGGGGAAAACTAACTCAGTGTACCAATTGAGTATAAAGTTTTTGTCAAGAATTATAAAATCTAAGCACCTGACACCCTTATCACTATGGTGTGTGAAGTGAGGGGATAGGCCCCAATACTAAGCCAGGTACTTTCTTCCAACACAAAATCAGGCCTCAATATACCTTCATGTATATAGAGGTTTCCATCCTTAAACAAAACCTGAAACCATCTTTAGATTACCATTTCATAGTACCCTCATTGACATTTTTTCCTTACCACATTCTAAATTTAGTTTCTTAAAAATTAAAATCTTGTAAGTAAATTTAGTAGAGTGTACATTTACTTCCATTAAAATGAGATAATCAAAAGAATATTGTGTGTTTTTATATTTCATTTATTTTTGGAGCTACATGGTTTTGATGTAACAAAAGTCAATAAAACAAACTGAATCTTCTACTTCATCATCATACATAGAGAACACCCTGATTCCTCCCACCTCTCCTATGTCTATGGGGGAGGGTATTCCCCAGTTCTATACATAGGGAGATCCACAATTTTCTAGTATACTAGATATCAATCTAATTTCCCTTAATCATTACCTTAGTACTTGAGCCATATGTATTACAATTTCCCCTCTCACCCAATCTTCCTAGAATATTTTTGTCATGCCAATAGAAGGAATTGAAGGGCTTACTATAGTTATGGTTTCCTCTCTCAACAATATTCCCCCAATAGGTTTTGATACTGACACATCATAACCCTTGAAAAATCCACCCATAATAGTATCTATTAGTCCATATTTGACCAACACCCAAGCTAAAAATGTTAATACACCTCAACCTACACTTACTCTACCTACCACTACTTCACCCCGCAACTTAATAATTTTAATCCCTACAACTCTCTAGCCCATCCAAACTAGAATATCTTCAAACATTCAAACCTAACCTTTACAATAGGTTCCTCTAAGTCAACCTCCAAAATAGTACATCTCATTGAATACTCAATATGTAGCTCCATCACAAGCCTTTGGATCCATTTACCTTTATCCATCCCCATAATAAAATATACCATTCTAAGCTCCAAAATATGTGGATGCATCCCAACCTATCATGACCACTTTTATTGGTTATCCCTTGTCACAACCATTTTACACTCCATTCCCTACATATTAATACCCAAAAAAAATGTCTTACAAGATATTCCTCATTATAATACCCATCATAACCTTATGAATAGGATGATAAATCTATAATCCACTACCTCTAGGAAGAAAAGTATGCTCACATATGAGCAAATTTTTAATGAACTTGTTAATCTAGTCATTGTTATTAGGCCTTATCCCTTGCAATGGTAACTTCAAAAACTTATGAAATTTATAAATAAGGAAGATACTTATCAATACATTAGATAATTTAGACACACTTTTTATCTCATAGCTCATGAATATTCTCCCCTCCTAAGAACATTTCCCATGCCATTAGCTAGGCTAGCCTTAGATTGGTACAACTCTATCCCTCAACACTCATTGTTCTCTTTTGGGAAAATGGACCAGATGTTTTTAGTGTTTGTGATTTATCAATGATGTCATTGTTATGTTAGATAGGTGTCCTAATGAGTGGTTAAATTACCTTGATATTCTATGTGATAATGACAAAGTGTGTAATGTAATTATTCTAGTATGTTTGAAGAAGGCTTGGTTGATCTTCAGAGTTTTCATGGTTTGAGATGTTTAGGGATGATTATAAAGTATTGATAATGTGAAATAGGTCCCATAATAAATGTTATATTATTTAATATCTTGTGTGTATGAGTGGTATTCATTTGGTTCTTCATTGTGTTCATCTAGACATTTTAGTCCAACAGTAGAAAATCTAAGTTTTGATGACATCATAATTACCATGTGTGGATGAGTCAGGGGGATTTTGTCATATGGTTGTGATAAAAATAGTCCATATTTAATATGTGATAAACATTAGGTTAGGCACCTAAGTGTATTCAAATATATATGGGTACAAATTTGGGCTTTCAAGCATTTTGACAATGTTTTCCCATACTTAGCCAAATTTGCATTGTCGTAAGAAGAGCTGAATAAGCATTTTGATGATGGAATATATCAAATGTGTGGAAATTAAAATATAATTTGATCATATGGGTTTTTTTAGTTTTTTACCTAGTTCTTATGCACCAAATTTTATGTTATGTTATTTAGCACAACAAAATATATGCAAGTACAAATTTGGGCTGCCAGACATTTTTGATAGTGTTTTTAATGTTTAGATAAAGCTGAGTAAAATTTTTTTTGGCATAATATCTCACACATATAAATTCTTTAGGAGTATATTGATATATTTATATAATATCTTATGTTATAGGATCTTATACACTAAATTTTATATCATGCGACTAAGCACAATGAAAGTTATGCAAGAGAAAATTTGGCCTCAAGGGCAAGTTCTAAGCATAGTTGGCTCTATGATAAAAGATATTGAGAATTAATTTTCATGATGATATATATCTCATGTGTGAGGGTTCTAGGATTATTTAATCTTTGGTTGGATTCTCCTATGTGAGGGGATCAAATGGTCTAAATTTGAGGTCATGCGAGTGAGTGAGGTAAAAGATATGACTATGAAAAGTTGGCCTTTTAGGCATATAAGTAAGGTTCCCATAGTCAAATTTTTAAAATTTAAAGTTTGAGAAAAATCAATAGATCACATTTCTCTAAGAAGTTAGGAATCAACGAGATGGTTCCAAGTGTTCTATGTTTAACGCTAAGCAAAGATAAAGATCAAGCTTCTTCCAAGGATCTACAATGATCAAGTATTTATACTAATAAAGATCAATGGTATGTATTAAATTTAGGATTTCAAATTGATATTTGTTTAAAATTGATAAATACCAAACTATGCATATAATATCAATGGTGTGCATTGAGTTAAAGTTACAAGGGTACACGAGATGAGGTCAAAGTGATTGAGGTTTAATGTTTGAGCATTGGTGCCTATGCATTAAATTTACTAGAATATTGATGGTGTGAGATTGATATGAGAAGCAAGGACACAAGATGAAAGAAAAGTGTTCAAAGTTTAACTATGACCATTTGATTTTAAATATTTGAATTTAACAAATGGAAAAACTAGTATGTGGTTTTTGGACCATAAATTTTGATCCAGGATGATTTCGCTCATGCTGTAAAAAGAAAATATGAAGGGGACTCCATGACACATATAATGAACTAGAATTAAATATTTAAAAGTGTTTACAAACATATTTATGATGGTTCAAATTTGATTATGTTTTCATATATATTACGCAAGTGACTTGAGAAGGATATTCAATCTTGTTTTGATATTGTTTCAATATATATTAATAAATTGTCTATTGGGGAGTGTTTTAGACTCCATGAGTATGATCTATGTTCATTATGAAGGTTTGAACATTTGTATGTAGTATGATAAATGGTTTATAAGGTGACTATATGTTTGATCATAATGATTATGTGAAAAAAACATTTTTTGAGTGAATTATGCTTAAACATAAGGGTTATTTGTTGCTTTTTGGTATTGGTTTTTTGATCTTGTCTTATTCATTGAAGTAATAAAGTACTAAATGGGTTCATATGAGACCTATATGGGATATAAGGGCCTAATTAAAAGGTGTAGTTCCTTAAAGGTGACCCATAGATGCTATGACTGACCTATGAAGATTATTTTTAAGACATGTCTTGATTTGAGATATGCCTTAAATTTTAATCCATGCCTAATGGCTGACCAAGGTTGTGATTATCAAATTATGCTCTATAAATAGTGGGATCAAAGATGATGGTTTATAGACTTGAGTGTAAAATTAGGGAGAGGTTTGAGAGAGGATTATGGAGTGAAGGAGAGGTAGAGTACCCCATGGATAAGTTGAATATCATAACATATTGAGGACTATTTGTATGACATGTAGGTCATAATTTTATTAGCATAATAGTGCTCTTTTTGTTTGAGTATGAGTGAAGGTGAAGAGTGATAATCAAAGGTGAATCATCAAGTGTTGAAGACATAAATTCAAAGGTGGATGTGTTTATATGTGTTGTTGTGGAATATTATAATCTAATGGGGTTGCAACCTCCTGGCAAGGTGAAACTTTGTAAAGGTCTAGCTATGGTAGATTAGCTAGATAGGTTGTAGATCCTTATGGGATAGTAGTCTCATTAAACTAAGGGAGAGTAGTTCCTTGATTATTTGTAGCTGGTCTAAATTATATCTTTTTATTATAGGATAGTAGTCTAATTAAAATTTCTAGTGGGTTTTCTCCCCCAAGAGGGTTTCCCATGTATGTCATGTGTTATGTGACTTATCTTGCATTATCTCTGTTGGTCGTTGTTAGGAATGTTGTGTATGCTTCATGAATTCTTATGGTAATTGATTAAGAAATTGAAAGGATTTAAATTAAAGTTGTATTTTTTAGGATCATCAATTCAACCCCCTTAAGTGATTGTACCTCTAATAATTGCTATTAGATCAGGTCCTTTAGCAAAGGATTAACAGCTTGAAGGTGATCCAAGATATAATATGGTAGTCATCAAGGAGGTTTCTCTACTAAGAAATCACCAATGTTCAATGGATATAATTATGATTTTTGCAGTGAAAGGATGAGGACATAAATTATGTCCCTAGGGTTTGATGTATGACAATCTTTTATGGATGGTTATGTTTCTCCTATTACTCCTCCATCTAGTGCTATAGATAAGAATTTGTTTGAGAACAATTCCAAAGAAATTATTGCTATCACTTACAATATTTTAGAGAATAAATAAACCAATTTAATCCATTTTAAATTTGTTAAAGAGATATGGGAAAAAATGTAGGTAATGTTTGAAGTTTCAAAGGTCAATCTTATTAAGTTCTAGACTCATAGAAGGTAATTTGAAAGTATCATCTCAAGATGAAGGAAGAAGATTCTATGGCATATTTTTTGCATAGAGTTGATGAAATTATGAACATCATCAAAGGTCTTGGAGAGAATCTTGAAGAGACTACTTTAGTAAAAAATTTATTAAGGTCTCTATCTCTCATGTTTGATCTAAAGGTATCTTCTATAAAATAAAGTCATGATCTTAATCATTTGAAGGTGGATCAATTATATGATAGCATTAATGCCTATGAGATGAGAGTAAATGATGAAACACCACCATAGAAGGAAGAAAAATTAAAGATAGAGATGAATCCTAAAAATAAGTTCCAAGGTAAGAAATCCAAAGAGGATGAACTAATTGCTTTGATTACTAGGAAATTGAACACAAGCTCAGGGAAGTATAAAGGTAAACTACCCTTCAAATGTTCAAATTATGAAGAGATATGACATTTTTCTCATAATTTACTTCTTAAGCATGAAAATATTGATGATGAAGATCATAGTGAAGGTAAAGATGAAAATAGGAAGACATATAGGAAGAAAGTATTCAGAAAGTATAACAACAAAAGTCCTTAAAAACAAGAAGAGTCTCTACACTAAAGAATATTGTAACTCATCAGATGAGAGTGAGGAGAGTGACTCATAATATGATCATGAATATGATGATCCTACTCTATTCATGGTTTATCAAGGAAGATGCTCACATAAGAAGGTGTCTACTTGGAATGATTCAAATGATGATGAAGATGAGGTGGACTATGAGACTGTATTGATGAATGCTATTGAAGAACTAAATATTGAAAAGAAGATCAATAAGAAGATGAAATATAATCTCAAGGACTATTAGGATCAATTCAGTGTGTTTTAGGCAATATTGGTTTAAGACTCTAGGGAGCATGAAGGTGATGTCATATTTATTAATTCTAAGTTGGAATTTATGTCTAAAAGTCTAAGATCCAAAGAAGATGAATGTTCAAGATATGATTCTAAAAATGAGTATTTGAAATTTGAGTTAGAGAAGACATTTAGAAAGGTGAAGTCATTTATTATATTTTGAAAGAGCTTATATGATCTAGACAACATTCTAAGTGGTTAAAATAATGTTAGTGATAAAACTGGTCTTGGATATAAAGAAGAATAAAAGAATGTTACTCAAGACAAGATGAATACTAATGTGAACTAGGACAATCATACTTTGAAGATAAAACATTAGATAAGGATTGAAGGTGCTGGTAGAATCAAGATAAATCAAATTAGATAGCCAAATACCATGAGGTATGTAGGATTCAATGTTTATTATTACACATGTAATAAATTTGGTCATAGGGTTAGAGAATGCAAGAGACATATTATAAATGAGTTTGCTTGGAAATATGATGGAGGTCAACAGTTAAAAGGTATGAATAGAGTTAAGTGATTTAATTGTTATGACATAGGACATATTGAAAAATTATTTCCAAATAAGGTAGGTTAAGATAAGTTTCTTGTAAAAGGTATGGTGTGCTAGAATTGTGAACATAGAGGTCACATTGTTAGGTTCTACAAACAAAGATCAATAAATCAGTAGGTTTAATCAAGCTCCTATAGTGCAAAAAAGAAGGCATGTTAGCACATAGAATCCAAAGATGAAAAGTGTGAGTCATGATGAGACTATAGGTCTAAGTAATCTATTTGATATGGTGGAAAATGCTTCATAAGTTGAAGAGTGTGAAGAGGTCTCATTATCTACTCATGTTGAGAATGAAGAGATCAAACTCAAGGAGAAGACCAATATACTTATTGAGGCTAGTCCTAAGGTATGTATGGATCTAAGTAAACATTTTAATTTTGTTGAGCATGTATCATGTATATAACATCAATTGTATGTGCCTAATGATGAGGTTCCAAATTACAAGGTAAGTTATTTAGATGAAAATGTATGTCATGAATCTTTATTGTCAATCCAATTCTAGAAGAAAAGGATAATGTTGTGGTGGTTGATCATGTTACTTCTCTTAAGCTTAAGAATAAGAATAATAACTACAAGTATTAGATGACCAAGGAGGAGAAGGAATATGAGGAGTTGTAGGTATCTCTTGATTTCACATTGTTTTAAGACATTGTGAAGTAGGGTATCTCTTCCTATGCTTCTAAGGAGATATATTTTCATGTGGAAAATCACATTTGTGTTATTAATATTATATTTCCAATCTAAATAGAGACTTTTTTTAATCTTATAAGTTTATTAGATAAGGGGTAGAAATAATTTCATGAGTTTTCTCTAAAGGTTTGTGAAGGAATTGTAGTACAGAGTTAGAATGGGTGGTTCTAGGTGGATTAATGAGATTGATGAAAATGTCAAGAAAAGTTTGATGCATAAAAAGGTCTATACACTTATTTTTGATGTTCTCCAGGTGCTTGTGTGTTTTAAGGGTATGTTTGTTCCAATAGAATATTTTTGAGTGCTTTTAGGTTTTTCAATTTTTAGCTTAAGGGCAAGCATGCCTAATATGGGTTATAAGAAATCTATGTTCCCAATGGCATGGAAGCTTAAATCTTGGTCCAAAAGTATGTAATGGTTATATATAGGTGTGTAATAATTTTTAGGAGTGTGTATTGATTGGAAGGTGTTATGTTGACCTTATTTGTTTTGAGATTCTAGGGTTTTGGTCTCTACTAGAAAAGTGGTTTTCTTTATGAATTGAGGTTTAAGGCTTCTTAATACATTGAATGGGCCAAATGGGTGATCAAATTAATCTTCATATATAATTGAAGGTTTTTAGTTCTCAAGTTATTCAATTTATTTTCATGTTAGAGGCCTAATTGGGTAGTTGGTTTGTGAAGGAAGTATATTACAAAGGATGACCTAGTTATTATAAATTATTTACTGGCATGAAGTTATGTTGGTTTTTAATGTGTTTTCTTGAGAGATAATGTTAGTCAGCATGCATGGTGGTTCTTCATAGTGTGTGGAGATATGAAGATGATCATAAGGTGAAATTTATTATAGTTATTATGAGGAGTCCCTCTTAGATGTTTGTTGATGTGTTTAATTAGTTTTTTATGGTTTTGTGTGTTCTTTCTTCATTAACTATAGTGATTAGTTGAAAAGAGTGTTGGCATGGAACAAGAGGAATTTTATCAAGGAAAGAAAAGGTAGGCTCAAGGTAAGGGGGAGTTTGTATCATATTTATAAGATGGTCCTTTCATATTTTTGGTATTTTTAGGTCCTCAATATAAATTGGTGCCCACTTTGTCATTGTGTCAATGGGGAAGAAAGTTCCTATTGTGGGAGTGTTTGAAGAGAGATAAGGTGAGATATATATTTCTATATATTATGGTTGTTGAAATCAATGAAAAAGGGAGAAAATTTTGGAGATTTTTCAATGATGTCATGGTGATTTCATGGAGGTGCCTTAGTGAGTGGATGAAGAGCCTTTATATTCTATGTGATAATGACAAAGTGTGCAATGTGCTTGTTCTAGTATGTTTGAAGAAGGCTTGGTTGATATTTAGAGTTTGCATGGTTTGAGATATTTAAGGATGATTCTAAAGTATTTACCATGTGAAATATGTTCTTTAAGAAGTGTTATATGATTTTAGAGATTGTGTGCATGAGTGGTATTCATCCAATTCCTCATTGTGTTCATCTAGACATTTTGGTTCAGTGGTAGAAAATCTAAGTAGCCTATTTGATGATATCATAATTTACACATGTGGATGAGTCATGGGGAGTTAGTCATATGGTTGTATTTACATTAGTTAATAGTTCATATGAACTAAATATAAGTTTATGTGCTTTAGTTTAAACAAATATATGTGGGTATAAAGTTGGGATCTTAGGCATTTTGACAATGTTTTCCCATAGCCAAATTTGCACTATGGTAAGAAGAGTCAAGTAATAATTTTTATTGTGGAATATCTCACACATGTGGACATTTCAAGATAATTTGATCATATGGGTTTGTTTAATTTTTTGCCTAATTATTATGTGCCAAATTTTAGGTCATGCAATATAGTGAGACAAAAGATATGTAAGTGCAAAGTTGGTCTGTCAAGCATTTTTGATAGTGTTTTCTATGTTCTAATAGAGTCGAGTAAGCATTTTTTTGATGTCATATCTTGCACATGTGAAGGTTTAAATATAATATTGATATATGGATGGAATCCCCTATGTGATAGGATATTATGCACTAAATTTCATATCATGCAACTAAGCGCAATGACAACTATGCAATAGAAAAGTTGGCCTCATAGACAAGTTTTAAAAATAGTTGGCTCTATGATAGAATATTTTGATAAGGAATTTTAATGGTGATATATCTCACATGTGTGAGGGTTATATGATAAGTTTTTCACATGGTTATATTCTCCTATGTGAAGAGATCATATGTTCCAAATTTGAGATCATTCGAGTGAGTGAGGTATAATTTATGACTATGCAAAGTTGGCCTTTCAAGAAGATAATTAAGGTTCCCATAGTCAAATTTTCAAAAGTTAAAGTTCAAGCAACATCAATAGTGCACATTACTCCACAAAGTCAGGAAGAAGTGAGATGTTTTATGTTTAATGTCAAGCAAATATAAAGATCAAGTTTATTAAAAGGATCTATGGTGAGTGGGTGTTCATATCGATTGATTTAAAAGGTGTGTATTAAAGTAAAGAGGTCAAAGTGACAACTATTTAACATTGCTAATGACTAGCTATGTACATAAGATCAATGGTGTGTATTGAGACAAAGTTACAATAGTGCATGAGATGAGGTCAAAATGACTGAGGTTTAATTTTTGAGCATTGAAACCTATGAATTAAAGTTTAAATAATATCTATGGTGTGAGATTGATCTGAGCAGTGAGGGCATGAGATGTGAGTAAAGTGTTTGAAGATTAACTATGACCATTTACTTTTGAATATTTGAATATAATAAAGGCATTAGACCATAACTTTTGATATATAATGATTTTTCTCATGCTGTAAAATGAAAAGATGAAGAGGAATCCATGACACATCCAATGAACTATATTTGAATATTTGAAAGTGTGTACAAACATAATTATGATGTTTCAAAGTTGAATATGTTTTCATATTTGTTCTACAAGTGACCCGAGAAGGATATTCGAGCTTGTTTTGATATCTCTTGATGAATTAGATATTGTGGAGTGTTTTAGACTCAATGAGGATTATTTGAGTGAATTATGAAGGTTTTACCATTCATGTGCAATATGAACAATGGTTTAGAAGGTGACTATGTGTTCAATCATAATGACTGTGTGCACATAATGTTGTTTGAGTGAATTGTGCTTAATAAATATGGTTATTTATTAATTTTTGGAACTTAAGGAGGACCTATAGATTATATGGAATGGGTATATGCTTTTGTTTTTGGTTCTATTTTCTTGTTTTTTCATTGATGTATTAAAAGAGCAAATGGGTAAAAATGAGACCGATAAGGGCACAAGGGCCTAATTGAAAGGTGTAGTTCCTTAAGGGTGACCCATAGATGCTATGGACAACCTATGAAGATTTATTTTGAGTTGTGTATTGATGTGAGATATTACTTAAGGATTAAGGTCTACCTAATGTCTAACTAAGGTACTAATTATCAAAGTATGCTTCATAAATATTGGAACCAAAGATGATGGTTTCTATACTTGAGTGTGAGACCAAGGAGAGGTTTAAGAGAGGCTTATGGATGAAGGAGGGGTGGAGTTACCTATGGATAAGTTGGAGAGAATAATAGATTTAGGATTATTTTTATGACCTATAGGTCATAATTTTGTTGGAAGAATAGTGCTCTTGTTGTTTGAGTATGAGTGAAAGTGAAGAGTGATAATCAAAGGTCCATCATCATGTGTTGAAGACATAAGTGTAAAGGTGGATGTGTTCATAGGTGTTGTTATGAAAGCTCAACGTCTAAATGGTTTGCATCCTCCTTACAAGGTGAAAATTACTAGAGTTCTAGTTATTGTGGCATCTTAGTTAGATAGGTGTCAAAGTTCCTTGCGAGATTACAGTCTCACTAAAATAAGGGATCAAAGTTCTTTGATAAGTTAAAGATGGTCTAAATTGGATCTTATTATTATAGGATAGTATTCCAATTTTAGGTTCTAGTGGGTTTTCTCCCCTAAGAGGGATTACCAAGTATGTCATGTGTTATGTGATTGATCTTGCATTATCTCTCTTGCTCATTTCTATGAATGTTTTGTATGATTCATGAATGCTTATGGTAATTGATTAAGAAATTAAAAGGATTGAAATTGAAGTTGGATTGTATAGGCTCACTGATTCACCCCCTCTAGGTGATTATACCTCTAACATTTAGAACACTTTTCCATTAAAATTGCAAGAAAAGTGACCATAACCAACCTCTATGGCATTAGACAGTTTGATGATGAATCAATTTCTAATTTTTTAGCCAGGTGAAAAATTCTTATAAACCAACTTAATTTCTCCCTTAACTAGAATTAATTGAATTAGTTTTAATATTTTGCACTAATCATATCTCATCAACATTATTAGTTCAATTGTTTAAGACTTTTGATGAATACTTTTACATGGCTCATAAACTATAAATATGAGCTTTAGAGGAAGGAAAGGTAAAGTTACGTAATAATAACTTCAAAAATGATACTTATAAAGGGACTAACAATACCAAAAATAAAATTAATGATAATGTTGTGGTATTAAAATCAACACTTCCATAAATAAAGAGCCAATCTAAGCCCTCTACATCCCAAATGTAACCATAAAAACCTTTAACATAGTTTCCTCCTCAGCAATACACACCCTTAAGGGAGTTGTATAATTCTATTTTAGGCAAACTCTTAAAATATTCTATTATCAAACTCTCTCTAATTAGACCCCTTAGTGACTCTCCCCAATCTTAGTTGGTTTAGGAAAAATGACCTCTACAACTTCCATCATGTACTAGGTCATGATGTTAATAGGTGTTAGTAATTCAAAGGTCTAGTTCAAAACATTATTAACCAAGGGGAATTATAGTTAGAT
The DNA here is from genome assembly GCA_037957365.1 of Torreya grandis. Taxonomy (NCBI): domain Eukaryota; kingdom Viridiplantae; phylum Streptophyta; class Pinopsida; order Cupressales; family Taxaceae; genus Torreya; species Torreya grandis. Next base: position 1,314,203 of record JARHVA010000804.1, on the reverse strand, counting down.
AATATTAATGCTCCTCCTAATAAACCCATAAATATATTTAGGCAACCATTCCCCAACCATCCTTCTATTTCTAATTCCATATAGGCAAACTTAGGATGTACCTTAGATTATGAGATCGATGTGATAAGTATGATCCATTATCAGTTTATACCTAAATAAGTTAATATTGATTATGAATCAATATCCAAAACTAATTAAATTCTAGATCTCCTTACAAGGGATTTTTTCAAACCATCTAAATCAAGTGTTGAGTTATGGAGTTAAAAGCTTCACTAATGAGCTAATGTGGAGGTTGTTGGGCTTACATAGTAATCGGCATCGGTCAGCACCAACCGACATCGGTTAGGGGTCGGCCGGCATCAATCATCTTTAGACCAATACCGACTTCTGTGCATTTCTAGGATTGTTATTTTTAGGCATTTCCAGAATTAGAATTGTTCTATTTTTAGTAGAACAGATTTGAGCCTTCAATTTAAGAGGTGGATCTAAGGGTGGAAAATGCATGGCTCATGAACCCTAGTGTTGTAGTATACTATATAGTAGGGTTAGATCCTCATAGCATGTAGAATACAATTCAGTAATTGAGTTGATTGTGATTGATTGAGAGAGAGAGAGAGAGAGAGAGAGAGAGAGAGAGAGAGAGAGAGAGAGAGAGAGAGAGAGAGAGAGAGAGAGAGAGAGAGAGAGAGAGAGAGAGAACTCTTGAGGGAGAATTACTATACATATATGAGGTGTGAAGAGAGAGATTTCTTCATTGTATTTCCTTCTGGAAGATTTTAAAATAGATTGGTTATTTCTTGTATCTCCTATTATTTGTTGTTTTTGATTTCTAGTTACTTATTACTTCTAGTTTCAATTCCATGTTTAGTTGCTTATACAAAAGTAATCAATTGTACTCTAAGATCCTAACAACTAGTATCAGAGTGTGTTAATGTTTGTTGATTACAAAATTCACTCATAGGGGTTTCTGATTGAGTGGGAGCAAAGCAATGGCAGAAGAAAGTAAACTAAGAATGGATAAATTCAATGGCAAGAATTATCAATTATAGAGGATGCAGATTGAAGATTATCTATATCAGAAAGATCTATATTTACCATTGGGTGGGGTTTCAAAGAAGCCCATAGATATGGAATATGAAGAATGGAATGTTCTTGATAGATTGGCTCTTGGATCTATAAGGTTGAGCCTAGTAACTTCTATGTTTTCCAACTTATCACAGGCAAAGACAACGGTAGAGTTAATGGATACTTTGGCAAATTTATATGAAAAACCCTCAGCTTTGAATAAGGTATATCTTATGAAGCAATTATTTAATTTACAAATGCAAGAAAGTGGATCTGTATCTAGTCATCTTAATGATTTCCATACAATAGTAAATCAGTTAAATTCAGTCAAAATAGTTTTAGATGATGAAATTAAGCCTCTCTTAATCTTATGCTCTTTAGCTAAAAGTTGGCATAGTTTGGTAATGGCAGTTAGTAATACTGCATTTAATTTAAATATCTTGAAATTTGATGATGTTGTAAGTGTAATCTTGAATGAAGAAATTCATAGGAAAAGCATAGGGGAAACATTAGGTAATGCTTTAAGTGTTGAAAGTAGGGGAAGGCAAAGAGAGAAGGGTAAGCAAGGAAAATCAAGGTCAAAGATGGGAAGTAGATCCAAATCCAAAAATGGAAGAATAACCTACTAGAATTATGGAAAGAAAGGGCATGCAAAGAAAGATTGTTGGTTGAAGGATAACAAATAAAATCAGCATGAAGGTAATAAAGAAGCAAAATTTATAGGTATTGTTGCACAGGATGCTATTATATTTTGTTTGGATAATAAAGTAGAATCATGGGTTTTATATTTTAGTGCCTCTTTCCATGCAACCCCAAATAGAGAATTTTTCAATGATTATGTCCATGGAGATTTTGGAAAAGTTTATTTAGGGGATGATGAGCCTTGTAAAATTGTTGGCAAAGGAAAAGTGCAGCTGAAATTGCAGAATGGCTACACATGGGTGTTGAAGGATGTCATGCATGTACCCATATTGAAGAGGAATCTGATTTATGTATGAAAGTTGGGTGATGAGGGTTGCACAGTAACTCTCATAGCTAAATCTTGGAAAGTTTCCAAGGGTGCACTTGTATTAGCAAAAGGTAAGAGAGTAGGTACACTTTATCTATCTACTTGTATTACTAATTATTCTCCTTCTGTTTTATCTACTTCAGATGTAGATGCAAAGTTGTGGCACTGTAGGCTTGATCACATGAGTGAGAAGGGAATGAATGTTCTTAAGTCAAAAGGTAAGCTTTCAGATTTGAAAATCATAGATCTAAATTTTTGTGAGCATTATATTTTTGGGAAACAAAAGAAAGTGAGGTTTCTCAAAACTCGGTCAACAACGAAGAAGCACAAGTTGGAGCTTGTTCACACAGATGTGTGGGGACCAACTTAGGTAGCTTCTATTGGAGGATCACAGTATTATGTTTATTTCATTGATGATGCTACAAGAAAGGTATGGGTTTATTGCATAAAGAGGAAATATGATGTTTTTGACACATTTAAGAAATGGGAAGCTTTGGTTGAGAATGAAACAAGTTTGAGATTGAAGTGCCTTAGATTTGACAATGGTGGTGAGTACTACAGTACTAAATTCAACAGTTACTATTCTATTGATGGAATATGTAGGGAAAGGATGGTTCCAAGGACACCTCAGAAAAATGGAGTTACTGAAAGGATGAATAGAACAATAATGGAGCGTGCACGAAGTATGAGGTTGCATGCTGGTTTGCCCTTACAGTTTTGGGTAGAAGCTATAGATACTATAGTTTACCTGATTAACAGAGGACCTTCTACTACACTAGATGGTGGAATTCCAAAAGAGGCTTGGATAGGTAAAAAGGTAGATCTTTCATTTCTCAGATTTTTTGGTTCTGAAGCTTTTGTGCACATTGATAAAGAAAATAGAAAGAAGTTGGATGCTAAATCTATGCAGTACACTTTCATTGGTTATGGTTTTGGAGATTTTAGATTCCAGTTGTGGAATTTAGAAACTAACAAAATTATTAGAATCCATGATGTAGTTTTCAATGAGAAGGTGATGTACAGTGATCAGCTCAAGAGGCTAAATAATTTTGAGCAGGACAATCTTGATTTGGAAGAGGTTATGATCCAAAATAAGCTCATGGGTAAAACTCATCACTCACAAAAAAACATAGAGACCGACATTGGTCAAGTGGAAATCAACGTCAGTCAATTGGAGACCAATGTTAGTCAGGTGGAAATTGGTATCGATCAGGAGGAATCAACATCAGTCAGGTGTAGACTGACATCGATCAGAGATGACCAGGATTAATCACTGTCAATAGAAAATTTGGGTAGACAACAAGCTATAAATGAGTCTCAAACACCAATAAAGAGGTCTAAAAGGGTAAGTAAACCTCTAATTCATTATTCCCCTTCTTTATACTACTTGTTGCTCACTGATGGTGGAGAACCAAAAAGTTTTGATGAGGCAATTCAGGTAGAATCTAGGAAATAGTGGGAGCATGGCATGAATGAGAAAATTGATTCCTTGGAAGAGAACCATATGTGGGATTTGGTTGAGTTGCCAGCTAGAAAGAAAGCACTAAAAAACAAATGGGTATACAGGTTAAAAGAAGGAGAGAATGGACAAATGAGACATAAGGCTAGGTTGGTAGTAAAGGGATTTGCACAGAAACTAGGTATTGATTTTGGTGAAATTTTTTCTCCTGTAGTAAAGATGACTTCTATTCAGACTGTATTGTCTTTAGTTGCTATTGAGGATTTGCATCTTGAGTAGCTTGATGTTAAGACAACATTTCTTCATGGAGATTTGGATGAAGAGATATATATGGATCAGCCAGAAGGTTTTGAGGTCAAAGGTAAGGAGAAACTTGTGTGTAGGTTGAAGAAAAGCTTATATGGTCTTAAGAAAGCTCCAAGACAATGGTATTTGAGGTTTGACAGGTTTATGATAGAGCATGGCTTTAGTAAATGTCAATCTAACCATTGTGTTTATTTTAATAGATTAGATAATGGTAGTTATATTATCATGTTACTGTATGTAGATGATATGCTTGTTGCAAGTTCACACATGCAGGAAATTACTGAGCTTAAGGTAAAATTAGCTCACACATTTACCATGAAGGATTTAGGAGTAGTAAATAAAATCCTTGGCATGAGTATTAAGAGAGACAATAAAAATCATAATTTGATTTTATCTCAAGAGGACTATGTGAATAAGGTGTTGGAGAGGTTCAATATGCCAGATGCAAAACTGGTAAGTACACCTATGGCTGGACACTTCAAGTTGAGCAAAGAAAAATGTCCTAAATCACATGATGAGGTTGAATACATGAGTAGAGTTCCATATGCTTCAGCAGTAGGAAGCTTGATGTATGCAATGATATGTACTAGACATAATATTTCCCAAGTAGTGGGAGTTGTCAACAAGTTTATGGCCAATCTAGGAAAGGAACACTGGAAAGTAGTTCAATGGATTCTCAGATATCTGAGAGGGACCAGTAGTAGGAATTTATGCTATGGAGGGTCAAACACTTCTCTACATGGGTATGTAGATTTGGATATGGCAGGTGACTTGGATGGTAGGAGAAGCACCACAAGATATGTATTCACTATTGGTGGAATAGTGGTTAGCTGGATTTCAAAGTTGTAGAAGGTTGTTGCCTTCTCTACTACAGAGGCAAAATACATTGTAGTCACAGAGGCTAGCAAGGAAATGATTTGGATGACTCAGTTCATGGAAGAGTTGGGAAATGAGTAAGAGAGTTGTAGATTGTACAGTGATAGTCAAAGTGTAATTCATTTGGCAAAGAATTCAGCCTTTCATTCAAGAACAAAACATATACAACTTAGGTACCACTTCATTAGATAGGTATTAGAGGATGGATAGTTGAAGCTGGAAAAGATCCATATGGATAAGAACCCTGATGATATGTTAACAAAGCTGGTAACAAAGGAGAAGTTGAATCTTCATTCAAATTTTGTTGGTCTTCAAGATTAAACTTGAAGAGGGAGAAATAAGCCAGAGATGTTTAGAGGATGTTGTTGTATAGGTATAGGTGAGCTATTTATCTCTAAGTGGGAGATTATTGAGTTGTGGAGCTAAAAGCTTCACTAATGAGCTAATGTGGAGGTTTTTAGGCTTACACAGTAATCAGAATTAGTTAGAATGAATTGACATCAGTTAGGGGTCGATCGACATCGGTTAGGGGTCAACCGGCATCAGTCATCTTCAAACTGACACCGATTTCTGTGCATTTCCAAGATTGTTATTTTTAGGCATTTCCAAAATTAGAATTTTTCTATTTTTAGCAGAACATATTTGACCCTTTGATTGAAGAGGTGGATCTAAGGGTGCCAAATGCATGGCTCATGAACCCTAGTGTTGTAGTATACTATATAGTAGGGTTAGATCCTCATAGCATGTAGAATACAATTCAATAATTGAGTTGATTGTGATTGATATAGAGAGAGAGAGAGAACTCTTGAGGGAGAATTATTGTACATCTACAAGGTGTGAGGAGAGAGAGATTTATTCATTTTATTTCCTTTTGGAAGAGTTTAATATAGATTGGTTGTTTCTTGTATCTCCTATTATTTGTTGTTTATGATTTCTAGTTACTTATTACTTCTGGTTTCAATTTCGTGTTTAGTTGCTTATACAAAAGTAATCAATTGTAATCTAAGATCCTAACATCAAGTAGATTTGTTCTTAACATTCACTCAAGTTTTATGAATCTCATTATTTAGGATCTTCTTGAGGAAACATTACCTATCCTTGTTTAAGGTAATCAACTAAAAATAAAGGATGAAAAATTTGTCATGGAAGATACTTGTCTAGATATCCTAGAAAATGTGCATATCACTCCTTTTGTCACTATAAAACCTATTTGTATCATACCCCTTCCCTTTATCTTACTCCCTCTTGAAAGGATTTCTACATCACATATACCAACTCCAAAACTAGCTTCCCATATAGCTTAGGCCAAGCCAATTCTTGTAAAAATAAAAATTAGGGGAAATGTTTCAGGAAGTGGAAATAAAAACCTTAGCATGTCACGAGGTAATTCCTTACAACACCTACCCATAAGAATTGAAATTCATAAAGGAGATATCCCTGCTACCTCCAACTGAATTCAAAAATGGAAAATGGTTTTGCCACTAATTCAAATTAGAGCATCCATATTAGGACTTCATCCTTTGGTGAGACCAAAAAACACCATTATGGAAACCTTTTCTAAGATGTATATAATAGTACAAATTAATCTTCCCACAATACTAATTCCAATACATAATCACTTAAATCCTTATTACCCTTATAATCTAGGATTAAGGTCTTATCCCAAACATAAAGTACCCTTTGTGGGAGATATTTGAACAATCAATGTTAAGAATCAAGATATGAATGCAACCTCTATTACCATGCCTCAGAAGGTTGAAAAACCTAACCAAGATCCATTATGGGGGTCTTAATCCATGATTCTTGATCAACTCCTTCATACCTCCCTTATCATATTACCACCTATAAAACTTGTTAACCCCCATATTCAAAAATAGGTGTGGTATTAGGAAAGGAAGAAATGCACTTATCATCAAATAATGGGACATGATACCAAAAGTTTTAATGCACTAAAATATACATCCCAAAATTTATTAGAAGAGGATGATATTTTATTGGAAGAATTTGGTCATGATTATCCTCATAGTTAAACTACTAGAGTCACAACCACCCCAAGAATTAGTAAATTACCAAGAGGGTCAAAACAAGATTCAAAAGAAATTAGTTCCTTTGGTGAAAATTAGTATCAACCAATCTTAAACTTTTTAGACTCAGATGATTATAGAAACAAAATAAACCCACCATTATTTTAGATCAATGTAATACACATAACCACTCGATCCCAAACCTAGGGTCATAAAACTCAAAATTACAATAAAGCCAAGGTGACTATTGTAAAATATCCTACTTATGACAAAAAAATCCTACAAGTCCTATCCCAAAACCTAAAGTTTCCATTCTAGTGAAAGTTTAGAATAACAATTCCTTAGAGTCGATACAAATATTAGTTCTAAAATAACTCCATCAACTTCTCATCAATATGTCTTTCTATGAACTTATAAAAAATTCTCCACAACATCATGAAGCTATGATAAAATCCTTTCAAGACACTAAGATACAATCTTATAAACCTCAACCTCTATTAGCTTTTATTGCTTCCTTGCAAAAGACATCATCTGTCATATTTCATGATTTTAAAATATCCCCATTACAGCCTGATGACCAAGATCCATTATTATTTATCACTACCCAAGTTAATCAAACATGAATCAAAAGAGTTCTAATTTATAATGGATCCAATATAAATATTATCTCCTCACATGCTTTTAGGCAACTCTAGTTACCTAAAATTATTGTAGCTCAATTTCTTGCCATTCGATGAGGGTTTAATGATACTATTGCCCCCACATTAGGTATAGTCATCCTCCCCATAAAAGTAGGTATACATACTCTCATAGAGCTATTTTAGATGATAGAGGGGGAATTTTAGTATAACATCATACCAGGATGTCCTTTGATATGTGTTATTGATTACATTCCCTCCATTTTACACTAATGTCTTAAATTTGAACATGAGGGTAAGATCCATTTTATTGTAATATATACACATATTTTCAAGATGTATAACATGACTTATAAACCTAATGATGTCTTGGTCCCCCTAAACAACTCAATTACACTATATTCAAGGGAAATGTTTACTAGCTTTACTCTACCTTCATCTCATATCCTTGATGTAAACACTTTCAACTCAGCATTCCAATAACTCTCTATAGGGGAATATCTATTAACTCTTAAAACTTTATCAACCCCTCAGGGATATGGGCACCCTGACAAATAGTGTACTTACCAACCGAACCTAGGAGACAATATGCCCTTTGAACCTCCTCATCTCTAAGAATACTTAACCTATGGAGGAATTGACCAATCCCATTTATATAGGGAATGTCAAGCATGTGCCAAACCATTCATTTATAACTTATCCATTCTTGATAAACCATTCTTTGAAAAAATATATCTACAATGATGTGCTTGGAAAGGATTTGGCCTATGACATTCTAAACAAGGACCCCATGAGGTTATGATAATTGACCTTAGAAAACTACATGAGAAACATGGCCTCAGTTTCAAAAAAACTCCTGAAGATGATGATGATCATTATTTTATGTCCCACATCCCTATGGTTGTGGATGACATAACTCCCTCATCACCTTTTGATTCCCATATGAAAATTTATGAAACCATTTCCATCACACCTAAAATATTTTTATCAACACCATTCACTTGGAACCACTAACTTATTAAAGTGATGAGAAAATTGCATCCCTTCCCTTATTTTTCTAGATCTAATAGATGAAGATTCTTCCTTGTTTCATGTGATGGAATGTTAGGATGATGACTAAATTTTTATTTATTTTGGGGTAGAAGATTCATATATGAAGAATATCATACCATCCAAGTCTCCTAGTATTTTAAATGAAGTCATAATTGATATCAACATAGGGATGCTTGAAGTACCGTAAAATAATCAAAGTGAGTCAATACTTAGATTCTCAATAACACCAAGATTTTACAACATTCCTTGATAATCATATATGATATTTTTCTTTTTATTATAGTGATATACCAAGAATTAACCCTAATATAGTTATCCATAACATTGATACCATTGTCTAAGCCAAGATAATGAAACAAAAGCTTTGTAATATGCATCCTTATGTAACTTTTCTTGTCAGAGAATAATTGTAGTGGTTGTTATCCATTAACTTTATCCAACCCATCAATTACCCTCAATGGATATGCAACATAGTAACTATCACAAAACCCACATGGGGTTTTTTGACTTTGTACTAATTGTCATGACCTTAACCTTGCTTATCCAAAAGATTATTTCCCCTTCCTAATATGAACCAACTCATAGACCTCACTATAAGACACAAGATGTTGTCACTCATGGACATATTTTTTGGTTATAATCAGATCCTTATCACCCTAGAAGATCAACATTAAACCTCTTTTATTACTCCATGGGGGAATTTTTGCTATAGGGTCATGCCCTTTGGTTTTAAAAATGTATGAGAAAATTACCAGCATACCATGACCTATATTTTCCAGGATTTAATTCACAAAATCATTGAATATTATGTGGATGATCTCCTTGGTAAATCTAGTCATTGTAAACATCACTTATCTATTCTTGAGTAAATATTCACTCATTTGATCCAATAGTAGGTTCGTCTTAACACCCAAAAGTGTGTCTTCAAAGTTTTATCAATTAATATTTTGGGTTTTATCATTTCCCTTCAAAGAATCAAGGTCAATCATACCAAGATTAAATCCATTATAAATATGCCACCTCCTTCTAACCTCAAGTCAATTTGTAGTTTATAAGGGAATTTTTTTTCAATTCACCACTTTATTTTACAACTATCTAATCGATGTCATCCCTTCCTTCACCTTCTTAAAAAAAACAACCAATTTGTATGGGATTCAAATTGTCAAAAAACATTTAATACTCTTAAAAAGTATCTCTTATCTCCCCTATCATTATTCTTCCAAGAGAAGATAAGCCTTTTTACTTTGTATTTCAGCTATAGATCATGCATTAGGTGTTGTACATACCCATCGAGATGATTAACATAGAGAGTAAGAAGTTTATTATATAAGTCATACTTTTGTTGAGTATGAGACTCACTGATTTAAACTTATCTAGGAATAATGGATTTTTATTCTTAATTTAGCTAAAGGTATAGATTAATAAATTAGTAAATAATATTTAAATAATTATATTCCTAATTTGTATAATTTATTTGTCTTTTTTACCTTGCTAAAAATAGAAATAAATAAGGAGAAAATATAACTTATCTTTAAATAGGCTGAGATGGTTGATACAAGGTCTAAAAGTAGTTGTGTAAGACTAAGATAATGTTGTAAATTAGAATCTAAATTTTATTCAATGACAGGATAAGATTACTAAAAACAGGACACTCTAAGGTCTAGCATTATTGTCCACTTTCACTACTATTGTCCAAACTAGTCACAGAGACCTAAATTTTTTGGTTTCTTTGTGTTATTCTTGTGCGAGCTTGCTTATGAAATATTGAGAGTTGATTATTGGAAAAACTTGGTGTAGATCTATTTTAATCTTAAAACCATAACCCTCCATCATGCTTGATAAAATGAGATTTTAATCACTTAGAGAAATGGGGGTTAGTGTGTAAGATGCACTGAATGTGTAATCCACACCCCTTATATGGTCATGCTACCTACATATCAATATTATGAAGAGGGATCAAGCTATATGTAGTTATCCAATTTAATGTGCTTTGTGTAATAGTGTGATTTAGATGTAAAAATGACAAATTGAGAGTGATTGAGGTGGCTAGGGACTAGTATGAGGGTTTTAGTCTATTTGCAGCTATGTTGGGTGACTGTATGCAGAGAATAGGGAAGTTTTCCTTAGTGATTTTTTTTGTATTCTTGCTTTCTTTGTAAGATGTATCACTTCCCTTATAAATGAGATTTGGATGAGATTTTATAGGGAATTATTGGTCATGGGTTAGATGTATTCACACTATGATAACATAATGAAGGATAAGAATCAGATGAAAATGACTATTTGGACTCAAAATGAAAATCAATAAGAGCACTAAAAATGGGACACCCTAGGGTCTAGCACTACAGTTTAGGTATGGAAATCCTATCCTACAAGCTTAGGACCTAGTGGGATAGGATTGGCCTAGGAAATAGAGTCTATCTAAGGTGGAATGATTGTTTGGAAGGCTAAAAATGACTGGAAATGAGCAAAAAGGTATCTAGAAGGATAACATGAGCATGCAAGAAGGACAAATGGATTGGGTGTCACAAGCCACACTCAAACTACCAATTTGGATATTTTATATGACTAAATTTGACCCCTTTTTATTCTAATGATACAAAAAAGTAAAATAATAGGATAAAGGAAAAGTAGAAAGTGTACTTGAACTTAACTGCAAGGGTAAAGCCCATGAAGATGTGTGATGTGGAGTGGTTCTAAGTGATGCTAGTTATGTGTTTTACTAAAATTAATATAATAAATGGATCTAAGTGATAAATTCCCTAAAAGTGGCTCAAGAATAAAAAGGCTATCCCTTTGGTTCCATCATTACCTATTAAGTGAAGCTATGTAATCATGCATGTGTTAATTGATGTTTGGATTATGTCTTATCCCTTTGAGTAGGTGGACCAAGAATACAAAGGCTAGCTAGTCCTTTGGCTCCATCATTTCCCACTAAATAAAGATATGAACTAATACCATTATGAATGTGTGTCATATGAGATGGCTCTTTAATCCCATGAATGATCTATAAATTCATAATCTGGCATGGATATCTGAATGTGTACTGAGAACTAGGCTAATCTTGGCCACTTTGAAAGGTGGAGATTAGTCTTGTATGAAAGACACTCTAAAATTAAGAACTAGGATTATAATAAATCCATTCTAAAATGATAGCATCCACTTGTAAATGGAATAAGTCACACAAATATTGAGAATACCTAGGTAATGTATTGAACTGAAAAAGAAAAGAAGGAAAATGTGCTATGCACATTGACCCTGATCACTAGTGTTTGTAATATGGATTCTGACTCAGAAGTTATACCAACTACCCACTCTAAAACTGGAAGTGAGAGTCATCATGTCATGCATGAGGCCCCCTATGTCTATATTATCTAAGAAAACTTATACTAAAAATATTGAATCTAAACTAAAATGTAGCTAAAAAAATTGTAACTAGTCTTACCTTTCTATCTATTTCTAGAAAATTTGGTTTTTCTACTATTTGGATAGGAGTGTAAAAAACATGACAGTTTGTTGTATGGCATTGTAGTCCAAGTATGGAACTCTTGTATTTTGTTTTTTCTAATCATTTTTATATGTTTATCACTATTTTATTACTCTATTATACTTGTTTTGGGTTTTGGTTGCTATTTTGAGTGTTCTAAAACTGATTTTTGATTGGTGGAAGGCTCCGATCTCTATGATAAAACCCCTTTTTGTTGTTTGTTTCCCCCTCTTATGAGGGTAAGAATGAAGAACCTAAAATTATTAAACTCTAAATAAAGAGCCTTGAAAGTGTATTATGATATGAAATACATGATATAGAAATGATAATAAAAAAGATGTCTCAAGATATACCATATTTTGTATTGGAGATTGTTGGATAAATAAGGGTATGCCTAGATAGATGTAATAATGTAATAACATGTGTAGTTTATTGAAATGAAATTAGAAATATAGTTAGTCGTTAGTTTTCAAGGAGGAATGGATCATGATGTCCATCATGGCATCTAAGAAGGCAAGATAATGGATGATGTGGAACACAAAATTGCAAAAAATTGAGAATCAAACAAGAAAATAAGCACTCAAGACAAGAAACAAGAAACATACAAAAGAGGCCAATGGGCCATGAAAACAAGGGACATGGGAACATGTCACTCAAACTAGGAAAGCATGTATACAAGGCATGTTCAAATACCCACATACACATACAACTATAAATAAGGAAGATTGGAATGAGGGCCACTGGCACATAGAAGAGTACAAGAAAATGACATTGGCAAATGTCCTAAGGCACACACAAAAGATAAAACAAGAACTAAGAAATGTAGTCACATCTAGTTATGCAAAGTAAGAAAGGAAGGCATGTAAATGATATAAATAATATTGCATCTAAATAATTAGAGTAAGAAGTGAAAGTATGCAAAACATTGAGTACAAGACTAGGTAGATGATAAGAAACACACAAGTGCTATATAATAGTGAATATTGATAAAATAATCTACGTAAACTAGTAAGTAATGCACATAAACATAATAACTAGAGTGTGTGGTGTAGGAATGACATATCCTGGATGGTTTAGTCATGTAGAAGATGACTCTAGTGGGTAGATATGTCAATGTATGTCTCGAATGTAGAAGTAGGATACCCCCTCAATGGGTACAGTGAAAAAATTAAAGATATGGGTGTCACTACACACACTCAAAGAAGTTCAAGTGAAGCATGGTAATGTAGATAAATCAATAAATAATAGCATAGAATAGAAAAATGTAAGTCAAGTATGGTAGTATAAATGTAAATCATGGATAATGAATATAGTTGAAATGGTTTTATATTTTTGACATAAGATATGTACAAGCAAGCAAAAATAAACTATGTACAAGAAATTGAAAAGAAGCTATGTAAAAGCAAGAAAAAGTAAATTATGTACTTAAAATATTGAGAAGAAATGATACTAATTGATGAGTCTCATGAGAGACTCCCTATCATGGTGTCATGTATCAAGGAGAGGGATCATGCATGATCATGAAGCACTATGGAATGGTTGAGACTATGACTCTGAAATTTGTGTATGTTATAAATGATCTAAAATATGTATAGTGGAAATCAACTATGGGGTCCCCCTATAACTCTAAGAAGTGGATGTAACTATGGGGCTCTTAAGGACCCATCTAGTCGTAGAAGAAGTTCTCTGAACATGTGATCTATGTGTAGAGGCATGAGACCTCAATGATACTACCCTGGGTGTGAACATTATAGCTATAAACTATCTAGAATATTGAAACTATGGTTTCTCTAAAATAGGCCTTTGTGGAAGTGTATGAACTCTCTGTGCTTGCAAGGGAGGCCTTAATGATGTCTAAATCTAAACTGGAGGAAGAACTATAACTAGTGGAGGAGCTGAAATTAGTAGATGTAAAGTAGTAGATGGATCTGAAGTGGGGAGTGGTAACTCATACAACAATCCACCAACTATAATAACCTAATTAGTGTGAATTAATTTCATGTATTATGAAATATGGAAGGTACTGCATGAAGTTTTTAAATCCATGGTTGACCAAGCAACATATTGAAGACTCTTACACTGAGAACAATAGTAAATGGTGTGGCTACATGTGGAGGTCCAACCTATAAAGGAAGTATAATCTCACCCAATGAACTATATATGTGCCCATTAAATCCACTAAAAACTATGTTTGTTGGGGTAATATCCTACTCTAAATACCCCAAATGTTGTAGTAATGTCATAGTGCATATGTTCACAATAGATCCATTATTTATGAGAACACTATGAATGGTTTGATGATTAATGTAAGATCTGATAAAGAGTGTATGGTAATTAGAATCATCCTTAACTATTTATTTCTCTAAAAAGGATATCAAAGGTCTAGCTATAAATCTAGAATTATACAAACTAATCATGTTTCTCAAAGGATGTGACTCAATTAAAGGCGTCTAATATGTAGGTGGTGGAAGGTGTGCATGATATGCATGGTGAACACCTGATGTGTCCCCTATATCTTGTTTAGAGTGCTTTGGGAAAGGATCTAAGAAAAAATTCAAATCCTTATCATATGTTTGCTTTGCTTGAGGAGGCTCAAATATAATGTCAAGATCAATGAGGTTTCCATCTATCAAGTCATATATCTTGTGTTAGAAACTAATGCATTTATTCATTGTGTGGCCTAGTGTTATGTGAAAATCACAAAATGCATGTTGATCATATCCATGTGGAAGAGGCATTGTTGTGTCAACTTATCAAATAGGAGGAAGAAATATGATGTTTCATTTCAAAAGCTATTGTAATAATCTTGTTGGAGATAATGATAGATTGGTAAAGGATCATTAAGGAGGTTTTGATAAAACCACTCACTAAGGGGGCTCTGATGCTACATTATCTATAGGTTGATTTTGAATTTTACTATCATTGACCTTTACTTTGTATGGAATTTTACTATTACTATTATTTTTTATTTTTCATATGCTTGTGTACTTGAGTTTTCCCATTGAAATTTATTTTACTTCCCTTTCCTTTAGTGTATGACATAACTCAATGAAGGAAGAAAACCTTTTGATAATTATTGATTCATGCAAAGCTAGTAGAAGACTCTATTTGAATAAATCCTATAATTCTTGATCAGCCATGGGGCTAGTCATTTTAGATAACATGTTCTTATATCAAAAAACATAATCTATGAGATGCTCATTTGATATTTGTTTATATTATGAAACTTGGGCATAAAAAACCTTGTCACATATTTTAATGTTGAAATGAGCTAGGAACATGTCAGCTAAAATATTGAATGCATTGATCGATTGATTTAGTAGACTAAAAAACCATTATAGAGCCTAATCCTTTACACTCCATAGAAATAGCTTGGTTAGAAACTAGTCATTTGGCACTTAGTTCAAACATAATATGTGAAAATATCTCAAGTATGTCTCTAGATAACCTTTACCATCATATAGAGTGAGCTTGGATTGAACAAAACTGAGTGGCAAGGGTGTAGAAGCAATATGATGTGGCAATGGTGTATGAATTAGATCAAAAGAATCCAAGGACTGTGTTGGTCTAGAGTCACCTTGCTCAATATGTATCACCTTCGATTGAAGATATTTTATCTCTTACATAAGGACATTCACATAAGGAGACAAAGATGTACTAGCTGTAATTGGTGGTGCTTCATTGCAAGGTTAGGCTTCTATAGAGGATTGTTGAGACATAGTTACCCCTATAGTGTCATTTATAACTAGTTATTCTGTGGTTTGAGAGAATTGACCATTTTTTTATTTATTTTTTCTTCTTATAGTATTTTAAGCATATCATCTTCTATATTAGGATGTTTAGTTAAAAAGTCTTAAATTTCCATCTTATTAGTTTCATCAAAACCAGTATATTGGGCCATTATTAAAGTAGGAAAACAAACTGAAAATGGATTGAATTTTTTGCAATAAGTTGTACTAGGAAAAATGAAATGGAAGGAAAGTACTAAATATAAAAATGTAAAGTCCTAGAAATAAAAAACTAGAATATGCATAAAAAGGATATGAAACTCACAAACATGTAAGGTGATACCTTAAGAAGCAAAGGGACCTAGTAAATTTAGGTAGCATTTAAAATAAATAAATTTTAAAACTAATATGGTAAATTTTAAAAATTATATGTGAAATTATGATTTATATATGCAAAAAAAAATAAGAAAAAATACTAGAAAAATTAGAAAGGAATTTCCCCTAGGGTTTTTAGGGTTAATGTGTGTAAACAAAGTAAGTTGGTTTCATCAAATGATTTAACTTATTTTGGAATAATGGAATTTTATTTCTAATTTGACTAGATGTCTAGATTAATAAATTAGTAAATGATATTGTAATAATTATAGTCCTAAGTTGTATAATTTATTTGCCTTTTTGCCTTTCTAAAAATAGAAATAAATAAGGAAAAATATAACTTATCTTGAAAGAGGTTGACATGGTTGACATAGGGTCTAAAACTAGCTATGTAGGACTGGGATAGTCTCAAAAATTAGAATTTGGCTTTTATTTGGTGAAAGGATAAGAGCATTAAAAATAGGACACTTTGGGGTCTAATATTGTTGTCCACTTCTACTGTTATTGTCCAAATTAGTCACAGAGACCTAAAATTTCTAGGTTCTTTGCATTGTTCCTATGTGAGACTACCTATAAAATATTGAGTATTGATTGAGAATATAAATCATTATAGATCTATTTTAATATACAAACCCTAACCCTCTATCATGCTTGATAAAATGGGATTTGAATCACTTAGAGAAATGGGGGGTTAGTGTGTAAGATGCACTGAATGTGTAATCCACATCCCTTCTTTGGTCATGTTTCCTACATACCACTAATCCAAAGAGGGAACTATTGATGATTCTAACTACCTCACATGATCTCTCAATGTTGATGAACACTTCTCATTTTAGGATCCTAAATATCCAAGGCATGAGTTGTAGTTGGTGATAATTTAGGATGTCTATGGTGGAATAAAAGCATAGTGTGAGAGTTGTCCACAATATTTTTTAATTTAGTGGTTGTGAACCACTAAGGTCTTGTACTTGAATCTTTGTGATATTTCCTAATCTAACAACTAAGATAAATGGATATTTAACAATGATCTTAAGCTAAAGTGAGATTTGATAAAGAAGATATAAAAAAGGAGGGTAAGGTAGAAATGAAAATGTGATTACAGGTTTCCATCTCAAATATCATGACAAGGTTATAATTAGTTTGAGCATACATGAACCAATTTATGATGTTAAATAGCATGGACCCAGATTCCATCATAAAATAGGCAAGCATCAAAGGAAATATAGAAGTCAAAATCAAGAACTAAGTTTACTTTAAAGAATTTACTACTGTAACTTGAATAGCATGAACACATCTAAATTCAGAGCAAATGAAATGAAGTATACCTAAGATCTTTTAGTTAATATAGTATAGCACAAATTAATAACCTTATAACAAAAAATGTGTCTTAAAATGAAAATAACCATTCAAATATAAGATATTAACATGCAATTGAGAGATAACATTGACTTTTAACACACTATTCAGACAATCTTTTTAGAATTCCTTAGTTATATTGAAATGCCCTTTTGTAAATAATTACTCAGAGTCTCTCCCTTAAAAAATGGTAACCTTTGATTATTTATAGGAAACATAGGTAGTATGCAAGTTATCTTTTAAAAATATTCATGTGTATGATAAGGACAATTGTACTTAATACAAAGATTATAATGCAAAAGGCTTTCTACACCAATTTTGACAAAAATACTAATACTTGCTAACAAACTAGAGTATATAACAAAACAATATTATTTTGTGTTACATTAGTGGGTCCCTTGGGTTATTTCTTGAGGATGTTCTTCACCTTAGTATAATTTTCTCTAATTAAGTCAAAATATATTGTAGGCTTCATCAAACAATCCTCTTCTTGACTTGCTAATGTGTTAAATCCTTTGTCACTCTTGGCTTTAAGTTATTGAATGCATTGGGCCTCTAGAATATACTTCCCTGATGTAATGATGATATCAAGGACCTTTTTATTGTCTTTTACATCATGGCCTTGGTTGGCCTCGATATTTTGGATGAAGGTATTGAACCTTTTCTTGAAATATTTATAATCCATTAGGCATATGGCATTGGTATTAGAAGGGTTTACTAGTAGTGCCTTTAAGAGCTTCTCCATCCTTACTATCAAGACTTTGTCTTCCTCTATGAAGCTATTGACACTATCACACCAATTTATATGTCTAATATCTTATCTTCAATGACTGCTAAGAGGGCATGCAAATTCTTCAACTTGATGATCTTGATGCCTTAAACCTTCTTGGTGTTATGGACATTATTCAATTCAGTTTGCCTAATCTTTAGAGTTCTGCCACTTAGTGATTAATGCTTATGCTTTCCTAATTTTATGGGTCAAGGTATTTGATCTAAGCTTCAAGGCCTTCAACCCTTAAAATGTGTCAAAGGACTTATTCATTAGTTTTATTATATATTTAGGGACAGGAAATGTAACCTATGCTTCCAAGTTTTTCTTCTCCTTCTCCAAGTTGATGATTTTTTGTTTCATTCCATTGATTCCAACCAAGGTCATTATTGAATGGGCTACCACTAAACTTGCCACATCTTCTTGATGGATGGGATGTTCCCCTAGTACCTAGCCTTACATAGGAGTTAAGCCCACAAAAGGTTCCACCTTTTGAAAGGTGAACTCATCAGTGCCAATGGTAGCTTTCTCAGTTGTCACCCTTTTAGGCCTTGCTCTATAGAAATTATACATGACAATGGTTATTGGTTCAAAGAGTTGGGGTGTGTCTAGGGTTTCAATCCTAGTTCCACTTGATGCTCTTAGATATTTTATTTTCTTTCCACTTTCTTTGGTTTCTTTAATAATTCTTCTTTCTTTTTGCTCCATGAACTCCTTGATCTAGGGTTTGACATTATCAAGGGGACCTCCACCTATAGAGTTAGTAATTACCAATGAGTGTGATTGAGAAGGAACCTTTTGGAGTTTTCCATATATGAACTTGTAAATAATGATAGGTCCATGTATGGGGAACTCATCACTCAATAAATTCACTTCATTGGTGGGATGGGTCCATGTGACCTTTGGTCTTTTGGAGGACCTAAGGACAAGGGAAAAATCAAATTCCCTCTTCTTTTGTGTGACAGGGACCAATTCTAGTGCCACTTATTTTCCCTTCTCTTCCTCACCTATTTAAGGTCCTTCAATTTGTGCCACCTCAGTTATGGCTCCCTCATCTTCTTTATTAGACCCATAGGTCTCTGAAAGTTCTTTAAATAATTATTCCACCATCTCATATGGTGGTAGGGAAACCATATCAAAGTGTTCCAGTAGAGAAGATGGTTTTGGAGGTTAGGTTGATGATGAAGGGCCTTTATCTAGCCTTTCTTATAGTTTCTTATCACCACGTCCTTGAATTTGGAGTGCTTTTGATTTTGGCTAAATTAGAGGTGCACTAGAAGTGGAAGGTAGTAGAAGATATTACGATGGGTTCATTTTCCATCTCTCCCTAGCTAGTTTCTCCTCTCTTTGTAGTCTATTTTTAAGCTTGAAACCATGTTACCTATACCTAGCAAGGACTTCCTCAAAGTATATAGCTTTGGTGTAAAAATGGTCATATGGACCAACCCTATGCTCATAGGTTACTTTGGTTAGTTGCTTTGACTATAAATGAGGGACAACCTTGTTATTGGGGTCCCATTCCTTTAGGTCATCCTTATAAAATTAGAAGGTTTCCCTCTGTTTGGACATAATGTCTATTTTTTTATAGTCCTAGATCAAAGTTATCCTAATAAATAATGGGAAAGGATGTATAATTCCCTTCCTCTTCTCCCTAAAAACATTATCAATTTCTAGGAAGATTTGGTGAAAAATTTCTTGCTCATCCAACTTGAGAGGGGGACATAGACTTGTAACTTGAATGGCTAGGTCATGATCCCTACTATTCTGATAATAGTGCAGTCTAGATAGTACCAAATATCTCCCATGAGCTCAACATACTTCTTAACAAAAGGGTGTATCTTGGGCATGGTGTTCCCTATGATATTCTTGACCAAACTAGGGTATATGTAATCACAAATGAATTTCATATGATTCCTATAATTGAAGATGTATAGCTTGGATTAATGGTGGGATATAGTGATTCTACTATGAGAGGCCAATTATTGACACCAAATAATATGAGTGGATGTTATTAATGAGTCCAAAAAATAGGACATCATGGTGAATTATTGGATTGTCCTTTTCTTAATGCCATAAAATTGTCTCCCAAAGTGGATGCTAATTAGCTCTCTAGTAGGTGGAGTTAGCTTCTCTTCCAACATGATATATATGTAAGAAACCCATCCAAGGTCAGCATAAGTTATGATGGCTGACCTTGATACTATAATGATACTAATCCCTTCTCTAGATTGAATGATAGGGATTTTACTATCATGGTTCTTGGCTACATGATTTCCTTGGATTAACCAAGGTCTCAAGATAACATCTAGATTATGTTGGGTAGTCCATTATTTAATGGAAGGGAGGTCTATGTGAGGTCTAGGGAGCTTGTAGTAGCCTTCAAAATCTACTAGGGAAATATAGGCAATTATACTTGACCCTAATTTGATGATCTAGTCATTGTCTATTCTACAATCAATAAACAAGGGTTTAAGGATGTGAATGCAATGTAATACCTCAAGTTTAGTATAATCTTGATGAAAACATATCATTCAAATTATAACCAAGTCCTCAAACTTTCTCTTGGTGACTACCACCCTTTGCTTACTAGATAATAGAGGTTGCATCTCCTCAATTATGAATAAAATCTTAGACCAATTATGCATGCCATTGGCCAATGCTCTTGTGTCTAATTTAGTATCTGCAAAGCACCTCCCTTTATGGTCTACAGATAGATACATGTTTGTCTCTTCTTTCCACTCTTTCCTTACCACTACCATGATCTTAATTACTTTGGAATATGACTGGTCTTAATGCTCAAGGTGACACTTTGAGCTCACTTAATGAAGTTGTGTCGTTAACAATAAAGTTTTAAGGCTTTAAGTTGATTTTGAGGAATTTAAGATATTCTTGTAGGGTTTTTGAGGATTTAATGGAGAAGATGATAGATTTCAAAAATGCATTCATGTCTTAGATCTTATAGATTGCACCACTTATGCAAATCCTATATTTTTGAGCATGCTAAATCTTAGGATTATTCTTTAGTGCTTACATGGACCTCCTTAAGCTTTTTCCTATAGCACTCCCATGGGAATCCCTTTGAATACTAGTCATTGGATTTTAAATAAAGCCTTTTATGTCACTCCATTAGATTAGGATCCTAAGATGAATGTGAGCCTTTGATTAATATCTCAGAGGTCCTTTTTGGTTTATCACTCAGGTCTTGGATGACCTGGTTATGCCAAGTGACACATTCTAGATTCCTTGGGAAATGACTGGATGTAGTTCATCCATGTATCAAGCTATCAGGAACTAGAGTCCTTAATTGAAAAGTCCACCTTCACTTCATGCTATTGGATCAAGATTAGTGATTGAGCAAGAATTATCGATCATGATCCATGAGGTCAAAGTTTATTGATTGAGAGATCAACTATGGTTAACTTGATAGTCTCACTAACGTCAAAGACATCCTCACAAAAATCAAATGATGGGAGTGTGATTTTCAAATTTAAGCTCATAAGGTTCTTTTAGATGAATGATAGTGTGCCATACATTATATTATTAATGCTCTTTGGACTTTGGGGTTGACATGATCCATTGGATCAAGCTAGGCGATGAATGTGAACCATTGATCATGATCTAAGAGGTCTTATTTGATTAGATCAGCTTTGGTGCTCTTTAATCTCATGTTATTCGATCAAGGTCACCAGGTGAATGTGGATAGTCAGATCTTGTAAGATGAATGAACATTAAGTTAGTCCATGATGTTAATAGGCTTAAGTTGAGGGGTTAACCATAGATTAATAGTATTATAAAACACTATGGTCAAAGTTTTAATGTGATAAACCTAAGGTTTAAATGTTTAGAAGGTCCCCTTTTCGACTAAGGATAAAAGTTTGGATGGGGTTTATTTTAAAGGCCTCACTAACATCAAATGGAATCCTCACAAATGTCAAATGATGGGAGTTAGGTCATAAAAATAAATGTCATAAAAACTTTTATAATGAGTAGGGTTGAGCACATAGTCCTCTTAGGATCATCTCATGCCATTAGATCATGCCTCTGAATAAGTGAGGACCATTAGATTTGGATCCAAGTTAAGACATCAAATTAGAGCAAAACACATGTAGTGATTCAAAATAAATTTTAGGATCATTAAGGCATAATATATGTTGAATAAACACCAAGATGATTTAGGATTTAAAACATAGGCTAAATATTGATAAGATCTTAGTCAAGGATGAAAAGGGGCTTGTGGACATAACATTTAATGAGGTTAGAATGGATTTAAAATGGGGAAGGAACATAAAAGGGGCTTAAGTATAATTTTATGTCAAGGTTTGGGTATGTTTAAAAACATAACCGAGCCTTAATGTAAAATTAAACTTAGGGTCTTTTTTTAAAAGGACCAATTCTTGCTAAATTTTCTCTTGAAACATTTTAAATTTCAACCCTTAGGGTTTTTGCTTAGAAACCCTACCTTTATATATAAATATTGCACGTAATTATCCAAGGGTAATCATTAGTAGCATTAAATCATAAATTATAATTAAACATGCAAGGACCTATCCCTTTTTAGGTGGATGATCTTCAAATTCTAAAAAGAATAACCTCATGAAAGCCAGACCAAGATATAGATCTTTTGAAACATTTACAGGGGTACCTATTTTTAAAATTAGAAAAAAATGGGGTATGATGGTCCTAAAAACAATGGTGACTCATAGGGGAAACAAAAAAATATGTTAGAACCTAGAAACTCTAGTTTAAACCAACACATAACTCCTTTATCTCCTTTGATCCACATATCACTACTTAGGTCAATTCAAGGTTGAAAAAAGCTTCAAATGTGTAGAATTTAAATCCTCATGTCAAATATTAAACATGTTATGTGTGTGGTTGGATTTAACTTACTATTTGTCATGATACTTTAGGGAAAAACATCTAGGTTCATATCCTTTTGACCATTGCATCTGAATTTGAGCATATTTAGATATTATTTTAGGAATAATATCTCTTAGTTTAAGGGATTTTTGGGCATTGATATACTACCATATAGGAACCCATATCCCCAAAAGAGATACATTTGGATTCAATAATAGGCTTTATCCATTATGAACTAGGCATCCATATCCTCGATGGAGGTTGCCTAAATCATCTTTGACTTTGCATATTTTGATTCAGCATTAAGCCCCTTTTTTATGTCTTTTTGATTTTTAACAAAGACTAGGAGCCAAGATAGCCAATTTTAAGAATTTGGTAAAATGTTTTGGCCATAGGATAATCACCTTTAGTTGAAACCTTAACTTTAGATAAGGATGTGTTTTAAGTGCAAGCATGCATATGCCTTAACTTTTGAACTCTCCTTCCACATACATGATTCTTCTTACAATAGAGCTTTGGTCTTACATAATGTTTTGGCTTCTTGGGGGGGTAAATGATTTATATGTGATTATTTTGAAAGTCTCTATATTTTAACACAATTCTATATTACATCCTTAGGTCCTCTTGTGTAGGATTCATGCCCTCACTTGAAATACTTGAATTTTGAGCAATTTTGAGCAATGGTAGTCTATGAGACTTTATTAAAACAAACGAGCACAACCAAGTATAAAGAAAAAAAATAAAAACAAAAAAATAATAAGAAACAAACAAACATAAGCAAACAAATATAAACAAGCCAAATTGGAAGAAAAAATAACAAAGGAAACTAATTAGCCTACCTACTCTAATTCTAAACACTCTTATAGATGTTATTCCATGAAGACTCCTAGTGGAGTATAAAAAAAGCAATGCTTGCGGTATTTCCCATTGGTGGGAAATGTGAATTTTTCTCCTTGAAGGTCTTTTAGCTTGAAATTTATGTTGCCCAAGGTCTCTGCAATTTTGTATGGCCCAATCTACAATGGTGTAAACTTACCATGCTTGCCCTTAGGTTCTGATACCTTGTCCCAAAAAAGGACTAGGTCTCTTTACCTGAACACTTTTACCTTGGATCTCTTATCAAGCCACCTTTTCATATTTTTCTTTATGCCTACTAAAGTCTACGAATTCCTTGTCTCTAGCATCCTCCATCTGAATGATGTCCAATAACCTAAAATTAGCCATCTCTTGGCTTTCTTCCATGTACTCCCTCATCAATATGAATGTGGGTAACTTAAGGGTGATGGGAAAGATAAGTTCTTGGACATAAACCAATAGGAATGGTGAAGCCTTGAGTTCTTACTTGATCCTTATTCTATCAACCCATAACGCATACTTAAAGAGCTTATGCCATGTTCTAGGCTTGTCTGCAATAGACTTTTTGACGGCCTTAAAAATATTCTTGTTGATATATTATTAAACTCCATTTCCTTGAGGATAATTATTGGAGGAAACTTCAAAGAGATATCGTTATCATAATTCCATTCAATCATTTCAATGGATATGAATGTGGATCCATTATCATAAACTAAGGAAACTAGGGTTCCAAATTTGGTGTAAATATTTTCTTCCAAGAAGTTGATCACTTCCTTCATCCTACATTATTTGGTGGATATATATTTAGTCCACCTTGTGCAATAATTCATAGTATTTAGGACATATGTGTGTCCTTCAGAGGAATTGGGGTTAATAACTCCTAAAAAGTCTAATCACCACTATATAAAAAGGTTTGTCCACCATCATAGGTTTTAAAGGCATGTATACCTTTAGCTATTTTTTGCTAAAAATATAGCATAAGTGGCACTCTCTCACATGTTTGTGAACATCATTGAAAATGGTGGGACAATAGTACCCAAACCTAATAATCCTATGGGCTGTGGTTCTCCTTGAAGGATGTCCACTACCTAAATTTTCATGAAAAGTAGACATTATTTGAGAAGCCTCTTCTTTGGACACACATTAAGTAGATCCATTCAAAGTTCTTCCTATGAAGGACTCCATATTTGATGATGTAATGGGATGCATTGAGCCTTAAGGCTCTCCTTTATTCTCTAGTAAGTCCTAGGTGACAACTACCTCTGATAATAAGATGTATTAAAGAGTCATACCATTCATTGGGCTTGAAGTTTTGTTGATCCACTTATATGACATGAAGTTTTGGATTAACATTGGCAATCATCTAGACCAAGCCTTGAATTTTCACCAATTTAGCAATCTTCATATTTATATTATACTCTTGTAGGACTACCATCCACTTTCCTCTTCTTTCCCCTATCTTATTTTGACATAACATAAGCTTTGTGGTTGGGTCTAGTAAGATGGCATGTACCTTATTTATAAGGATTTAATGCCTAAATTTTTTCACTGCCTTCACCAGTGCATAGTCTAACTTATCAATCAAGGAATAATTTACCTCTAAATTTTTGAAATTGGTGATTATAAAGGCTATAGGATGGTAATTTCCATCCAAATTTTGAGTTAATACTATAGTCATGGTGTGGTCAAAAGAAAATGAATACAATTAAAATTCCTTTGAGAATTTAGGACTTATCAAGACTGGGGCTTGAGTGATTACATTTTTGAAGTCAACAAAAGCTTTCTTAGATTCTTAATCCCAAGAAATTTTAGCATATTTTTTAAGCATATCATTTAGATGTTTGACAATTTTAGCAAACCCTGAGATGAACTTCCTCATGAAATTAATTTTGACAAAGAATGACTTCAATTCCTTTCAGCTATTGCGTAGCTCAATATTTGAAATGGCTTCCACTCTCTCAAGATCTATGGAGATCCCTTCTTTGGTGATTAAATGCCCCAATAGTTTTCCTTCAGTGACATAGAAGATGATTTTCTTGGGGTTGAGATATATACCATACTTATTTCACCTTTCAAACACTTGTTTTAGGTGCATGAAATGGTCCTATCCATTCTTGGAGAACACTGTAAGATCATCCATGTATACGATTATGAATTTTCCAACTAGACCCTGGAAAGCATGGTTTATGGCCCTCTAAAAGGTGGCTCTTACATTAATCAATCCAAATGGAATTATTTTGTAAGTATATGTTACCCACTTGGTAGTGAAAGCTATCTTCATTCTATCTTCCTAAGAAACAAGCACTTGGTTGTATCTAGAAAATCCATTGAAAAAGGACATCATGGCTGATCTTGAAATAACTTGGATGACTTGGTCAAAAGAAGAGAGGGGGTAATTATCCTTTTTAGATTCTCTATTTATATTTCTAAATTCTATGCATAATCTTATTTCCCCATTCTTATTTTTTACTAGGACCATGTTGGTAACCCAAGTGGAGTGCCTAATAGGAAAAATAATCCTTGCATCCAATAACTTATTGACCTCTTTAAAGATCATGGGTTCTAAGATAGGGTTGGCTGGCCTTTATTTCTATCTGAAGGGTTTTTAACTCTCCTTGAGAGGTATAGTATGAGTAATAACCCTTGGATCATATATTTTTAGATCTTCATATGACCAGGAAATTACATCTTTATACTTTGTAAGTAGCTCCCTAGCCTTTCTATTTTCCATTTCAGTGCAAGCCTTTCCTATATTTACTTACTAAGGTTGATCATGTGAGCCAAGATCTACCTCATGATAGTCCTTACCATTTATCTTGGGTACCTTAGGTATTTAAAGAATCTTTTCATGATCAAATAACCTTTCTAATGATATCATCCCTTTAAGTATCTTATTATCATTTAGCTAGATGATTTTACCATTAAGCTCCCTTTTAGAATAAATTTCATCAAATTCATCAATGATGTGAGATTCAAAGTCTCTATATTAGTCATTAAATCTATAATTTTCTACTCATCATTGAATACTTGAAAGTGATTCACATTATTTAAGATTGAGGGGCATGGCACTAGCTCAATGCTAAAGTTTGGGGAATCATGACTAGGCATGAGATTAACTGCAATAGAGGCAAGATCATTAGTAGATATATTTTATTCCTTAGGGATAGAAATGTTTTTGAAATCATAAAAATATTCCACCAAGTCCTAAACTCTAAACTTGTGCCTCTTAAGGTAAGATATCTAACATTAATACTTGCTCCATATATTTTATTCCTTAAGGATAGAAATGATGTTGAAAGCATAAAAATATTCCACCAAGTCCCAAACTCTAAACTTGTACCTCTTAAGGTAAGATATCTATCATTGGTACTTGCTCCTTACTTGATTGATGACAAGTTTAGAATCTCCACAAACAAGGAATTCTTTAACTTTATGCTTAATAGAAAGTTGAAATCCTAGTATGAGAGCTTCATATTCAACCAAATTGTTAGTGCATGGGAATTGTAACCTATAAGATACATGATATTTATTTTATATATGGTCTATCAATACAATACTAGCCCCTAATCTTGATTTACACCTATCGCCATCAACATATAAATTCCATAGGCCAAGTACAAGAGGAAGGTCTTTGGAACCAGGCTCTTTTGTAGTCTCTAAAGTGAAAACTCATAGATCAGAGTCAAGGAAGTTTACCTTTTCATTGATAGTATTGTATTGTATTATCATGTATCTCATCCTTGGTTTTATTTCTACCATTATTTGATTTAGAACACCTTTCCAAGGTATCCATAAGTGGGAATAGTCAGTAGACATGTATCCATTCAAGTCCTTAGTCCATTCTCTACTCAAGAGTAATCCATAAACATTGGGAATATCCAGCACTTGTATGTCAATGAATTGTTGAACTCTTTGTTTATTCACCAGTTTCATATGTACATTCAATAACTCTATAATGACTTTGACTCTTGACTTGTCAAATTACATGACCACCCTATCAAACTTGATTGGGGTCAACCCAATTTGTTCACATATCCCAGTAGGCATGATGTTGGTTGAGGCTCTAGAATATAAAAGGTAATTATGGACATTCTTCCTAAATATATTAAGTGTAAGGAAGAAGGGTAGGGACTCTTCTTTGGTTACTTTCATAGTCACATTAACAATATCACTCTTGGGAGTCTTCCTAGGTTTCTTGGACAAGGATTCCAAGAGTAAATATCTTTGTTTTGTAATTTGAGTTAGTTCATGTAATTTGAGTTAGTTCATGTAGAGTAATATTAGATTTGATATTTTTCATATCTTCCACATTGTTTTAAGTAGTTTTATATGAAGGTTTAGTAGTAGGTTTGGAAGAACTAGCCTTAGGTGGTTCAAGATAATTCCTTGATGTACTATTTGGAGGAGTCCTATAATTGTTAGGGGGGTTGAAGTAATCAATGGTTGCTTTTTTCTCTATTTATTAGAGGGTATGTCTTCAAGAATTTTTGGAACACTTGAACCTCTTCAAGGATATTCTCAAGCTCATTATCCTCTTGGAGAGGAAATCAAAATTTCTCTACCATGTGCACTTGGTCAAATGTCTTGGATCCAAAAGAACTTATAGTAGTATCTTTGTTTAGGACTACTTAAAATATGTCACGCTCTCCTTGGAAAGCTTTAAATGCTTTGCATAGCTCAATGCAATCAATCTCACCATGTTTATAGGTAGCATTCACCCTAAAATAGTATGGCAAGGCAATATCAATGAGATAAATATCCATGGTCTTCTTGCTAGGGAAAGGCTCATTGGCTTTATTATTGTATAAACTATCATTCTCAAATATATTTCTAGTCTTGTTGAACTTTTGGAAGGTGAAGTTCCTTCTAGATTTGTTGTTAACATTGCCAACTTGCTTTTGAAATTACAATAAATTTATGTTGAGCTTATAGACCATCTTTAGTATAGATTAATTTTCATTCTTTGGTGTCTCAAAATTTTGGAATTGGTTATTGTTAGTACCATTTATTGGTACTAAATCCTTTTAGTCATTGGTGTGAAATCCATTAGTAACTTGATGACTCAAGAAACATAGGTTCTGATTAGGAGAAACATGGCTAGTAGGTAATACATTCAGAGTAAAGATCTAGTTTAATGCTAGAGCATTTTGGTTATTGTTTGGGAAAAGGTTTAATGTAGGCATCTAAGGATTAAAATTTAGGACAAAATAAGCCATCTATCCTTGAGGTTGTATTTGGTCACTAATAACAACTAATCAAAATAATCTTAGGCCAATGTGTTGATAGATTGGAAAGCTCTTTTTAGAAACATAGAAGTCATGGGGTCTACTACATCTTTGTAAAATTCTAGAGCTAAAGCCTCATTAGGTTTGTATGGATCCATGGTCTAATTGAACAATTTTTGTAACCTGGTATTGAAGGATCTAATGGTATCATTTGCATCTCTCTTAATGGTTGTAAATTGGTGATAAATGACACAAGGGCTTATGATCTTCCCAAATTGATCAATAAATATAGTTTCAAAATTATTCTATGAGGTAATATAATTGTTGTAAAAATTGAGGAACCATTCATATGTAGTATCTTTAAATGTAAAAGGAAATAATTGACAAGATACATCTTCATGGATAAAATTTAATAACCTTAAGGTAGCCTTGAAAGATTTAACATGTTCTTATATAGCTGCAACACCAATTAGACTAAATATTGGCAATTAAATTTTAGGATTACATGGTAAGTCATGAACTACACTTGGTACATTGATGGATGAAATTCTAAGACATGCCATATCTGGATGAAGATTGAATGAAGGAACCCCTTACAAGGGTGAAGATGGTAAAGACTAGGAACATCTACACCTTCCTCTATCTTTCTTGGTTCTTTTGTGGGTTTCTATCTCTAATAAGAGTTCTCTAGTCTCTGAATGTGGTCTGGTCCTGATCTTTGGCAATTCTAGCTTGAAGATTAAGGATCATGTTTGAAATATGGTGTGTCAAGTTATATTTCACAAAGAATAACAATCAAATTAAACACTAAGCCTAGTTTGTTTAATATTTTATTGTAAAGGGACAAAGGACACTGATATTTGACTAAGTAATCTCAAATATGTGCTAAATTATGTAAATATGGCCATTCTTTGCAACGTGTGAGTCAAATAAACTCAATATTAACCACGAATTGTCAATTTTTAACCAAAATAAACCATTCTAATTTCAAATACTATGAATTATTAAATTTTGAAGCTATTTTTACCAAAATTTAACTATTTCCTTATAGATAACTAAGATCTTTACCTAACAAATCATAAAGATAGGTGAGAAACCACCTAGATCAAGGATATTTGCACTTAGAGTGAATAATCACTCATAAGGGTTAAGAATCCTTTAAATTTAATGTAAGGAATATCACAATTTAACTTTAGACCCTCCTTATAGCACTAATGGGAGCTTCATATTGATGCTTCTAACTACCTCTCAACTGCTCTTAGTGTTTATGAACACTTCTCATTTTAGGATCCTAAAGATCCAAGGCATGAGTTGTAGTTGGTGACAATTTAGGATGTCTATGGTGGAATAGAAGTAGAGTGTGAGAGTTTTCCTTAATATTTATTTAATTTGGTGGTTAGGAGGCACCAGGGTCCTGTACTTGAATCTTTATGATATTTAATTATCTACAAACTAAACTAAATGGATATTAATAATGATCTTAAACTAAAGTGAGCTTTGATGAAGAAGATAAAAAAAGGAGGGTAAGGTAGAAAAGAAACATGATTATAGGCTTCCATCTCAAATATCATGACAAGGTTATAATTATTTTGAGCATACATGAACAAATTTATGATGTAAAATAGTATGAACCCAAATTCCATTATTATCTAGGCAAGCATCAAAGGAAATATAGAAGTCGCAGGTAAGAACTAGGTTTACTTCAAAAAATTTACTACTGTAACTTGAATAACATGAGCACATCCAAATTTAGAGAAAATGAATATAAGTATAGCTATGATATTTTATTTAATATATAATATCACAAATTAACAACATTATGATAAAAAATATATCTCAAAATGTAAAGAACCATTCCAATCTAAGAAATTAACATGCAATTGAGAGATAACATTGGCTTTTAACACATTATTCAGACAATCTTTTTAGAATTCCTTAGTTATATTAAAATGCACTTTTTTATACAATTGCTTAGAGTCTCTCCCTTTACAAAATGGTACGTTTTCCTATTTATAGGAAACATAGGTTGTATACCATTTATCTTTTCAAAGTGTCCATGTGTATGATAAGGATAGCAGTCCTTAATACAAAGATTACAATGCAAAAGGATTTCTATGCTAATTTTGACAAAAGGACTAATATATGCTAACAAACTAGCATATATTACAAAATAATATTCTTTTATGTTATATTTGTGGGTCCCTTAGGTTACTACTTGAGGATGTTATTCACATTAGTATACTATTCTCTAATTAACTCAAAATCTACTATGGGCTTCATCAAACAATCCTCTTCTTGACTTGCCAATGTGTTAACCTCTTTGTCACTCTTGGATTTGAGTTATTGAATGCATTGGGCCTATTCAATTTGCTTCCTTGATGTAATGATGATATCAAGGACATTTTAATTATCTTTTATAGGCTAACCTTAGTTATCCTTGATGTTTTGGATGATGGTACCGACCCTTTGATTGAACTCTTCATCATCTATTAGGCTTGTGTGATTGGTCTTAGAAAGGTTTACTAATAATACCTTTAAGAGATTCTACATACTCTCCATCAATCCTTTATCTTCCTCTATGAAGCTATTGACACTATCACACTAGTTGCTTAGGTCCAATATCTTATCTTTAATGAATCCTAGGAGGGCATACAAATGCTTCAACTTGATGATCTTGGTGCCTTAGACCTGCTTGGTGTTATAGACATTAATCAATTCAGTTGCTTGATCTCTAGAGTTATACCACTAAGTGATTAATACATGTAATTTCCTAATTTTATGGGTCAAGGTATTTGATCTAAGCTTCAAGGCCTTCAACCTTTCAAATGTGTCAAAGAAGGACTTATTCAGTAGTTTCATTATATCCTCAAGGAATGGAAATATAACCTATGCTTCCAAGTCTTCCTTCTCCTTCTCTAGGTTTATGATTCTTTGTCTCATTCCATAGATTCCATCCAAGGTCATCACTGATTAGGCCACCACTAAAATTCCCATATCCTCTTGATGGATGGGATGCTCCACTATTTCCTACCCTTATATAGAAGTCCTCCTAATGGGTTGCTCCCCTATTGTCTACCCTTGTATAGGGCCTACCTACCCTTGTATAGGAGTTAGGACCATAAAAGGTTCCACCTTTTGAAAGGTGAACTCCTTATTGCCAATGGTATCTTTCTATATTATCACCCTTTCAAACCCTACTATATTTGGATTATACATGATAGTGGCTACTAGTTCAGAGAGTTTGGGTGTCTCTGGGGTTTCAATCCTATTTCCACTTGATGCTCCTACATCTTTTATTTTATTTCCACTTTCTTTGGTTACTTGAATAATTCTTCTTTCCTATTGATCCTTCATGAGATCTTTGATCTAGGGTTTGACATTGTCAAGGGGATATCCACCTGTAGATATTGTAATTACCAATAAGTGTGATTTGGAAGGATATTTTTGGAGTTTCCCATATATTAACTAGTTAGGAATGATAGGTCCATGTATGGGGAACTCATCATTGAACAATTTCACTTCACTGATGGGATGGGTCCATGTCACCTTTGGTCTTTTGGAGGACCTAGGGACAAGGGCCAACTCAACTTTCCTCTTCTTTTGTGTGACAAGGACTAATTTTAATACCACTTCTTTTCCATTCTCTTCCTCACCTATTTTAGGTCCTTTAATTTGTGCCACCTCAGTTTTGGCTCCCTCATCTTCTTGATCAAACCCATAGGTCTCTGTAAGTTCCTTGAAGAATTCTTCCACCATCTCATATGGTTCTAGGGAAACCATATCAAAGTGTTCCACTAGAGAAGATGGTTTTGGAGGCTAGAATGATGATGAAGGGCTTTCTCTTAGCCTTTATTATAGTTTCTTCTCACTAGGTCCTTGAATTTAGAGTGTTTCATGTTGTGGCTTACTTGGAGGTGCACTAAAAGTGGAAGGTAGTAGATTATACTGCAATGGGTTAATTTACCATCTCTCCCTAGTTAGTTTCTCCTCTCTTTGTAGTCTATGTTCAAACTTGAAACCATGTTGCCTGCACCTAGCAATGACTTCCTCAAAGTCTACATTTTTGGTGTAAAAATGGTCCTATGGACCAACCTTGTGCTCATAGGTTACTTTGGTTAGTTGATTTTACTTAAAATGACGGACAAACTTGTTATTGGGGTCCCATTCCTTTAGGCCATCCTTCTGAAAGTAGAAGGCATCATTATGTTTGGACATGATGTCCAATTATTTCCAGTCCTAGATCAAAGTTCTCTCAATAAAGAATGAGAAGGGATGCATAATGCCCTTCCTCTTCTCCCTGCAAATAGTATCAATTCCTTGGAAGATTTGTTGATTAATTTATTGCTTACCTAACTTGAGGGGGACATAGATAGGCAACTTGAATGGTTGGGTCATGATACCTTCTATTCTGATAATGGTATAGTCTAGATAGTATTGAATATCTCCCATGAGTTCAACATACTTCTTGAAAATAAGGTGTATCTTGGGCATGGGGTTCCTTGTGATATTCCTGGCCAAATTAGGGTATATGGAATCACAAATTAATTGCATATGATTCATATACTTGAAGATGTATAACTTGGATTAATGGTGGGATATAGTGATTCTACTATGAGAGGAACAATTCTTGACACTAGGAATATGAGTGGATGCCATTAATGATTCCAATAGATAGGACATCATGGTGAATTATTGGATTGTCCTTTTCTTAATGCCATAAAATTATTTCCTAATTATCTTTCCAATAAGTGGAATTATCTTCTCTTACACCAAAATATATGTAGGAAACCCATTTAGGGTCAACATAGGTTGTGGTGTCTACCTCTAAAGCTCTAGACAATAGGGTCGTAATGATCCTAATCTATTCTCTAAATTGAATTAAAATGATTTTACCATCATTGTTCCTAGCTACATGAGTTCCTTAGATAAACTAAGGTCTCAAGATAGCATCTAGATTATGCTAGGTTGTCAATTATTTGATGGAAGGGATGTCTATGTGAGATCTAAGGAGATTTTAGTGGCCTTCAAAATCTCCTAGTGAAATATAGGAAATTTTACTTGACCCTCCTTCTTTGATGATCCAATGATTATCTATTCTATAATCAACAAACAAGGGTGTAAGGATGTCAATGCAATATAATACCTTAGGTTTAGTAGTAGATTGATGAAGACCTATCATTTGAATTAAAACTAGGTCCTTGAACTTTATCTTGGTGACTACCACCCTATGCTTATTAGATGATAGAGGTTGCAACTCCTCAATTACAAACAAAATATCAAACCAATTCTTCATGCCATTAGCTAATGCTCTTGCATCCAATTCAGTATCTCTAAAGTGCCTCCCTTCATGGTCTATAGATAGATACATGTATGTCTCTTCTTTCTATTATTACCTCATCATTGTCATGATATCAATTGCCTTAGAATTAGACTATTTTTTATTCTTAGGATGATACTTTGAGCTTTCTTAATCAATTTGTGTCCATAAAAATCAAATTTTAAGGCTTTAAGTCAAGGTTTAAGGATTTAAGCTATTCTAGTAGGGTTTTTGAGGATTTAATGGTGAAGGTGATGGATTTAATAAATGTATTCATGTCTCAAATATTATGGATGGTAACACTTATGTAAATCCTATCTTTTCAAGCATTCCAAATCTTAGGATTGTCCTTTAGTGATTATATAGTGCGTACGTGGACCTCCTTAAGCTTTTTCCCATGGTAGTCCTATGGGAATCCCTTTGAAGACTAGCCATTGGATTTAAAAAAAGACCTTTATGTCAGTCTATTGGATTAGGATCCTAAGATGAACATGAGACTTTGATTAAGATCTCAGAGATCCTTTATGGTTGGTCACTCTAGTCTTGAATGACCCAGTTATGACAAGTGGTGTATTTTGGCTTCCTTACAAAATGACTAGATGTAATTCATCCATGTGTTGAGCTATCAGACCATAGGGTCCTTGGTTGAAAATTCCACCTTCACTTCACACTGTTAGATCAAGATTAGTGATCAAGTGAGAACCATTGATCATGATCTATGAGGTTAAATTTGATTGGTTGAGAGGTCATCTATGGTTAAATTTGATGGTTTTGCTAACATCAAAAACATCCTCATGAACATGAAATGATGGGAGCATGACTATCAAATTTAAGCTCATGAGGTTCCTTTGGCCAAATGATAGCATGCCATACATCATGTTCTCAGTGCTCTTAGATCTTCAGGGTTGATGCGATCTATTAGATCAAGATAGGTAATGAATGTGAACCAATGATCATGATCTAAGAGGTCTTCTCTAATTGGCTCAAATTTTGGGGTCTTTGATATTGTGCTATTATATCAAGGTCACTAGGTGAACATGAGTAGTTAGATACTATAAAATGCATGACCATTAAGTTAGTCCATGATGTGCATAGGCTTAAGTCGAGGGGTTAACCTTAGATTAATAGTATTAAAAAACACTATGGTCTAAGTTTTAATGTGATAAGCCTAATATTTAAATGTTTATAAGGTCCCCTTTTAGACTAAGGATAAGAGTTTAGATTGTGTTTATTTTGAAATCCTCACTAATGTTAAATGACATCCTCATGAATGTCAAATGATAGGAGTGAGGTCATCAAAATAAATGCCATAAAAACTTTTAGAGTGAGTAGGGTTTAACACATAGTCTATCTTAGGATTATCTCATGTCATTAGATTAGGCCACTAGGGAAATGAGGACCATTAGATTTGTATCCAAATTAAGACATCAAATTAGAGTAAAACACATGTAGTGATTCAGACTAAAATTTAGGTTCCTTGAGGTGTCATCCATTTTGAATAAACATCAAGACATTTTATGATCTAAAACTTAGGATAAACATTGATAAGGTCTTAATCTAGGATGAAAAGGGGCTTGTGGAAATAACATTTAATGATGTTAAGTGGAATTTAAAATGGGGAAAGAACATAAAAGGGGACTTAAATATAATTTTATGTCAAGGTTTGGGCAAGTTTGAAAACATAACATAGCCTTAATGTAAAATTAAACTCAGTGTCTTTTTTTTAAAAAGGACCAATTCTTTCTAAATTTTCTCCCACAAAAATTTGAATTTGAACCCTTAGGGGTTTTGCTCAAGAACCCTGCCTTTTTCCATGAAACTTGCACTTAGCCATCCAAGGGTAATCATCAATAGGGTTATCTCATAAATCATAGTTAAACATGGAAGGACTTATCCCTTTTTAGGTGGATGATTGTTAAATTCTAAAAAGAATAACCTCATGAAATCTAGACCAGGATATAGATGTTTTGAAACATTTACAAGGGTCCCTATTTTTCAAAGTAGAAAAAATGGGGTATGTTGGTCCCAACAACAAGATCAAGCCATATGTAGTTCTCCCATTTAATGTGTTTTGTGAAATAGTGTGATGTAGATAAAAAAATGCCAAATTGAGAGTGCTCGAGGTGGGTAGGGATTGGTATGAGGATTTGAGTGTGCTTATATTTGTGTTGGATGACTATATACATATAATAGGGAATTTTACATAAGTGCTTTGTATTTATTCTTGCTTGAATTATAAGATTTATCACCTCGCTTATAAATAATCTTTAGATGGGCTTTTATAGGGAACTATTTTTCATA
>JARHVA010000804.1:1252500-1272500 GCA_037957365.1 Torreya grandis | reverse complement strand
AATAAAAATTAAAAGCCATATAAGCACCATTCATGTAATATAACATCCATAATCAAATACATCATAAATTATTACATAAATTAAAATCCATAATCCATTAAAAATACATGCACATGAATCTATAATCAAGATAAAAGCTACATCACATAATATAAATATCATAATCCATGTAAACACAACATAATCAATATAATCCATGATATAAAAAACTCAAATGCCATATAAACATAATCCACATAATCCAAATCCATAATCACATAACACAAACTCATGTAATAAATGTGTGTAACATATAATCATGAATATATCCAAAAATCAAATGTACATCATAAAAGTGTCATAATATGCAATATGTATAAATCCAATCCACATAGTTAGCCAAATACATGACTAATCAATGAATTGGATCTAACTAAGGTGGATATCCACTCAACCTCCTTCACTATCCCATCCATTTCCTCCCCCATACCTCCTATCTCTCCCCTGTAGAACACTCCTCATGTTAGTTTTAGTGGTATGTGTCCTCCATAGAATCTAACCCTACATGGCTATGTGGATGGCATATCTAAGGAACTATGGTAATAGATCTATAGTTATATACTCATAATATCAATTCTATATTACCACATACTGATATCTATCTAGCCTCATAGTACCTAGAGGCCCCATCCTCATACCCTATCCTACTACTCCTATGGTAGATCCTAATACTACTCCCCCTATAATACCTACTAATACCCAAAACCTCTTACATTGATTTCAATATCTATCCCACACTTAGTATGACTCATCATACCTCTAATATAAAGTATCATAACACCCTTATATCTCTGACAACCTCACTTGTAGCTAGTATTTCTAAAAAATAACTCTAGAATACTATGCCTAGGCCACATCCCTCTCCACTATCACCTCATATATATTGACATCCACCTCTCCATATAATCTTATGGCTTCCACATTTACCATATCCACATCCCCCATCTCCTACCTCTATCACACTACCCTCTCCTCTCTCCCTCCATATTGGTCCACCCACCATGATAATTATGCCTCTATCACTCTGACATCATCTACACCTACTTCCTTTGTATCCTCCTCTACCAATATTTAAATCTCTATAACCTATGGCTTGACTTTATCCACCTTTGATTCATCCCTCTTGTATACTTTAGGTACCTTAGGTATATCCTAATATAGCCTAAACTATCACTACACATGCCCAAACTAAAAATGATACATATGCTTTAGGCATCTCCCCCACAACCACCTCATTCATTGTCCTACCACTAGCTCCATATCCATCCTTGGCCATGTTGGAAACATGGCATATGGCCTCCATATCACCTCATCCTCTTCTAGTTACTACAACACCTATCTATAGTAATCTAAATCTTGCACTCTCCCATCTCCATGTGGGTGGGCAAAGTCATCCCTCCATCACAAAAAACTAAAATTGAAAGTAAAATAGTGTCAATCCATATATCATAGCCCTAGTGGTTTCACTACTCAAATGTGCTCATATGCCTAACACCATAACACATAAGTGACATCCATCCCATAGCACCATTGCATCCTCCATCCCCATAATTTTCTCTATATATATGCAAGTAATGTTAGATCCCATGCAAATACTATCTGGTGCTCCCATATGTCTATAATCACCCCTATCAAGCTCCATGAAAACTTCCCTCCACTAGAGTCAGGAAATTCATAGCAGGTTATGGCCATCATCATCATCATGTTGATAATCCATCTCCCATCCTAGCCCTGATCATATAGAGCCTTTAAACTAAAGCCTCCTATTGTAAACTCAATATCCACAACATCATCCCCATATAACCATGTTAATGTTATTTCCCATCCTCTCTCATCCACTAGGATAATCTCTTCTCTCCATATTGATAATTAGAGTATCCTATTGATATCTTATATATTCACAATCATCTCTATTATTAGTAGACAAAAGGTCCCTGCATCTAGATCCCATTTCTCTAGTAGTAACACTAGTAGACTCTAATCTCAAGGTAACCAGTGATAGTGTTGTGTTCTCCTAAACCTATTGCCTTGAGATGCTCCCATCACCTCTACTATAAATATATTAATGGTGGAACTTAGTCTTGCATGGTTAATAGTACAAATGTCTATAATCCCATAATCCCCCAAGTTTATTTACTTTCCTAACCATTATTCCTTTCCTCTAAGTTTTCTTATCCCCTTAAGAATCAACATTAACCCTTAAGGGATCAACACCGATTGGTCCTTTATCATTTTTGATCATTTGATAAATTTTTATTCATCAGCGATCGGTATTCAATCACCAAAGAATCAGTATCAATATACTATGGATTGATGTTGAAC
The DNA here is from genome assembly GCA_037957365.1 of Torreya grandis. Lineage (NCBI taxonomy): Eukaryota > Viridiplantae > Streptophyta > Pinopsida > Cupressales > Taxaceae > Torreya > Torreya grandis. The sequence goes on along the minus strand of JARHVA010000804.1, from coordinate 1,270,139 downwards.
CCTAATAAAACCTAAAAATGACAAAACACTAACCTAAACTATCTTAAAATACAAAAATTCAAAAATTTCACAAAAACACCAAAAACATGTTATCTCTACCTCATCATGATATTTTCATCATCGTCACCCACTCCCACTACTATCCATCATGTATATCTTGCTCAAACATATTGACAGGTGTCAACTTTTTAGCTTTAGCTCAGCTCACATGATCTCATTTTCAAAATGAGTAACAAAATTATTTTGTGGCCTATTTATAGACCTTTAGGATGAACATTGATTATATTGTGATTGATGTCAATTATTTCATAATTGATATCAATCCATTATATTGATGTCAATTTTGTTTTACTACATGCAAATAGCTTGCATCTTTATAACCATGTTTTGAGTCCACTCAATTATTATGTTATTGCAACTATCCTATCTTTTGTTATATAGCATTACTAACTTATGGACATAGACCCCTTGATATTCCCATAGCCTTTGAGAGGTCTACATTTCTTCTAGTGTCTATCTCTGGTGGATCTTGAACATGTACCTCATCTTTAGTACAAGTGTCCCTAGGTAACACACATGTACCAAGAATACTAGATGATTTGGTCATCCCATCCTAGCCTATTCCCTCTTGACTACCTTAGATAGATCCTACATGCTTGTAGTTGTGGAAATCTATTCCTTATTTACCTTGGGGCATTCTAGTTTATATATCCTATATCTTGTTAGTGCATCATTATATTTCATGCTTATCCTTGCATCTTCATCGATCATTTTCTATATACCCTACCCATCACCACTTCATTTTAAAACATGTATCTAACCCATTATCCTTTATCAACTCCTAGTTTGAGGAGGAATACCTCTTCACATTAAACTTGGGGCATTAGACTGGTCCTAGTTTTTATCTCATGGTAGGTTATCATAAACTGCTCAACAAAAAGGGGCAAATGCAGATACTATAAATTTACACTATTTTATTATGAATAAATGTTTTTCACCCCTTTCCTATACTTTTATGTTATTTCATATAGTTTTAACACTTATTATCTTATGTTTTGTAATTAATCTAGTTAGTTACCATTTTACCTAGGTAATTAGTTAATCATCCCTAAATCTAGTAAAATCTCCCTAGGTTTATTTAGAGGTAAGTTATTTTAACCTCCCTAACAACTTATCCATAACCAAACCCTATTAAAAACTAACACATGTTAAGTTTAATCTCATGATATTAAGTTTTTAGAACCAATAGGTTAAACTTGGAATGATTATATAACAATCCCCATGATCATCATCAATCCTATTATGATCGATGTTGAATTATAGTCAATGCATTCTCAGGCCAAAGGATCTTGAATTTGCACATAAAAATTCTAAATAAATTCATCTATATTATTGTAAATAATGCCACCCCTATTTTATCACATATATACTCTATCCAAGGACAAGCACATCCCTATCAATAAGATATTCTCTGTAACACAAAAATCATTTTCAGAGGTAAGTATGATGTCTAGTTTAAGTGTATTCTAATTACTATATTGTTCATTTTTTTTTTTTAATACTACAGATATATTTAGATAGTCAATAACTAGTCCTCAAGCCTTTCAAAATATATTAAAGCCCTCTTTTAGGCCCTATATTGAGATTTACAACACCCACTATAAGGAATGATGATGATTCTTTCTAGATATACACCGATTACATAATTGATACTGATTATGTTACTATTATTATTGATCCCTATGTTTTTATCTTTTTTTACAACTTGAGACTAGATTACCAGTCTTATGTGTTTTCAATTTATTTCTTCTAAGTCTTTCAATCATGCATTTCTCTCTAAAAATGACCTTGTGTGTCATTCTACATGACATGGTTTCAATTAATGACTTACCCATAGTTCCTCACCCATTATTCACTGATCAAAGTGACATCTCATTTGAGTTAGGACTTTACTTGATTGTCTTTTCCCCAAATCTATAATCCATCACTGAGCAACTAGAAGTATTTCAAAAATAAGAAAACTTAGCCATAACATATTGGAATGAATACTTTGATAATATATATGTAGTAGATTGATTTATTTCTTTTTAGTTTCATATCTTATCACATGCTTTATTGTAATTTATCTTATTTTATTATCCACTTGATTTCATAAAATAGTGGACTAACATCCTTCTATGGAAGTGTACCACTTCTTGGAATTAATCTTGTATTAGGTAGTCCACTCATCTATCTTATTATTCCAATCTTGTCCAAATTGTCTTTTGTTTGTAGGTAGTCCTTCCTTGCCAAAAGGGAACTCCCACCTTGCTAGATTAATGGTGCGTATCCCTCATCATAGATATTCCACTTTAAACCCTATATCATTTATTTTTTTAGTAAGTTAATTTTATTAAAGAAAATACACCAAAAAATACTAAAATAGATATAAATTGTAAGGAATTTAGACAAATGGTAGGAATGATCTAAATTCAAAAACATATTTTGATGCACCAATGGTCTATCTACCCCTTTGTGAGTGTACCCTTTAAGGTATTCACTCAAAGAGATTAAAAATTGATATGTTCTTGTAAGAGGAAAAGTGTTAGTAAGTGGTAAAATTAATATAACTATTATGTTTATATAGGGATTACATGTCCAAAAATATCAAGGACCTATGTTTAGAGTTGGAGATAGTCCAATGGTGATTTTAGACATCTTGAAAATTTAGCATTAAAAAGTTGTCATGATAATGACAAATAAAGAGTCAACCCCACATATAAACAAATGGCTCAAAATAATGGAGATTAAGATTCATATAATTGGGTGTAACTCATGTGGTTAATAATATTCCAATAATTATCCTTGTATACACATAAAATCCACCTCTCCTCACTACTATTTCCACTATCACCCTACAGTAATCTCGCTTATTAATCATAATCCATAATTTTTTCTAATACACTAGCCACATCCCCTAACATTTATCTCACATCAAACCAAATTACACTAACCTTATAACATACCTTTCATCAATTATTCATCCTCTATCATGAATTTATCCACTAATCAAAGCTTCTAAAATTCTTAAGGAATTTAAAATTACTCACCACCTACATTCACTTACCCCCATTAAAAATCCTACAAATAACATTCTTAAACCTCATATAATACTAATTAAATATCTTAATCAAATATATAAATTTATAATCTTCATTTAACCTTGCACCACCTTATTTAGGATCATCTATATAATTTTTAATTCCATAATTTAACTACTCAATCTTTGCATCGAATCTAAGCCATTGATATCCATCTTCCATGGTAAAAATATAACCATACATTCCTCCAAAGAGGATATATAAATTGATAAATACCCCCATATAAATTTAATATCAATGAACATAAAATCCATGAATAATTTCATTTTTTTATCATCTTTTCTAAATAATCAACCAAATCATATTAACATGTTGTCCAACTATTAGGTCCATAAGATAAATCCAACAATTCAAGAATCAAGCATTTAATTTAATATTAGATCCATCCACAATGTCAAGAGGAAGTACACTAAAAGAAAATTTGAGGTATAAGGATTTGTATTTGTGTTTATTTTAGTTTTCATTAAATGTATCTTCTCTTTTACTTCAAGCATAGGTTATTTAGTTTGGCTAGGGAAAGAGTTGTGTTTAGAATGTTCATGAATCTCTATTAATCCCCTAAAATATAAATTCAGAAACATTTTTTATGACCATAGTGGGACAAAATCCCATATATATTACATGTAAATTGTTTAGTGTTCTTGAATAAGCCTGTAGGTCCCTTTGTGAGAGGATTTGGTGGTCGAAACTCCAATTTTTTGGTGAAAAAAATCACTTCTAGACTCATAGTAGCTTTGGAATGTGCCATAGAAATTTAAATTTGAGGAAATGTAGTATTAATATCTCCTTTATTTATTTTTAATTTAACTTCTAGAATAATTATTATGGTTTCCCTAACCATTTGATTTTTACATAGTTTAATTAAATCTACTTCTTTTGTATTAATGATTTTGTTAAACTCCTAGTAGTTTTATGGTACTTGTTAGCATTTTTTATTTTTATATTCCTATTTTGTGTAGGTTATAAATATGATACTACATAAACATGCATTTGAATTTGAAAAAAGTGGATTCATTAGGGCAAAAAGTGGATTTGCATTCAACATAAACAAATTTGTTCTCAATAGTTTTTGTTTTTTTATTCAATTTATTTTGGTTAGTGGATTTGTTATATGTAGATGTAGCTTCATATTACGTAGAAGTAGATTTTATATCTTTAAAAATTTATTAAAATTCAAAAAAAATAAACTTTTCATGGGTAAAATTGGATTTGCTAAACATAGTAGTTACTTTTATAAACCCAAAAGAGGCTTTAACAACTATAAAAGTAGCTTTGTACTATGATTTTACATTAAAAAAACCATCTTATAAATACCATAAAATTTTAATTGAGTGTCTATTTGACCTCTTATTTGAGTAAAAACATAATAATTGAAAATATAAATTCATCCATGTAAAAATATTTAGGATTTTTAAATTTGTAGGGGTAGTGTTGTAATTAGTATCGATTTTGATTAATCTTTGGTAGTTTTGATTTTCTTCTTAAAAATAATATTTGTAGAAGCTTTGACCTATGTAATAGTGAATTTGAATTTATTTTATCAAAAATTTCATCATAAATAGTGCATTTACATCATATTTAAGTGATTTTTATTTTGACTAATAACTAAAATATCTTTAACAATTTTGGCTGTGTAGAAGTGACTTTATCTCGAGGAGAGGTGGCTTCTCTGTATGTAAATGTAGATTCAATTTATAACTATGTTTTTGTAGTTTTATGATAAAAAATTAAATATAAACTACTAATTCATGTTTTTGAGGTCCACCTATCAAAGACACAATATATAAGACCTTTCATAATACATTGTTTATTTTTTTAATTAATCTATTTAATTGACTCTTTGTGTTTTTTTATCAAATTAACCTAGTATTTTGTACTTGTGTTTTTGTTATACACACATCTAAGCATGTATATACCCTCACACTAATAGGGATACCTTGGGGATTGAAATAAATCAATAAATGTCTATACCTTTTTTATTTTTATAGGGTAAACATGACATGAAATTAATTTCCATGCAAATGTCATATTCATTAGGTAGGTTGTGATGTAGATTTAATCATGAAAAACTAATCTAAACTCTATGTTATAATATACTATAAATATGAAGGAAATATATATAAAATCTAAATGAGTGCCCCATAAAGGTTTTCATGAAGTGATTAGATTACACTCAAATACTTAGGCATCAGATAACATCCTTATATATAATTTCACCCACATACTAAAAGGTATTTATTAGACACCATTATTAATTTATGTCAAGACTAGATAAAGACATTCAGTTGGAGACAACAATCTATGTAGGGGAAATAACATCCCTGAAAATCAATCATGACATATAAATGTAGAGTAAGGGTTTGGAGACCAAACCTAGTCACCAATTTATGCAAGTAGATGAGTGGGATGGTAGTTGCATTGCATATCCATATCTACTAGCATAATATTTTTGATTATCTGATCTTTTTTGAGTGTTGTCAATACCTATCCTATTTATACACCTTCACACCAGATAAGACCCAAGTCAACATAAAAATATGAGTCAAACTAAGACCTATAAATCTTTTCATCATCCTAAATAAGTTATAAGTCATCCTCAATCATAGTCCAAACATATAATCCATGTACCATCCCATAATCCTAATGCCCCTTTATGTCCTATAGTATAATTATACATCAACCAACATATTTAATCCAACCCAATCATTACCTAATCATTCCAATATAAACCTCATACCATCACCTATCATATAAGCATATCCTTACCAAACCAATCACCCAATAACACCAAGTTTGAAATCATCCCTAATCATATCCAACCCACCAATAAATCATACACCTAGTTTGGTACATATAAGAAACAACCCATTCTCATGTCATAATCACCATCATAAGCTTGTTTACATCTAAACCTAGTCAAGTTTGAAGAATAACTCAATATAAATCATCCAATTCATCAAATATAACTTGAGTAGATCATTTAATCATTTGAGATAATATAAATCAAATTAAGTTAATATTGTCAAAGATCAATTATGAAATAGTCACATCTCATTATCTAGTCAAATCTACCCATGTGTCTTAGTCAAATACAAGATCTTGTCTTAGTTCATCATCAATTCTAAAAATAAAATTAATTTCAAAGTTTATTATACCCTAATCAATTCCAATCATAAATATTTTAACTAGCTCACATCCAGATAAAATTTTCTCAAGCTTATCTACTTGACACATATCACATCCCATTAAATGTCTCACATGAAATTAATCCAAATTAAAAATTGAAATAAAACCAAATCAATCCTTCATCAAATGGTAAAAAATCCAAACTTTTTTCACTTCATCTAAACATCATGCATTCATCTCTCAATCCTTTTCATTCAATCCCCCTACCTTTGGATTGGGATAAGTGAATAACATCATTCATATTTTCTCCCATCATGATCCATGGCCTCCAAAATATATTTGGATATCTAATTAATAAAAAAATACATCTTCTCCAATAAATATGCATTCCTTTTATGGTTCTTAAAAATAGGTTTCCTAACTTTCTATGGATTTTGATCCCAAGGTCTTAAATGTTATCATAACCTAAAGTCATCTAATTTTTATGCATTAAAATCAATATAATCCTAGCCTCCATGCCATCCTATCAAAATAATAATTTCCATCTACCAGTTATAGCCTTAATGATGGCATCCCATATCACACTAGCATAGGGAACCCCATACTAGTAACCATATCCCTTGAGTTACATCAAATGCCATCATCAAACTCTATCCCAACATCACTACACTAATTAAAATCATCTGATTTAGATTCATGTATTTACATCCAAATAAAATAGTGAAAATACAAAACATAATCCTCTTAGTGAATCTTTGGAAACCATATTTTATAAAATATCCATGGTCGATATGATTGCCTACCCATAAACTAAGCCTCTTGACCCAAATAAACCTAAGCCCTATTGGTATTGAGAGAGTGAATACTACCAATACCATATAATCTAGAGTCAATCTACTAATAGATGCCTAAATTTCAAAAACTACATACAAAATCTCCTCACCCATGATGACATTGACATATCAATGAATCATATGAATCCATGTCTGATAGTGAACAAGTGGGGATATTCCAAGATTCCTTTCCTAATCATAATCAAGATATTCCATTTTTAAACTAATGCCAAGATAATAGATCCATATTTGAAAGACCATATTCAATAATGAACCAATTTTTTATGAGTCTCACTTTTATGAACCTCTCTAAAATCGTTCATATACATTTGAATATCTTATTTTCTATGAGCCTACTCTAAATGTATTTGATGAGCTCCCATTTGATGAAACCATATTTGAAAAACCCATTATTCACTAACCATCCATATTTTATCCATCATGATATTCCCCCCATTCATAAAATTCCCTCCATCCAAAAGCCTCCATCACCAAGAGAAAAGTGAATAAGGTACTTGCGTATAATTCAATATAATGAGACTTCCATGAAGCCACAATCCAACTAGCACCTATCATCACATCATTAAAAAAACAATATCAATATACAATATTGGTAGCATCACAACATCAATATCATCTATAAATCAAAAATCAATATCGAGTTCAACATTATAATCATCTTTAGTGTATACACCAAAGTTAGGATCACATGCAATTAACTACATACCTCTTATAGATCAGTAAAACAACATTAGTGATCCTTCTAACATTATTGAAGAAGTTTTAATTGGCATTAAAATATATCCTCTTAGTATCTCTATAAGGATCATGTTTCCCTCAATCATTTTATTATCACCAATATTTTCATTATTATTACCAATATTTTCATTGATATCCATCATATTTTTTATAAAACTAATCCTTTAAATCATCTTGATAATCTACCTACCATAACTATCAATTGTGATTGACAAAATCACACACCATTGGACACTTTCCATAAAACCATGTCAATTTTAGGATCTATGAGGATACAAGATGATATATAATTAGAAAAACATGGTAATGGACTTAAAATTTGCTTCAATAAAATAGTATAACTTGGGTAACTATAATATTCCCTTTCAAACCCATATTAATCATGTTACACAAATTCCAACCATCCTTATCTATTATATCCATCCTCCCACCATTCTTACCAATCTTAAACATCATATGCCATCTTATTTTCCATCCTATTGTGTCCATCATTTGTTCTTGTCTTGACCTTAGTAATGGAGTGGAATATGTCTTGAGACATGTTATGGAAACATCTTCACATATCTATGAATGACACTTTGATGATAATACCTTTAGTTACCATTGTTACATAGTTAGTGGAGATCCTTAGACCACTCCTCATTATCATTCATAGCCTCTACATATAATCCAAATAATTTTATCATTACATTCTCAATCATTCCCCCATCTAAATTGTTAGGATCAATGTTCCTTTTAATAGTAACCTCACCGCTATTTTTTACATACCTATCCCAAAAGACTTATTTAAAATATCCCCTAAAAACCCAAAAAGTCCTAAAATCTAAAAATCCAAAATATCCTAGTCATCCTATCCTATGAAAAATCAAAATACATATCCTAATCCAAGTCCAAATCCTTATCCAAAAAATCATTGAAATAATATATAAAATATAACCTCATGGAATATTTCCTTGATTATGGGTAAAATTAAAAAAATACCAATCGAATCATGATATTCTCAACCTATCTCATATATTTTCTAAAGGACCATAGACAAGACATATAAATTCATCACATAATCTACCTATAAATACTTTTATGTTCATTTTATTTTTTTGATATTTTTATTATGTTTGAATTTTTTGAATTTATATTATCATGTATATATATATATATATATATATATATATATATATATATATATATATATATGTCTAATTATTTGTTTCTATCTACTTATTTTAATTTGTTCATACAAGTGTCTTTGATTAGGCATTTTGATAATATCTTTGTGGATGTATTTGTTCATCATTTTATATTTTATCATATGTGCAATAACATATGATAAATATGTCATATTCCTTATATTAATGATGAATTATGATATGTGTGATTTTTACACTTTGTATTTAAATTTTTTTTTACATTTTATGTGTATAAATCATGCATTATGGTGGAATTCACCATGGTTATACATATGTCATTATGCATACTGCTAAGTTATACATCAAACATGATTTATCAAAATAAAATGGATCAAAATAAATAAATACCAAATCTACATCCATCAACATATTTCAAATCATTTATCTTATCCATATTAATCATCATAATAAAAACATCTAACCTCTTATGTAACATTCCTAAAAATCATACCCACTATACTAGCCATTATTAGATCTAAGTAAAATTATCTATCAACCCTATCCAATCAAATTAAATATATCCAACATCCAATTATAATTTTTTTCCATATCAATCATAAAAATTCAAATCCCATAATATATTAATCAAATAAAATCATCAAATTGAACATATAAATCCAATAATATATCTTGTATCCATTCATATCTAATAATAATAATAATCACTAGTCTAAAATTTCTATTAACATCCATCATCCTCATCAATCTAAATCAATATCCTTGGGGAATCTTTGGGGAATAATCATAATTGACATAATCCTATCATTTATCATCACATACTCCCTTTTTGGGAGAACTAAATCAACCTATGATCCATATGGATTATATATGGAACACTCACTCACATGGGTTGTTTGAGTTTAGCTCAATTGTAATCATGAATTTTACAAATTAGTTGTCATCATTAATCCCTCTCTCTATAAATAAATCATCCACTCAATATTTTCCCTGATATTTTTATAAATTTCATACACTTGTTATTTAGGGCTAAAAAATCACAACATCCATATTTTTTACATCAATCCCATCATCTAGATCAAATTAATCAAATCAAATCATCAAATTAATCATCCAAGTCTAATCATCTAGCTGGGAATTAATCACATCTAAAAATAACAATCATCACTAATCAACACATTTATGATAAAATAAATCAAACTCATTGACCTTGATTAGTCTCTTAGGGGCATCATCAAGGCACTATCATAATATCATATATAGTATGATTACTCACCTCAAACTCCCTCCTTTGGATAAATACATCAACCTAAGTTTCATAAAAACTATATAAGAAGAACTCATTCACATGGGGTGTCTGAGGTTGGCTATAATATAATTTCATCACCTTTCATATAATCATGTCACTCCCATGATCATCCATCCTCTTTGTAATCATGCCATTATCCTTAATAATTATTTAATATATCAATATACAAGTTAAAATTAGTTAATCAATCAAGCATCCACTCAATCATTTTCCTAATTATTTTTTTAATATATTTCACCTATCTCATTGGGACTAACAAATTATTTGGAATTTGATAAATTTATAATATGCTAAAGTGAAAAAGCATGGATAAACTAATTATCTAGAAATTGAAAATAAAATACTCTCTATGTGACTATTGATCTAATATGACTATGTTGACTGACTATGAATCAATAATATAAGTTTTTTTCATATTTGGATGAGGTTTTTATAACTATATAGGGATGACCTATGCCATATGTTCTAGGGAGTGTTGAAATCTAGTCAGTTTTTTCCCTATGTGAAAATATAGGTTTATGCACTATTGCATGTTGGTCCCAATTATGTGTTTTTTATGCAAAATGTATTATAAAAGTTTCCATATACCTTATTATTCAATTGAAACCCTTGATAAACTAATAATGATGAATTAAATAAATAAATCAAAATAAGGGTTAATAGTTAAATTTACTTTTAACCTCAAAACCCCCTATTTTGAGCATTTCCTACATATTAATAATCCAAAGAGGGATTAAAATCCATCTAGTTCTCCATGTTATGGTGGTGTTGTGAAATAATAGTGAAATTTTTTAAATGTTGATGCAATCTCGGTATTATTATATGCTTCAAAAATGATGTATGACCTTGGAGGTGTATTTAGACCTAGGTCATGGTTACTAGGGATACGTGGAATATGAATTGAGAAAAATAGGTGATAGACTTTCAATATATAATTAGATATTATATATTTTTTCAATCACATGAGTCTATGGTGAATAATGTCATGAAAATGTGGATTTTATAGTGATGATTTTAGAATTCCTTTAGATGGGGCTTATAAAATGTGTGGGATGACCTATTTGGTGAATTTTAATTTGAGAATTATCCATCATTTTGTGGGAGGACATGGCTAGTTGGATTGAATAGTACCAGGGAGTGGGATTGTCTAAAATGATCAACCTTGTATGAAGATTAGAGATAAATAAATTCCAAATGTGGATGATTTTGGAAGTTAATTTAGTCTTTTAGGATGTTGGATAGGGATATTTATAATTATAATTTTATTAAGAGGTAAGGTTCATCAACATAATAAGTGAAAGAATGGTAGTTAATGACTACATAAATGGGATTGAGGTAGGTGTGTATAAGGAGTGGTCACAAGTGTATTATTTTATAAATAAATGTGATACCTAAACTTACCTATGAATAACAGTCTTGAATATAGGCCACATGGTAAACTATGCCTCATGATAACCTATAATCAACAATTTATAAATCAATCCTCACTTAAGATGAAAATATGAAAGTAAAGAAATTAAAACTTATAGATAAATTAACAAGGAATGTATAAAATTTATTGGTTAAGTGAATTTTTGTGTTTTCTAGTGTAAAGCTTTTGATTATAGAGGGTAGGACCCTTGGAGCTTTTATTCTTCATTTAAACACCTAGATTTGACTATGCATGCCATAATACTAATCAATATAAGAGCATGTTTAAGAACTAAAGATGTGATTGAATCCATCATTACATACCCAAATTAGTAGAGTATCTTGGAATCCCTGTGGGAATTTTAATATATCATTATGGTGCAAAAAATAGTGCAAAAAGAAGAATAAAACTTTATAGATGGAATAATCTTAATTTTTGGTACAAAATTGGTGAAAAATGGTGAAAAAATATCATAATATGAGTTTGGTATATACAATATAGATAATGGCATGAATTTTAATTCCTTTTGTAAAATTGGTGCAAATTGAGTAAGGGGGTGACCATATCCCATGCACATGCCCCCAATCTAGTATATGAACATATTAAATCTAAAAATAGAGTGATAACAAGTAAATTTTTTGAGCAAACCTATGTAAATAGTCTTGTAACACATGTCAAGAATGATGCCCCCAACTTAGAACAACCTACGTATTTTTTTGAAAATATGAGTGTGTACTTGTTGAGATCTATTTTTTGTATTGAATTTGATTCTAAGAACTTTATAAATTAGTATTATGTACTAGGACAATAACACATCTTTTGGACATGGTCATCTTGTGCCCCTATCAAAATGGAATGCTATTTTATAAAGCTACATACTGGGTAAGGATCATGATCAACTATGTAAAATTTACTGATTCTTGACTGTGTAGTATATTGTTGTAACTTAGTCTCTAAAAATATCACCTTGTATGCCCCCTTTTTTGAGGTTAATTGTGAAGCCTACATAATAAATTAAATCAAAATAAAAAAAATATGTGATATATTTTATGAAAGTATTTAAATATGAATAATAATGATAACATGAATAACATGGCATCATCATATATAAGTTGATAGAAATGGTGATATAAGATGCATGTGGAAACATGCATACATAGTGACATTGTCATGTTAGAATTTAAAAATTAGGCATGTAGATATATAATCATATGATTAATATAAATAAAATTAATTAGATCAACTCAAGTAGGATGCATGATATCCATAATGGCATTAAAAAATTGGTAAGATGTATGATATCTATCATAGCATCAAATATTGAGCAAATTGAGCAAATAAGAGTCATGGTCATGACACACACACACACACACACATAAAAGGTAAATATAAAAGAAAATAAAATGACATAATATAAGGCCAAAGGGACATGTTTTAATTCCATTCATACATAAATAATCACACAATGAAGGCCTAAATCCATAATAAAGGACATGTTTAAATTCTCACAGTCCAAACAAGTTGAATACACACACAAAACATGAAGCATGGAATCAAACATGAAAAACATACATGAATTGGAAAATTTAATCCACATCATCAACTTGAAAAATTAGTATATTTATAATATTAGGTATCCAATAATATAATAATGTCAATTAAGAGAGATAATAAATCATGTAATGTAATGTATTGAAATATGAATGATAGTGATAATAATAAAACAATAAAATGTATGTAAAAGGATGAATCTAATGAACTTAATATTATAAAGGAAATATGTATATATTAATATTACTAATTTGAATCTATAAAAAGTATATCTTATGTTCACTAGGACAAGTCCACTAAAATCGGATGAAATCGTAGTGCACAATTTATGGTATAGAGCAGTTTTATCTTTGTAAAATTTATGGAATTGAGACAATATCACCATTTGTAACTTCATTTAGAAATGAGAACTTATATTTTATAAAACTCATTAAATTACACTTGTAAAGAATATTTGATATAAAACTAGGTATATTTAACAATTTCATATATTGATCACAAAGTAACTGATGTAAATGAGCTAAACATAACATGCATAGGTCCTAGTTTTTACAATTTTATTATTATTATTATTATTATTATTATTATTATTATTATTATTATTATTATTATTATTATTATTATTATTATTATTATATATATAATAATATATGAAATTGAAAATAAATGTACTAAAAAATTAATTGCATAAGATCCTCACAATCAATTGGTATTGTATCTAGTATAATAAGGATGGCCTCTCATGAATGGAAAGTATCATGCCACTATAAAGGAACTAATCATAACTTGAAATTTCAAAATTGACCTAACCTTGAAACATGAGTATCACTATCATGATAATGATCTATATTAACTTATGTATGTTTTAGCATGATGAACTATAAGAATTTTTTGAACCCATCATGGAGTGTAAAAACTCTATGTTGGTGTCATTTGTGAAACACCCTTACTTCTTTGTAGTACCAATGTAGGACATGATGAAAGAGAGTGGGTCTCTAGAATATATGACAAATATCTAATAAAGTGGCCTTTCAAAGATAAGTATCCTTGGAGAATGGATCACATGATTCTATATGTTTTGAGTAGGTTACACATTTTTAGGTTATTCAACTACAATCTATTGTGTAGGATCTATAACCTTTCATTGTAAGGGTATTTATAGGAAATACCATGAATTGTGATAACTTCATTAGTAAACATGTATTTAAACATTTTTTTATTCTATAATGAACCTCATGAAGCTAATGAATCCATGGATGTATTAATAACATATTTGATACTCCTATAATAGGCACTATTGTAAACCTAGTGGCTACATGTGCTAGACCAACCTATAATGGTAATGTGATCATTCAACAAATAGATGCCTTACCTTGTAAGAAAATTTTTATGATACTTGATGAGGCCCATAAATGAGCCTCATATTTATTCTTATTTTTTCTAAAAACCTCCTCTTATTAGTATCCACACTATTTTGGCCCATACTATTTGTTGGGGATCAACCAACAATGTTGATTACACTATGAAAGCAATTAATGCAGAATTAAACCAAAAAGATAAGTAACTAGAATCAGAAATAGCAAAGAATAAGAGATACAAGAAACCACCCTAAAAACTTGTATTAAACTCTTTATACAAGGAATACAATTGAAGAAACTTCTTTTCATCCACACCTCTCTCAGATGTACAGATCTCTTTCTAGATCTCTTTCCCTCAAGAGCTCTCTCTCTCAATTACAATCAATTCCAACAACCTGGAATGATACACATATACAAACTTGTACTGTTCAACACTCATACAATAAGCTAAGAATATCTATCCTATTATATAATAATTAGGAAACATGAACATAAAACTACAGCCATTAGATGCACCTCCTAATCAAGGGCTCTAAATAGTCTTACTTAAAATAGAGATGTGGACTTAATACTAACACTTAATATTAACATGCAAACATTCTGTTCTATCCATGAAAATATCATTTTGGATGCATAGGTGACCGACATCGGTCCCTACCTGTCTGCACCTAACCGACGTCAGCCGATCATGACTGACGCCGGCATCTCCCAGTCGACTCCTGACCAATGTCAATCGCTCCTGACCGATGCTGGTGACTGTGTAATACCAAAAACTTTGCAAACTCACTCATTTGGTGAAGCTTTTATCTCCACACCTTAACAATATCCCACTTGGAGATAAACAACTGCACCAGTACCTGTACAACAACATCTTCTAGCTCCTCCATATTCAAACTCAATCATGAAGACCTACAAAATTTGAATGAAGATTCAACTTCTCCTTTGTAATCGGCTTGGTTAACATATCAGCAAGGTTCTTATCTATGTGGATCTTCTCTAGCTTCAACTCACCATCCTCCAATACCTATCTAATGAAGTGGTACCTAAGCTATATATGCTTTGTTCTTGAATGAAAGGCCAAATTCTTAGCCAAATGAATTGCACTCTAACTATCACTGTATAATCTGCAACTCTCTTGCTCCTTTCCAAGCTCTTTCATGAATTGTTTCATCCATATCATCTCTTTGCTAGCCTCTATGATTGCAATATATTCTACTTCTATAGTTGACAAGGTAACAACCTTCTGCAACTTTGATATCGAGCTAACCATCGTTCCACCAACAGTGAAAACATAACCTGTGGTGCTCCTCCTGCCATCCAAATCACCTACCATATCTGAATCTACATAACCATGTAGAGAAGTATCTAAACCTCCATAGCACAAATGCCTACTTCTGGTCCCTCTAAGATATCTAAGGATCCATTAAACTGCTTTCTAGTGCTCCTTCCCTAGATTGGCCATATACTTACTTACAACTCCCACTGCTTGGGAAATATCCAATTTAGTACATACCATTACATACATTAAACTCCCTACTAAGGAAGCATATGGAACTCTACTCATGTACTCTACCTCATCATGTGAATTAGGACATTTTTATTTACTCAATTAAAAATGTCCAGCCAAAGGTGTGCTTACCGATTTTGCATCCTGCATATTGAACCATTTCAACACCTTGTTCACATAATCCTCTTGAGACAAAATCAACCTGTGATTTTTTCCTGTCTCTCTTAATGCTCATGCCAAGGATTTTCTTTGCTGCTCCCAAATCCTTCATGGCAAATGTGTGAGCTAATTTCACCTTAAGCTCAGAGATATCCTGCATGTGTGATCCTGCAACAAGCATATCATCTACATACAACAACAAAATAATATATCTACCATTATCCAATCTCTTAAAATATACACAATGGTTATATTGACACCTACTATAGCCATGCTCAGTCATAAACCTGTCAAATCTCAAATACCACTATCTAGGAGCTTGCTTGAGGCCATACAAGCTTTTCTTCAATTTGCACACTAACTTCTCCTTACCTTTGACCTCAAATCCTTCCGGTTGATCCATATATATTTATTCATCCAAATATCCATGAAGAAATGTTGTCTTAACATCAAGCTTCTCAAGATGCAAATATTCAATAGCAACTAAAGACAATACAGTCTGTATAGAAGTCATTTTAACAACAGGAGAAAAAATCTCACCAAAATCAATACCTGGTTTTTGTGCAAATCCTTTCACTACCAACCTGGCCTTATATCTCATCTATCCATTCTCACCTTCCTTCAATCTGTAGATCCATATGTTCTTCAGTGTCTTTTTTCCTGCTGGCAACTCAACCAAATCCCATGTTTGGTTCTCTCTCAAGGAATCAATCTCCTCATTCATGCCTAGCTCCCACTGATTCTTGGATTCCACCTATATTACTTCATCAAAATTTTTTGGTTCTCCACCATCAATTAGCAATAAATAGAATAATGAAGGGGAATATTGAATTAGAGGTTTACTTACCCTTTATGACCTCTTGATGGGCATTTGAGACTCATTCACAACACGCTGTCCACCCAAATTCTCTAACAATGACTGACCTCAGTCACTTCCAAGCCTGTAACTGGTCGATGTCAGTTCTTCCTGACTGACGTCAGTTCTTGTCTAACCAATGTCGGTCAATATATGACCGACATCAGTTCCTGTGTTGCCGACGTTAGTTCCTTCCTGACTGATGTCGGTCTTTATGTTTCCCTGTTTGTGATTAATTTTTCCTGTGAGCTCATTTTGGACCGTCACTTCATCCAATTCTCCATTGCTCTACCCAGATTGATTCAGCTTCCTGAGCTGATCACTATACATCACTTTTTCATTGAAAACAACATCACGGATCCTAATTATCTTGTTAGTTCCTAGATTCCAAAACCTAAATCTGAAATCATTAGAGCCATAGCTAATAAATGTGCACCTCATAGACTTAGCATCCAACTTCTTTCTATTTTCCTTATCAACGTGCA
>JARHVA010000804.1:1220000-1247500 GCA_037957365.1 Torreya grandis | reverse complement strand
TATAGTTTAGACTCTTTGTAAGGTTGTGTGTCCTTTGTTTGATAGTTAAATGAAGGATAAAAAATTTCATATGTTATGCAGATGACTCTTAGGGTTTATACTATCATGTTTAAGGAGGATTTGTGAAGCTAATAGATAACAATAAATTTTCTATGCCCTAAAATATTATTAATAAAAGTGACATTAACATTATTAAACATCCAATTTATACAAAACACATAAAGTTGTGAAACCCATTCCATGTGATATGACATCTATTGTGAAATAGGTTCATAAGGTATACCATCCTAGTAAATAATTACTTAATTGAGAACCTCATAAGAAAAGTATCCCTAAAATTAACAATGATACAATCACAATTTCCAATGATCATAACAATAATTATCTTTCAAATGTGGAACTTATAATCATTATATTTTTTCTATAGGGATAACAATGATAAGGTATTTTTATTGATTAAAAATATATATTTATAATGTTTAGCATCCTCTTTATTAAGTCACTTGGGTACTTAAAACACTAAAAATATAAAACATTTAGTTAAATGTTCAATAACTATTTAATATGTTTAGTATTCCATTTATTAGGTCACTTGCATATGACATTGAACATTTAACTAATGTTTTATATTTTTAGTGTTTTAAGAGTGAAAAAAAAACTATTTCACATTGAATATATAACATTTAGTAATGTAAAACACCATTTTTTAATTTATCCTAATGACTAAAAATAGTAAACATGCAAAATGAAAATATTGAATTGACAAGTAAACTTGAAAAGATAAAACATTATGATGGGAAAATCACACCTTGATGAAATTTGAATATTTTAATGCATTTTTTAGTTATGAAATCCTATAGCTAATTATGTGAAAAATTAGAAGTTTTGACTATTTAAGGGAAGGATTGGTGCATGCATTTTTCATGCTCAATAGTGAGATCATTGTTGATTAGATTTTAATATAATTTATGTCTACTTTAATCAACTCCATACTCTACTTCATTTTAGATTATTATTTTCTAATTTCACTTCGCATATAGATCTTGTGCCTATATATTTTTTTACTTCTCTGATCTGATGGATATAAATGTAAAAATATTTTTTTCTTCCTCATTCTTGACTTATCTTTCCATCAACTCAAAATATTATTAATAGGTTAGATAACCACTATGGGAGTTTCCATGCATATTCTACACACTATAATAAAACCTCACATAGTTTTGTGAAATGTGAACGGAATCCACAACAAGGGTTTATAACTCTTCTTTCCTACATACGAAGATGTAACTACATGTAATTTTCCTAAGACATTACTTTGGTATAATAGGGTGATGCAAAAAAGGTTGAAGTATCAATGGGTTATTCTTCAAGTGTATAAATCAATATGACAAGGGTGATATCAAACTTGATTTTTGGAGTAGATAACCAATACTGTACTTTATCTCTCTCATTCCCTCATTTCTATATGAAATGTCTTGGGATGGATTGATATAAATAAGATGCTCTAGGACATAAATCACACTTTGGATAAATTTATAATATTTAACAAAGTGAAAATTAAGTTAAATGGAGTGTGAAGAAATGAAAAATCACCCATCAAATGATGAAGGACAAGGACCACAAGCACATAGGGTCAAATGTCCCATTATTGGAAAAATTAATGCATGGTGTTCTAGTAGAATCATGGATATGTGTGAAATTAGGATTGAGCCTAAAAAATGATATATTTGTATAAGTTGTATTTAGGGATCTTAAATACCAAATTAGGAGTAGCATGGGGTGGGAGAATTCCTATAGACAACAAATTGTAACAAGTGTATCAAGCATGATAATATAGGGAAAATATATTGTTGGAATCAAGTCTTGTACTAAAATTAGGTGTCTACACTAGTAAATCTTTGCCCAAACATGTTACAATGGTTTTTTCTCAATCTAATATTTCACTTGGTCCCCAAACATCTCTTAATAAATAGTATTCCATGCCTACATTATTTATTTTAAATGCTATATTAGGTATTCATTGGGTATAATCTTTGAGTGTGATACTAGATAGTACTTATGATCATATATCTTTTGATTACCAAGAAAATAAAGTTTTAATTTCAAGAGATAGAACCACTAAAAATAAAATAGAACATCCCAGGTAGATATTTATAAATCTAAAAAAATATTAAATGGGTTCTAAATAGAAATTATACCACTATTATATCATTCACAAACCAAAGAAACCAAAGGAATAAGTAATTAGTATTTTACATGCATGAGCTAGGATGACCCATAACTATCCTCTCTATCCCAATAGATTAGGAATTGAATAAGGCCATGATAATAGATCCTATGTATACTTAAATTATGGGTAGGGACTTGAAATAATAATCAAATTATTAGAGGTTAATTTACACTCAAATATTAAAAATAAAGGGTTCCAAATCCTAACTGTATGACATGGTGTACAAATCTTAGTAATGATGAATGTATATAAGTGATTTTAATAATGATACCAAATGGGTGTATCGATGATATAATAAGGATATTTCATACAAGTAATTGACAAGAAAGGGTAACCTAATCTAAAATAACTAAAAGTACTTAACTAAGAAGAAGATAATTGGTGTAATGGTCAACTAATGGGTGGTGTATGTAACATAAGTTAATTAATGGAAAGCCTAATCAAATATATATAGATAACATAATTTTTTTTATAAGGAGTAACATATTGAAGTAAAAAAACAACACATATATATTAATAATTAACAAAGTAATATCTAATTTACTTAGTAAATAAAGGAAAGAGAGTAGGGGTAGATATACTTACCTTTGGGTGGACATGTCCACACCTCAATATCCTAATTTGACTCAAGTGTAACTTTTAAAGATATGTTATAAGTTGAAGACCTCATATGGAAATAATAAAACCTATATGTACTTATTTGGGGACTCCAAAGATTAGGACATCTACTCAACACCACTCCTATTGAGATTCTAAAACCATAAGCAAGACTAAACCTTCTCAAATAATACTCTAACATATAACTCCTTTTACTAATCAAGAGCATAAATTCAATCATAAACAAAGTATGTGATTGTTTTATATGGTTTAAGAATGAAATATTACCCCTATATATAGCTATAATATCTAGAACTAACCCTATACTCTTATTTTATGGTATCATTCAGGATGATACGTTTAGAAGAGATGTGTATTGTAATAATATTTTATTGACTAAGTTGATACAATACACAATAAATAATACATACTCATAATTTTATCAACTAGGATGATACATTATAGTGAAATACAAGTATGAAATAGACTTTATCGCCTTGGCTGGTAAAGCATAATATAGGGAAGCTAGTAAATATTAATGGAAAGTAGAAAAAGAGATAAGATGAAAAGAGAATTATAGGAGGTTATACTAATATTAATGAAGGTATGACTTAATAGTATTAAAATATCTTTTTGAAAATACCATGATCCAATCCCACCCCATTCCTAGTTCACCCTTTAAGGTATGCACTTAAGGAGATTGATGCACTGACAATACCTTGCATGATAAATTATAAATAAGGTGATACATTAAAAAATATTAATTATATACATATTCCCCACTTGAATCTCATCATGTGTCACAATAGTGTAACATGTGATGGCACTTTAGGATAAAAACATATTAACAAGAAAGAGTATAATTAAAAATAAATACTAAAAGAGTGTAAATTGAATGAGATTAAATAAACAAAAAATCATACCATCATTTACCTTTCTAAATATATATGTGATTTTGCATATGTTACAACTCAAAGAAGGTGACAATCAAGATGAATGAAGGGTGGAGATTAAAAGTAAGAGATTTTTTTTTTTTTTTTTTTTTCAAAAATAATTTATTACCACCTAAAAAAGATTTGTTTTGATAGGATCTTAATACTTTTTTTAGTTCATAAAAAATAACCTACAAATAGAAACATAAGAACACAAAATAGTAACATAGTGTAACATGGGATGATACTTTAGGATATAAATATAGTAACATGAAAGAGTATAATATAAAATAAATACTTAAAGAGTGGGAATTAAATGAAAATAAATACCTTCAATTACCATGATAGCTATAGATGTTATGATGCATCTATTACAACTAAAATAAGGTTTTAATTATAAATAATGAAATTATTACCTTAAAAATAAGATAAAAATCTAAAATTTGGACAATAAATAATGTTACACCTAAAAAAAATCTACTTCACTTGGATCCTAATGATTTTTTTGGTCCATAAAAAGGACATATGAAAATGAGTATATGTGAAAAATATGTAATCTAGAGTTAAATAGCTATAAATTTAAAATTTATTATAAACTAGTAAAAATAATTTAATTTTCTCATTTGCTATATTTATAAACCCAAAGTTATGAATGCCCAAATTTAGTACTACGAGAGATGATGATTTGAGGATGATGAGACAAACCTATAAGAGGTCATCTAGATACAACCACTTGAGTAATGTACGTAGATGATTTAAGTAATATTTCATTTATTATATTTGAGTAGATAAGTTATATTTAATAAATATATGCACTGAGTAAAATTTGTGTAATATAATTTTCCCTAAAAAATGTGAAAAATGTAGAGTAAAATTTGATGGGTAATGGGTATTTGGCCAAAAAATCATTTTAGGGACATGGGAATTTATTAGGGATAAAGGAATAAATCATTGCTACCAATAAAATATATTGGATATGTTTTTGTAGTTGGATGAATAGAAATCACAAACCTGAATGATACTATATTGTATGGATAATAAAGTTGTGTGGAATAACCTACTAATATGCATGGTACCCTATGGCATGGTTGATATAGTTGTAAATAAAATTATAATTATAAGTTTGGTACTATATGGGGTATTTGATAAATTTTTAAATAAAAGTCTTGTAATATGACCAATGCCATCAAAAGTGGATGATACAATATAAGTGGAAGGGAGACATGGCTAATAGAATAAAAATTTGATTGATGTCATTATAAAAACTTTTCCTAGAAGATACCATATGGTGTGTTTGATGTAGTAGGAAGGTACCAAGGGAAAATATTGTACAAGTATGGTTGGTACAATAAAAAATAAATGATTGGTTGGTACAATAGAGCTATAAGTGGTTGGTGTAGTAGAGAAACAATAGAATGGCTAATACATTATAAAATTAATGATCATTTTGATTTTGGTTTCTATTTTAGTTAAAAAAGACTATTGTCTTTTAGTTTTTGGATTAAAATTTGATTGGATTAATGTTATTGATATGTTTTAGAGGTGATAACAACTATGGAGATGCATTAATTTTATCTATATACCAAATGTTTTAGATAACTTATCTACCATTAGCCAAGCTATATTAGCTAGCTTTAACTTTATATATATCATGGAGATGTGTAGAGTCCCTTTGAGTGTTGAGTTTATTTAAAGGATTTTTTAATATTATTAAAAGTTAGGTTTTGAAAGGTCCTCATGCTTATATTATGGAGATAAAGATTAAAAAAAAAATTAAATCTCAATGAGAATCCTCTATGAATAGATAATGAAATAGGATACAAACACATTGTAAAAAAACTACAACCAATAACATAAAAAAATAATAAACTAAAAAAATTATGATCCTCCCATACCATTTTATTTTAGGGATTTAATAGTCATATTAAGTGGATATAAATCATTTTTATATGTACCTTTCCTTTTTTATCATAATAGTCCAATCTACTCCTTTCCATAAATAGAGAAAGATGGGAATGGATACTTCAACGGCATTAATTGGTTTATGATTATTAATTTAAACTATAGCCAATAAAAACCCACTTGAATATAAAACTACATGAATTTTTTTAAAACATATTCTACCTTTGGAAAGATTGCACCTAACCCAAATCTCCCTCCTTTATGTGACCTGAAGACACTCCACAGGGTTCAACTTGAGATGAATCCAACACTACCTATGAAATTTTAGGTATTATTTTAGAATCTAAATCCTCCTCATTAATATTATAATAAAATTAATTATTGGTATCACTACACTTTCTATCCATACCATCTATACTAGTATCATGATGAGATTCCTTCCAATAGGATTCTCCCCTATTTCACTTAACCATGAAATAATCTATGGCCAAATGTCTAGTCATAAAACATAGATGGTGGTAGTTGATTAATAATAATTTCATATGGGTAGTGGATGGGGATATTATATATGTGCCCATAAAACTTAATGATGTTCATTCCATATCAAGGTTTCCAATTGGGGGCACTCCTATGATGTGTGATGCATCCCTATCAGTAAATGAGTGGTAGGGTATAACATGATGGGAGAAAATATCATATGATTACAATGAGTATTAGCTTATTATATGACTATTTAGTTTACATGTGTTATGAATCCAAAAAATATGGAAATA
Source organism: Torreya grandis (assembly GCA_037957365.1). Lineage (NCBI taxonomy): Eukaryota > Viridiplantae > Streptophyta > Pinopsida > Cupressales > Taxaceae > Torreya > Torreya grandis. The sequence goes on along the minus strand of JARHVA010000804.1, from coordinate 1,241,066 downwards.
CATCATCTAACTTATGACCATGCAAGTGTTGTGTCATAATTTAGAATGGGTTGTGCCCTTGTACATTATCTATTTATGTTGATATTTTTTGAATCAAGGAACACCCATTTCATTATTTTTATATTATGTTAAGCCAAGGTTATTAGATGATGGGTCATGTGATATTATTTAATTATTTTTTATATTATTTCTACTTGATGTACATGCCATCATGACAATCACACAAGGTCATGGATCACATAGCTCATGTGAAGAGGTGGGCATAGGATCACATAGTACAATCGATCCCCCTATTATAAATTTTGGATACCATGTGTATAGATAAAATTAAATGTATTCCATACTATGTTATGTTTGATACATGGGAATCATAGGCATTCATGGTACTAGTGTGGATTAGAAGATAGATCACATATCATTTCACCTAGTGGTGAAAACCTCACACTTGTGATCATGTGTTAGGGAAATTTTATTTTGTGCACCCAGTGGCTCATATTTTTTTCTCACCACATTATTTTATGCATTTCATATATTAAAATGGGGTAATAAGATAAGGCATGTTGGCCAATAATTTTTTACAAGATCACATTATGCCCCAGTTAGTGGGAGATGGTAAAGGTGGTGATGTGTAGTGAGGGGAGAGAAAGAGAAATCATTGGTTATTATTGATGTATAAATGGAATAATGGTAGGCACCATGATAATATATATGTATCAACTAAGTATGATTGTAAAAATATGAAAGTTAGGTCTTAATGATCTAGATGGGAAAGTGTGTTGATGCTCAACCTAACCTAAGTTGAGATAATGTCCGCATTTTAGAAGGCCAACCAGATGGGGAAATCATCACTAAATAGTGACCTTATATAATTAAAAAGTAAATATGAATGATTTTTCCTATAAAATTTCTTTTCTAGACTTAGAGATAAACATTCTAGTTACTAGTGATATATTTATTTTCATTTTCTATATATATTAAGATCAAATGTCAAATTTGGTTTTTGTTGTATAGATGTAGTAAAAAATATAATGTAATGGAAGACCATGGTGGAGGCAACTCAACATGAGATTTTGGATTATGTGCTAAAAAATCACAATATTATTCAAGTGGTGGATCCATTGGTGCATTCAAACTAGCTATATACTAGCTAGTTTAGACAAGTTTACATTGTTTCATAATACATATGGAAACAAGAATAGGTTGATACTTTATCAAAATTCTTGTAAATAAGTGATAGTGTTGGATGGTATCAGGTGTATATGGCACAAAGATATTTTATTGAAGAGATCACTTTACATAGGGTAATTTTGACGTAAGCACATTATTTAGAGATAAATGTAATCAGAACATGGAAGAGATCTAGGGATTATGATATTAGACCCAAACACTACAAAGGTATTTACATGAAACAAAAAAATTATGCTATTTATCAAGTGTGGTGCCTTTCCAACCACCATGTGGGTATGGAAGGCAAAACACTAGGCTATTTTTGTATTTCTTTATATCTAGAAAAAATTACTCTCTCTCTCTCTCTCTCTCTCTCTCTCTCTCTCTCTCTCTCTCTCTCTCTCTCTCTCTCTCTCTCTCTCTCTCTCTCTCTCTCTCTCTCTCTCTCACACACACACACACACACACACACACACACATTATTTTTATCTGCATGGGCTTGTATTTATGGTTTTGTATTTCAATTATGCACTATGGTTCTAATACCATTTTATGAAACATTATTTTTTGATCTAATGTTTTATTATTTTAGAGTAAATTTGAATAAATGCATGGTAAAAAAATTTAAGAAAAAAAAGTATGAAAATGGCATGTTAAGTAACTAGATATAAAAATTGATAAACAAAAAATGTGTAAAAATGTGAGAAAAATGAATATAAAAATATACCCAATGTAATTAAGATGAAAATTTAAATAAAAATCATAAAATATGTAAAACATTATGATAAAAAATCCATAAATCATAGTAAATTATTAGACAAATCTAATCATAATATGTGAAAATTTATTAAAATCAGCATTCGATGTAAGACAAGTAAAAAAATTTGAATCAACATAGGGGAAAATAATAAAGTGATAATAAATTAAATCCAATATAACATAAGTAAAGATTAAAATAAAAAAATGATATGCATTAAAAGAATAAAATACCTAAATGAGTGGAAACTCAAAACAAATGTTTGTCTTATAGCAATGTGAAGGACAAAATTGACCATATAAAGACATAACCATAATGATGAAGATGGTGTGGAAATGAATGGTGATGGGCATTTGTGAATAAGACATAGTCATGTTTCTTAAGGTCTTAAAATGTAATCAAATTGAAAAGGTGAGTTGTGCTAAAAATGAAAGCTAAAAGTCAAATATGAATAAAATAGATAGAAAAATAATTTAAATAAGAGGTCATGATCAACTAAAAAAAATACATAAGGAGATATTGGGAAAGAATTGGTGGATAATTAATGAAATTAATCACCAAAAGGGTAATGTAGACATCCTTAGCAGAGATAAGACACTTTAATAAAGTAGGAAAGGCTAAGAACTATTAATATCAAGGACCTAAATAACCCCATATATCAAGATTAATCTTGGGATAATAATTGAAGTATGAATATCATCCCATGAAGGCTACATGAATGGAAAATAATAGGATGCTACCATCCCACAAAATTTTCCCCACTCCTTAGAACCCCTTATAAATCCACAATTTATTATGAAGATTGGGCACTTGTGTGAGAAATAAGGTGGCACTTGATCTGTGCATAAGATATACATAGCTAAACACACTCATTTATTCTTATATGCATAGGTTGTATTTATCACAAATCCTTATGCACTCCTTTACCAAAAAATTTATCACAACCTCATGCACTAGTCTCATGCCTACTCATAGAATTTTTTGTATTGATCACCTTAGATTGTAGCCTATGTATCACAATAAATGCTCCTAAATGCACATCCTTATTAACTTAATAAGCATCTACTTATAGACTCATATTTTTTTGGCACCAATTTAACACAATCATGTGTTACTATGCCCTAACCGTGTGGCACAACAAGTGGTCTAATTATCCATTAGGTCCCAAACAAGGATAAAAGGATTGGGAATCATTAAATATATCATAGACATTATAAGTTTGAACAATTCCCAAATACCAAATTTGATAGGAATATTAAAAAACCATCCTTAATAAATATATAACAATTAATATTTCTCTTTTATTATTCATGTTACATATGTAATATACACATCTTGCCAATGAGAGTTAAGACAGTTAATCATGTCGATGTCATTATGTAGTCATGACACATATAGCTTGATCTGCACATGTACTCTATATATACACACTATAGACATTATATTTTATTTTATGATTTCATTTATGAATAGAGTTTATATTTAATAAAATTAATACATCTAATCCATTAAAATGTTTGTTTGATTATTCTATCTGAATACATATATGCACATTCACTCTACACAACCAAACTCAATTTTCCCTTGCACACCTAGTATTGGGGCCCATGGTGTAGATCATTGGTATCAAAGTGAATATCTATTACTTTCTATGACTATAATTACATAAGTATAATGAGAGAGAGAGAGAGAGATAAGGTTTTATAGTTGGATTCTTTTTAGATATTATAAAAGGATATCATATGAAAATCAAGATGGTTGATACCCAAAACCAATCTTAGCTAGCCCTAATAGTTAAAAGGCTCATCACTGATGCAATGGAGGCATAATTCACCAAAAATTTATCTAATTCTATGAATTGATGATGCATGTCAACCCAATACATTCCCATCAATCACAATAGTATGCTCCATAATGGTTTCAACAACAAATCCTCTTTAAAGTACAAGTCAATCTCAACATCCCTCTATTAGAAGGAAAGATTGATGCAAAATTAGTGGATGAATATATATTAAAACTTGAGGCATACTTCTCAATTAAAAATTTCATCAATGCTAAGAAGATCACCTTTATAATACTAAAGATGTCCATTTTGGTTGTTCACTGGTGGGAGACCTTTAGTGTACAACATGTGCAAGAGAGCATTACAATCAAATCAAAAGAATTTTATCAATGCACTAAAGGAGGAATATTACCATCTATAACACTTTGAATACAAATACATAAATATCAAACAACTATACCAGTGAAAGGACCAATTAGTGGAAGACTACACTAATATATTCCATTACTACTCTACGTGCTTGTAAGAGAATTTGAGTGAACAACATATGGTTTTGAGTTATATTAGTATATTCTCACCTTATACCCATGAAATTTTTGATTTCTTTACTTTTGGAACTTATTGACAAGCATATTGTAATTCCACCAAGATCAAAGCCAAGGCAAGGATGAAGCAACATACCACCTCTTCATCTAACATAGTCTGCAAGGCCAATCCTTCACATAATTCCACATTATATCCTTGTACACTAAAGAATAAAAATTCTTATAAAGGTGAAAAAATCATAATACCATTCAATACTTGAACACCCATGCACCTTATACTTTAAATAAAATCAAGAAGTCAAGTGGAAAGTGTTGCCATCATCATCGCTCATCCACCAACATAGATTCTAAATGTTGTGCATAATAATCATTAATCACACAATGTACATTAGGACCCACACCAATTGATAACAATGATCTAAATTTCTATCATATAAGCACTATCACCACTAAAATTTATATCTATAAAGAGCACAAACATCTCTTTTACACCAAGCTATGGGTAAAAGGTCACCCTCTCCATGTCATCATAAATAGTAGTAGTGAGAAGAATATATTTACACAACCCATATCTCAACACCTTGGTATTACCTATATTTCACTTCCAAGGCATATTATCTAAGGTGTATGCATTATGGAAAAGATATATATGTTTGTAGATAGTTCACTTTTTAGTATGAAGTTAAACCTATAGAGGATAATGTCACTTATGACATCGCAAATCTAGAAGTCTATGATATACATATGGGGAGACCACATATGAATGATCATGAAGCTATATATCAATCCAAGCCAAAAATTTAGACTATTAATGCATAATATATTTTATACCACCTCTTCAAGTTAACATCTATGACCAAAGTCACATTGGTTTGCGCCAAACAATGTCGTAAACTTGTCTTGTACATGAAAATGTTTGTGTTGCTCATGGTTTATCCTAACACACCTATTGATTTCAGTTTTATGCACAACCAAAAAATTACTATGAGTTATCCTCTAATGTTTTAGTATCAGTGAATAGACTAACTCCAAGGAATGAGTTGCAGGGTATTCAGTTTTATAACAACTTATTGGTGGAATATTGGTGAGTGATACATATTATTTACCACAGGTGAATTGGCTATGGGTGACCCTAATTCTACTTTAAGTGGGTGGATTTATTATTATTATTATAACTAAGGTGGGTAATATTTAAAAATAAATATCAAAGAGATGGAAAATTAAGGTAGAAAGGAGAGCCTATGGACAACTAGGGATAAAACCTTTCAATACTATTACTTGAATTAAGATAGGATGAGGAATATAAACCAATAATTATTTTAAGATACTATATCACAAAAATAATCAAATATAGTTAGGATTCAAATGAATCATAACATATTATACTCTATCATACAAACTTCAAATATTGTCTAATTGTTAGATTGTTATTGCACATACAAGAAGGTTTATGATAAGTATGCAAAAGATATTCAAATTAACTATAACTACAAATTAATGACTATATTTAAAATAGATAACTCATACACAATTAAATCACTATAATTTCATAATGATGTAATATCCTAAGTAAACTCTTTCAAATTTCTTATTAATCTAAATAGCCAAAATTTTCCTCCCTTTGAGACCAAGAGGTTACAAATATTTATAAGATTAAAATGGGTAAGGCCTCATCTCTTCAATATTTTCCTAAAATTTAAAGTTAAAAAAAAACCATTCATTCATAAATCATGCAAAGATGCATGTGCAATAATAATGCCCCAAAATATACTTTCTAGCTAAAATTACATTATGCACATACAATAAATAGATTGGGAATAAACATCCCACCTTGGTGATAACATGAAAATACATAATAATTCTTAGATTAAATTGTTGATGTGGAAATGTTAACTAGAGGATTTTTACAAAGCTGGGGGAATTAATAGCCATTTATGTGTTTGGGACCAACCCAAAAGCTACTTCCTTAGATTTTAGCTCTTCACCTACTATGTAATATGCACCAAACTATTTATCTATAATTTCAAAACTGAGTAACAAAGGATTTCAGATTATAATATCATCAATTATTAATATTTCATGTTCTAACTTTGAGCTCTTGAACTCGGATACTAGAGCTTATCCTCTCATTACGCTATCCTTAAAAAACATAACAAACTACAATACTTCCTCATTGGTTGTATAAATAGTCCATTCAAATTCTTACCTAAAGTCTTCAGCAAATAAATAGAGGAAATTCTCAAAATCAGATCTTTTGATAAGTTCCCCATCTTGGGTGATGACACTTTCGACTCTCATGTCTCACAAAATATATATCACCTCACTCTCATGAATGATTAAAATTCCCAACAAATTCTTCATCTGTTTATGCCAATTTAGGGAAGCATATGTCTTGGAAATCACATAATACAAATGCCAAGAAGCATCCATATTAATCATGATATTCAACTAGTAAAAGCACTAATCCTTGAGCACTAAACCAATAAATTCAAACTCATTTCCATAACCTTCACCTTATTCCATAATCTAATAATATCTATTTCATTTTCTTAATTGCTTGCCTTGAAAACCTTGATGTTGTAAAAAATATTGTACATCTTAGTAGCTACACTCTAAACATTAATAATAACTTCCTAAAGATCTTGTTTAATTTACATTTGCTTCCATATATTTAAGGCCTCCTTAGTACTCTAGTGGATTTATTTCATTTTTGTTCCAGTGGAATCCATAAAAGTGTTAAATATTTTATATCTAGTAGGGTCGTTGGAATTTATCTTTGGCTTCCTTGTTAAAGATAATTTTTTTTCTATTTGTTCAAATTATACTTCACCCTTTATTCTCGCATTCACCATTTTCCTCTTACTCACTCTTTGAATAGTCCCAGTGTCCTTATCAAACCTAGTGGAGACTATGGAAAGATTATTTAAGACCAAATTTTTTCTTTCATCTCTAACATTATATATCTCTCTCATCAATTGAAAATTTATAAGTTCTCCTATTTAAAATTATTGTGTAGTAGCTAAGGATGTAGAAGGTAGGATGGTCATTGGAATGGATGTAATCAAAGTGGTTTTAAGGTAGGAACTTATTTGGATAGGGATCTTAAGAATTATTTATCCAACCATCTACCATGTGGATGTTTATTTCATGGGCATTAATTCTACTAAGAATCTAGTTAGACTCGAGGTTACTTCCACACTCATTTTTATGTTTGGCATGGCCAATGTTAGGGACATGGGGAGCCCTATTTGGGTCAACATTTTCTTAGGAACCAAAGGCTTATTAGGATTGAAAAATAAAATTTGTGACCAAGTTATCAAAATAGACTACCCTAGGAATCCTTATTACTTTAGGGGAAGAAAGAATATCAAAATCAATATTAGTGCTACTAGAAATAGATGATATAATGCTAGGAATAATTATGGGTAAACTCAAAACTAGAATTTCTATATTATAAATTGAATAAAAAATAGAATAGACTACCTCATAAATTCTCATACTTTACTCTTATGTGAGTCTGATTAAGGTATTTTTCACTCCATGCTCATCTAGAATCAAAGATTTGGATTTTTATAGATCAACTTCTTCATCAGCTAGTTGTGTAATGACCATTCCTTGGCCTTTCTTAGAATGATAATAAAATAGAGATATTACTTGTTCAAATTCTTCTTTTTCAACTTCCATTGTAGCATCCTCATCATTTCCCTCCTCCTCTTAAATAGCTTCCTCTATAATAGGGAGACCAAGTTATGGCCTCTCTTCTAATTTTTTATCTTGGGAGGGAGTAGGAGAGTCCTTGTGCTTCTTTTGATATGTGTATATGAGTGCAATAGAAGGTGGATGAGATGGTAGATGGGTTGTAGAAAAAATAATGATAGGTAGTATAATTGAAGGTGATTAAGTGGATGAAGTGGAAGGCATAGGGATTGTTTGAGGATACTTAGGAGATTAAGGAGAGTATGGAGTATTTATAATGGAAGGAAAATCCATTTGAAATAATTCAATAATATTTACCTAGGTAACTATAGTAAGGGGAGGCAAAGGATTCATCATAAAACTACTCTTCTAATGTTCAACTAAATAAACTACTGACTTATCCATCATAGTAATTATGCACAAGTTATGAACATGGTAGTTGTTGTTTTGGAAGGGACTTGAGGACCTAGAAGACCTCTCAAATTTTCCATCCTAATCTGAGGTTTATATTCCGTTTGAATAACATATTCTTCTAGTTATCCTTATATAGGCTCTATTGAAGGGGAAGGAGGTTGATACTATAGATAATAATCATGTGGAAAAGATGGGGGCCATTTATAAATCCATGAATTTTGTGCCTCTTCTTCCATTGCCTCAAGCTTGTACTACAAGGCTTAGGAATGTATCATAGACATTGATTTATCTTTCATATTTTTCCATACCTCCAAATAATCTAAGGCATTAAAGAATATTTGATCATAATCATATGATTGGTGATCATATCAGATGTTCACCTTCTTCTTTTTTTGAATAGATTTGAGATACCTCCTATTTTCCTCCTAGGGTCCCATTATATAAAAGGTGCAATATATAATTTATACTAATTTATAGGTTTACCATCTTGAATAAAATGTGATCTAATCATATATTGATGTTTCCAAATGCTTTGAGGAGCCTTGAAATAGTATGAAAAATTCCTTTGACCTAATTCATCATTAATGCTACTAAAGACCTAGTATGTTGTTTCCTATTTCACTATATTGTCTAAAACATGATGTGGCAATAGTAGAGGAGTGGTCCTAATGCCTTCCACTTAGATGATGATTACATTTGGTTATAACCAATAGTCTCCCATTTTTATTAGATTCGTTATCATGTTTTCTAATAATTTGAGAATTGGGATGCCCTATATTTATTGATATATATGAGGATAGAACTCATTATATATCCTTCAAATTTCATTTTTATATCTATGAATGGATAAGAAAGAAAAATATTCTGTAACTATGTTTGGAAAATATTCATCTGAAGGATACTAATCTTGACCATAGGGATTGTAAACTATGGCCATGATTGTTTCTATTAGGTAGGACATTATATATAAATTATTGTCGATATGACTCTGATAAGGTTAGATCACTTTTGATTTTAACTGATCGCTTATAATATCCCCAAGTGCCACCAACTAGCTATATGTTAGGATCATGTCTAATAATGGAACCCATTCAACCTAAATATATGTAATACTTGAGAAACCATATAGTTTATTCAAAAGGGCCATGGCTATCACAATTCTTGGTCTGGATTTGATAATGTAATTGGAAGAGATAGCCCCTTTTGGATTCATCCTTCGACCTTTTAGGAGCCATTATTTTAGCTTTTCATCTACTATTTTGTGTTCAAGCCAAATATTAGTTGAGACTTAATTATAAATAGTCTCGTGATAATTAATACTAAGGTATATATTGAATACATACTTGAAATATAAGATAAGTAATTTTTGACTCTCCTAACATGTATAATATCTTAATATATGGTCCCATTAATAAGCAAATATTTCAAGAGGTCAATACATGGCATTACCTCTGGTTTGGATGCCACCTAGAGGAGCCCTTAATCTTTGATTGATAGAAAATTATCAATGTATTACTTAGCTTCCTAATAGAGTTCATATTTCATATAGTATGATTTGATGGATTCAACCTCTTCGCAAAGTACCAAGTAATGTGGAAACTTGAAATTTAGGGAACTTCTCTTGAATACTATATCTTTATACTCTATCAATATCACAAATGAATATGGTGAAGGGACTGAGGGCTTACCCTATTTTGAGGAAAAGGACATTATTCTATTTTAGTCACTATAATTATTTTTATGTCTTAACTGGTTCATTTTGTGAATTCTAGCTGAAGAAATTTACATCTCATTTGGCCCTAGTGATGCTGAAAATGCATTTATTTGATTGAAATAGTAATGGCAAAGTAAATTTTAATTAGCATAGATTTCACATATATCATTCTTAAGCCTAAGTATTGAATGTCTCCATGAACCTTAAATATAAGTAATGAACTTTTAATTTAATTTTCATTTTAGTTTGAGTGTGTAGTCAGCTTTGGTAGGTACACTTACCAAGTGGAAATCATTTGTTAACTCTGTGTCTAGTCATCACTTTTGAGATAGCTATAATTTATTCATTAATTTTATTCTTTAATATGTTTTTGATACTTCCCATTTTATTTTTATGTCATGCCTTCCTAAAATAATTATTCTTATTAGATCCTCTTTAACCCAACCCTTTAAATCTTTTCACTATGTTAGGTGGGTCCTATAGTGGTGGCTTATCATGATGAAGTGACGTGACCTGATCTCAAATCATGGGATATTGGACCATTAGATTGGTATAAATTTCAAACATAATCCTTCCCATGGCCAAAAGTTACGATGATCAAGACATGTGGACTAATCTCAGGCACCTAAAAAACACATAATCTTAAACCATTGGGTTGGTATACCAAATAATATCTTTACCCTTTTATAGGTTTGCTTTGATGAGAATGTGCCAAGTATTGATTATTTAAAACCCTAGAGAATATAGAATCTCAAAACATTAAAATGCAAACCAAAGAATCACTTAACCCTTTTGTAGGTTTGCTTTATCAAAAATATACTAAATGTTGATCATTTAAAATACTAGAGAACACCAAAGCTCAGAACCATTAACACATGGGAACATAAAACATTATATTTAACAATAAACATTTGAAGTCTATATGTTTCCATTTTAATGAGAATATGGCATGTGGTGATTTCACAAAGCCTGAGAGACTATAATACTTAAACTTTTAAAAACATAAAATCTTCTAAATACTTAGAAATATTGTAAATGTTCAACACTTTGAGTGAAATGAGAGTGATGCATGTCACAACTACATAGATCCAACAATATGGGTGATGAGACCATAATATGGCTCATTATATCTATAAAATAACATCCTTTTTCTTTCATAGGAAGTGGATATAAATGTAGTCTCCAGACTTATGGTTTATTTAAAATAAAATAGCAATATATATATATATATATATATATATATATATATATATATATATATATATATATATATATATATATATATATATATATATATATATATATATATATATAATGGTTATGTCTTTAGAATTTATTATTATCTATTACTAATGATTATTTGGAAAAAGATGTCAATGAGTGTATAAATATTTTATTCTAAGATAATAATGATTCAATGTATGAAGAGTAATCATTCAAGAATAATGTTGGAGTAGTGTCAGAATCTTCTACAACAAGATCTAATAGTTTGGTCAAGCTACAACAACTATGGATTATATCATAGACTATTATAGGATTGCTACAAACCTCCACAATAGCTATAGTTTACATCATATAACCTTATAGTCTTGATAAAGACTCCTAAAGTAGTTATGGATTACATCATAGACTCCTAAGGGCTTGCTACAAACTCCTATAGTAGCTATGGATTTTAGTAGGTTTGCTATGAATTTTAACAGGTTTGCTACGGATTTCAACAAAATTGCTACAACTTGTTTGGAAAGTGTGTGTTTGTGTCTGTGTGTATATTATAATTATTTTTTGGTCTATTCCATGTATAACAACATATGCTTTCCATTCAAAGTCTTTTTATGTGTATATTCCTATATACATACTTTCCATTATGGATTGTATTCAAATATAAATTTATGTATTTTAGTCTAATAAATATATCTCTCCATATTTTATGGAGATTGAGATAGGATATAATATCTAGGTTGTTACTCTTAAATAGGGTTTTGGTTAAAAGCATAAGATTATAAAATGCAACCTCCCACACCTAAGTGTTATAAATGAAGATACTTTTCTTTGCATCACTCTATGTAGTCCATTCTAAAACTTGTGTTCTGATTGAAATCATATTTTGAGGAATGAGCTGGCCACTCATTCCAAAGAAGATGGATCAATGCATTTTTATTTCTTATTTCTATTTTGTAATTATCATTTTCATTGTAAATTCTTATTTTATTTCCTTGTTTTTATAAATAGCTCTTTTTGTACACTTTGTGTACAGCTACAAGTGTTTTATTTATTTGAAATTTATGTTCAATTAAACAATTTACATTATTGCAAGTGTGATTTAATTTCATGCATGTGTGATTTGAATTATATAAGTGTTATTTTCAATTCCTACAAGTGTGGAGTGTGATAGAAGGAACTGTTTGCCAAAGATATTTTTCTCCTATTGCATACAAACCTAGAATACCAACCCTAGATTGACATTACTGAATAAAGGGAATTGATAACCCCCATCAATTAGCCCAATTAGAGAATATTAATAATCCTTAGCCTTTAATCCTATGATCTAAAATATACCAACTAGGATGTCAAAATACTAGTATTGTTAACTCATAAATCAAGATGTCAACATTGAAATAAAATTAATTAAAACCTAAGGTTGGAAATGACTTAAAATACTAGTTTAATCTTAGATTTTCCCAATTTGAACTTGTGTAATGCTTGATTATATGGAAATAACCCTAGATGGTAAATTCATGACAATCGATTCATAGATTTTTAGGCTCATATCTCCCCAAATAAAGTTTTTACAATAATGGGTCCCTATTTTGAAATCTTTAAATGTGGTGTCTATGTTAGGGCATAAAAAATGGTGACTCATGAGGGAAAATACTCTAAGCAGTTTGAGAACCTAGAATTCAAAAAATATGTTATGATAAAACTTCAGTCTTAACAAAGAAAGAATAAGGAAATCTAACTTCTAGAAAAAACTCTTACTTCTTGATGCAACATACTAACCTTCTCATTACTTGGATTAGTGTGTGATCTAGTAAAATAAATTTATCTTGGTTATGAATATTTTAAAAAAGACCTGAATAAACACTATAGGTTTCATTTTGAAATTTTAATTTTTAACTAATGAAAAATAAATCTTGCTTATTTCTTTGTTACCAACCAAGCATCTATAGCCCTAATAGAGATACCTCTAGTTCCACCCAAATCCTTGTTATACTACAATTTAGGAATACATATCCCTAGTAAAATTTACTTGAATCACCTACCCACTATCGACTTGCAAACACGCACGCACACACACACACACACACACACACACACACACACACACACACACACACACACACACACACACACACACACACACACACACACACACACACACACACACACACACCCACACACACACACACACAAATTTAAATATTATAGATAGACAAATGTTGGGAATCACCTTGTCTTAGGTGTACGAATAAAAAAACTTTTTGGTCAATATGCCCCTATCAATGTGTATCTAGTCTTATGCTTATCATCTCTTACCCATGTTTTAGCATGTGATAGTGCTATATATCTATGGAAATGGGAAACTTTTATAAAATATGCATGAGTATATCAGATCAAGTACCAATAATTGATTAAGCCTATTCAATCTAAATAAAATAAAGTTTAGTCACAATCCATTCCTCAACTCTAAAAAGTCTAGTACTATCAAACTAAATGTCCATCAACACCCATTACACTCCCTTTAGGTATCATCCCCATTATTTTGGAATATAATTTTAAATTAGTTTAGGAAATTGTTTGAGATAGTTTTGAAACTTAGAAAACTAAACTAGAATGAAGGGAACTAATCCATTAAAAGTAGCAAAACTATTCTAAAAGAAACCAAGTGTAGAAAGCGGGAAACTTAATCTAGAAAGTGGTAAATTTAATCTAGAAAGTAGTAAATTTAATATATACAGTATTAAATCTAACCCAATATTTCTCTAAATATTTATTTATGCACTCTTATGTATCTCTAGTTGGGATAGCCATGAAGTAATGCATTAAAAACTATCTATTTACTGGAAAGGTGAGGTCCTTACCTTGGAGGTATTTCAACCAAAAGGCATTGTTTCTAAGGATTTTAGATACTTGATATGGTTAAATACATATGGAAGTGAACTATTATTATTTACATTTCTTCTCATGTGTTTTATCCTAGAGGAATACTAGGTCTAAAATCTTAAAATACTTGATTTTGGATCTATTATCGAACCAGTGTTTGAAAATATCCTAATTTTTGTTGAAGTTGTGTAGTGCTTGAGTTATTCCATATTATAAATAAATTATCTCAATTATTATATAATTTATTCTCTCATCTTTTAATATATACTCTTTCATAAATTGGTATGTTGGTAACTTGAGAGTAATGGGGAAGACTAGTTGTCATTTGTATACCAATACAAAAGGTGAAACCTTAAGAGATTGCTTATGAGGCAATTATGTCTACCCATAATTCATATTTAAATAAGATATGCCATTATATTGGTTTATTATATGCAAACTTTTTTATCGTATACATCAATTTATTATTGGATAACTTGGATGCTACATTTACCTATGGGAGATGGTTTGAAGATAACTTGAGGGCGATATGATTGTTATAAGTTTATTATATGAATTTAATATATTAGAATGCATGACCATTATTGTAGACTAAGGAAATGGGTGTGATAAATATCGTGACTATGTTTTCCTTAATAAATTGATGACATATATAGATCAAGAATTAATAGTACAAATAGCCTTTATCTACCTAGTATAGTAATCAATAGTTGTGAAGATGAACTTATGTCCTACTAAAGAGTTTGGATTTATTACCCCAATAAATTCAAGGCCCTATTCTATGAAAGGGAATCTTTTAATGACTGAATGAAAAGTCAAAACAACATTCACCTCTATATTTTCAAACACCTATCACTCATGGTAGACTATGATGTGTTTATGGTCATCTGCAAATATTGTGGGCTAATAGTAACCCATTCTAATAATTTTATGTGCTATAGTATTTCTACCAATCTTTTGATGTAGGTTATCTAGGATTTCCTTAGCTTCCACCTATGATATTCACCTATAGTATATTCCTTCATATTTATTTCCTTAAATGACCCCTTTCTTGATCATTAAATGAGTTGATTAGAGCATGAGGGCTCATTTTTTCTCTCCATTAAATTAGAGAGGGAATGTCCCTATGAGCAAGTAATGGATGATATGTGAATACCATTCTCCACCTATTACCTAGGCCTCATTGATTTATTTGATGTGGATGCATCAGTTAGTTTGAGTCATTATCTAGATGAGGCATTGGACTCTTATCATTTTTGCTAGTTTTATTTCAAGGTCAGACTCCTGAAGTTTTTCTATCCACTCCCCTCTTCTTTCTCCTAACTTATTCTTGCTAAGTGTGAGTTTGACACCTAGGTTGGGAACAATGGCATATGTCTTATTTAAAAAATATAATGTCTAAATCTATTGATGGCCTTAATCAAGGCATATATCTTCTTATCAATTATATAATAATTTATTTTCACTTCCTTCAAGTTGGTACTCATGAAGGGAATGGGAATTTCATTATGTTCCACCCTTTGCATCAACACCACAACAACAATATGTTCTAAGGACAATGAATAAATATAAAACTATTTATTGAATTATAGATAATCAATATTAGGGTTTAAGTGATTTCCATTTTGATGTCTTGGAAATATTTCTTGGCCTTTGTTGTCCACTCAATCTTGGCATCATGTTTTTAGGATGGTATTTAATGGTTTGATGATTTTCAAGAAACTAGAAATGAAATTTCTCATGAAGTTGATCTTGAAGAAGAAATATTTTATATTTTTAGAATTAAAATGACTGAGGGATGAGGGTGAATCAATATTCAAAAAAATTCTTATCAATTTCACTTAAACAATCATGAACCATTCAAATAAGCACATATATCTAAAAATCATAAGCACCTATCCACATAAGCATTAAAGACAATAACACATCACATGTGGGAAACCCCAAAGGGAAAGAAAACACATTGATATATTTAATTTTACTATAGTATTATA
This sequence comes from Torreya grandis, assembly GCA_037957365.1. Classification (NCBI taxonomy): domain Eukaryota; kingdom Viridiplantae; phylum Streptophyta; class Pinopsida; order Cupressales; family Taxaceae; genus Torreya; species Torreya grandis. The sequence continues at coordinate 1,224,895 of JARHVA010000804.1, read as the reverse complement.
ATACAAACACCAAATTTAGTGAAGCACCAACTTCACATGGATTACCAACCCCAACTAGCTAAGCACCAACCTAGTTAGGCTTTAACAAGCACCAACTTGCAAGGAGGAATCAACCCCCCTAGATGAATTAGAACCAACTAAGATAATTAAAACATTTTATCATATTCAAAACACCTTTTTAATCATATAATATATAATTATCACCTTATTTATCTCTTCTCACTATTGTATCCCTCTCAAACTACCTTTTAGGCTTCTTTGCTCAATTAGGTCTCTTTCAAGACAAATTAGGTCATATGACCTTGATATTCATATGAATAAACAATATAATATATTAATTAAAATTAATTTATACTAATATTATGTTATACAATACCTTCTTCTCAAAAAATTTCAATAACATTTGCATCCTCTCATACGTACATCATTAGGCCTAAAATTGCCTTGTATTTATATAAGTCTCTTGGTCATATCCCTCTTGGTCACCCATACACACTTGAATACTTTAATTAAACTTTAAATATGTCTTATAACATTTTTTACACAATAGTAAATCATTTAAATATGTTTTACACAACATATATCACCAAAACCTCTTTTAGGCCTTAAGGAGACCTACTTCAATTAGGCCTTCATTAGCAAATGTTACCCTATGATTTCCTTGGAACACATTAAAACTATTAAAATGGTAATAAAATATCATATTAAACTCAAATATACCCTTGATAGTATCATCTAGTCTCTATAACACTTTTTAGATCCAACCACCACTTGAAGCACACCATTTGTACTGTTCACAATTAGGCCTTCTCATACACAAAAAGTCTATATTAAACTACTGGAGATTTAAAAAAATAGATAAAGAAAAAAAATAAATTAAATATAAATAATATAAATTACCTTATATTCATCACCATATGATTTATACTTCACAACTTAGGTCAAAAGGACTTAAAAACTTCACTACAAATAACCCACTCAAAACTACCAAAACACTCCAAAACCCAATCATGAACACCTTGATCTTCAACATCTGAAATAAAACCTCCCATGACTAATGAAAACTTGAAAATATAATTTATAAATAAATATACCATTATAAAGTATAAATATCACAAGGTTTAATGTCAAATATTAATCTTACAAACCAATGTTTTGACCTCGATACACACAATCAATCATGAACTAGATAAGCCATTTTGGGTTCAAAATTTCAATCACTTTAAATGAATTTAAAACCTTATAAAAATCATATATATAATACATAAAATTTCCAAAAAATGACACCATGTGAAATATATACTTTAACTTAGGGCATAGAGCCTCAAACTCATCACTATAACTTGCTTACCTAGAATTGCCAGTTTACTTTAAAGCACAATCATGGTGATAATGACCTTTAAAACATGTATGAACACTTTAAAAGACAAAAAATGCATTTATATTATCTTATGATACCATTATAAAATTATTATGTATAAATATAACATGGTCAAATGTAAAATATTGGTCTTGCATACCAATCTCATGACCTTACATCTCATTGTCTCATCTACACCAGACAGGTCAACATGTGAGAAAATTTTTCACTATAATCACTAACCTTAAAAACTTATAACAAACATGAGTATGTATTAAAAGTATTTAAAAAAAATTACATGTACTTTGCTTCATCACTAAACCATGATAACACATCCCTAATCATCTTCTCACTTCTGCCTGAGTTTCTCATTATTTGTAGCATTAGTCCTGTTAGCAACTAGATGAATTAGATGAATATTTTAGCACAATTAAGGGATATATTATATCCAAAAATATTCATTTACATGAAACATGAGTCTAAAGTTTCATCCTCCAATCATTTTCATACTTTGACTTGGTCAACTCTAACTACTACAATAAATCTTTGAGAAATGTGCACTTTCATGTAGGGTTTACTCACACACTTGAAGGTGCCTGAGAGAGTTGAAAACAACCTCCAATATACTATATAGTAATTTTAGACCATTATAAGATATTTTTAAAAATTTATTTCACATCATGTTATTGGTAGGGTTTTAGAGAGGTTTAACATATGTTTTTGTGTTAACAAGTGTTCATAAAGGATTTACCATTAAATATAAAGCCAATGCCTATATTTATTAGATAATACCCTTACACATATATTATTAACAACTCATGTTTTCATGTAAATTTTACACATGCTAATGAATAGCTAAATGTCCTTAGGTTTACATACCTTCATTTTGTGTGCTTGAGAGACCTCAAAACCACATTTCATGTCTTTTATTACAAACCATGACCTCAAAATGCATGAACACACTTGAAATAACATAAATCACCTATAGAAATTATTAAATGAGATCAAACACTTTGAAATATGATCATGAACTCTCATTAAGCCACACTCTCTATCTTTGCTCGCTTAGACCTTGACCTACAAATCACATTAGGCCTTGAAACTAACCTTCATGCCTCTTTTCATGTGATATAAACCTCACTTAAATACTCAATAAATCTCTCTCATGCTAAAATAGTGCCATACATTATTCAAGCATCTTGACAATAAATCATGATGCCTCATTAGGTTAGGTAGGGTCTAGTTTCAAACTTGATCTATAGGTCCTACCCATGTAGGCTCACCCTAATAATATCATGAGTGATATAATGATTAAAATTCATGATAAAAAAACCTCATAAAATCACTCATGCATATGTGCACTCATCTCACTAAGATATCATACTCATTCCTTCTCACAAGGTCTCTTCATGTTATGACTAATGCCATGACTAGGCTTCTTAAGCACTTGAAACTTGAAAAATGATATTGAGAAAAATATAAAAGTATATATACCTTACTTACATGATCACATAATTCTAAAAATTCTATTACAATATTATGCTTACTTATTTTATGAAACTTTACTATGCATACCTTCTTACAAGGTCTAGACTAGGCTTCTCAAGACACCTTGTACTCAAGAACTAGTTCTCAAACATGCTTACCTCAATGACATTAAATACGATCACTCACCAGGTAAGACTCTCACATAAATCCAATAATCTTGACATTAACCAATATAATAATCATTATGTTGCCTTCAAAATCTCTCTTTGATCTAAACCTTGACATCAATAAATAGAAGAATCATTAGGTTGTTGTAATCATATAAAATGTGAAAAAATGGTAAATTGAGCATGGCTAATGATACCCAACCCATAGGTCCCTCTTTTTTTCTCTCATGACCCTCGTAGGAATTTTTTCACTTATTCTCAGTCATCCATATCCTTCCATACTTGATCCCAGCTGAGCCAAACCCCTTTTTCCATGATTTGTCCATTCCCCTAGGTCCTGTCTACTCAAGACAATAGCAACAAACTAGGACTATAACATGGGTGGCATTCCTATGCACTTTTTTCACTATTGTCTAAGTCCATTTTTGGCCCCAACAGTCAATATATTTTGGTTCTCCATCCTTCTCCTTATTAGCTTAACATGAGTACATTCAACCCATGACCAATAGATCCCTATAAAAGCCCATTCAAATATTATTTCTAAAAGGTTGGAAATTATCATTAAGCAAGAAAGAATACAAGTAATATTACTCAGGTAATCTTCCCTACTCTCTGTATACAACAAACCAACACACTTATGAGCTTATCCAAATCCTTACACTAGTCCCTAGCCACCTCAATTACATCTAGTTTAGAATTTTTCATCTTCATACACATAATTGCATAAATCACATCAAGTGGGAGAACTACATATGGCTTGATCCTTCTTCAGAGTATTGGTATGTAGGTAGCATGCTCACATAAGGGGTGTGGATCCACATCCAGTGAATCTTACACACACTAACTCCCCTTATTTTTTAAAATTGGTCAAATAATAATGGAATATAGGGTTTGAAGATAAAATATACCCTACAGGGATCTCTACAAACTTTAGCGATCAAAACTTTACAAACAGGGTCACATAGACATAGCGAATAAAACCTAGAAATCTTATATCCTTAGGATGATAACAATAGAGGTGGAATATAGTGCCAGTGCCACTCCTATATAGTTTTATCACTCTTGTCTAATCAGAAAATGATGTTTAAATCTTATTTTCTGATAGTATCTCAATCTTGCATAGTGAAGTCTAGCCTTTGTCTTAGTTGGATAAATTTATTTCTAGCTAAATCTTGTTTTCTTCTCCTTATTCCTATTTTTATAAAATTTCAAAAATTAGTGTTTTGATAATTACATATTTATTTACTAATTTTACTACTTAGACCCTTTAACTAAATTAGGAATAATAAACCAATATTCTCAAAATTGTTAAATCATTTGGTGAACCTGACTTACTTTGTTTGCACATAAAACCCCTAAAAACCATATGGTAAATTTTTTATTGATTTTTCCTATTTTTTTATAATTTTTCACCTAAATAATAAAATCATAAATTAGCATTAAATTTTAAAATTTTGTAGTAAGTTTAAAATAATTTTATTTCAAACCCTAGTTTCCCATACTAGGTCCCAGTTTTTTCCCAATATTTTTTATAAATTTTTACTAACATATTTAAATCAAAAAATCCAATAAAAATTTAAAATTCAATAATGTTTCTCAAAATAAAAAAAATTAAAATCCTAGTTTCATCTACTAGGTCCTATTAAATCACAAATTTTCCTATTAATTTCTAATTTTTTACTTTCATACATATACTTTCAATTTCAAAGTTTCATAGTAAATTGTTCAAATAATTATCTATAAAACCCTAGTTGCATATACTAGGTCCCATTACTTCTTGAGGTATCACCTCACATGTTTGTGCATTTCATATCCTTTTTATGTAATTTCCAATTAACTATTTTTAGAAATTTACATTTCGCATCTTTAGTACTCTCATT
>JARHVA010000804.1:1140000-1215000 GCA_037957365.1 Torreya grandis | reverse complement strand
AATTATCAAATTTTCATACAATTTTTCTCAGAGAATCTAGATATAGGGGATATCATGCACGACATGATGTCTCTCACTTCAAATATTAGACATGATAATTGATATAAATTCCGAATCAAAATCTAAGTTCTAGACACTAGTGATTAGGGGAAAAGTGAATGGCACATTTGTTTTATTTTCCTTTCTAAGTTTAGTATTACCTAGGCGTTCCTAGTAGTTGTATGCCTTATTTTGTCTATAGGTTATTGGAATCATTTTGGAGTTAAATTTCATACAAGCCTAACTTCTACATTCCTGAGTTCCCAAGTTCTCGAGTGGCTTTCATACAAGCCTAGTGCACCAATTTGGAGTAGTTTTCATACATGCCTAATCTCCATCTTTTGGAGTGGCCAAGAGTGGCCTAGTTTCTAGCATACATTCAACTATCCATGCCAATATTATTAGATCACAATACATTCATGAGCTTTAGGATCCATCTCATACAATATTTATTTCATACCGATATCAGTTCATAGCTTTACTTCATAGGGAAATGATGGAACCAAAGGACTAGCTATCCTTTGTATTCTTGAGCCACCTATTTAGAGGGATTAGACACATAGTCCAAACATCGATCAACACATACATGATCACTTAGCTTCACTTAGTAGGTTATAATGGAGCTAAAGGGTCATTCTTTACATTCTTGAGCTACTTCTGAGGAACTGAGCATTTAGCTCCATTTGTGATATTACTCTTGGTACAACACCATATAATATTAGTCAACATAACTTAGCATCACAATCGGTTTTGTATTGGTCTATATACCTGGTGAGGTGTATTCATTCCTTTCTCTTCCTCTCTCTCTTACCTAGATTTGTACATTCTTATTTTAGATATAGTGTATCTAGTAAGAATTGATCTACTCTTTATTTTATTACGCAGATTTATACTTCACATCATGATCTCTTTATGCACACCTAACATCACACAACTTCATGATCTTCACCCTTGCAGGTAAGTTCAAGTATGCTTTTTATTTTTCCTTTATCCTAGTATTTCACTTTGGTTTATCACTAAAATAAATGGGAGGGAAAATGTAATCATATAAAATGTGAAAAACTAGTAACTTGAGTGTGGATAATGAAACCCAACTCATAGGTCCATCTTTCTTGCTCTCATGACCCTCATAAGCATCTTTTCACTGATTCCTAATCATCCATAACCTTCTAAACCTGATCCCGACTACGATAGACTCTTTTTTCCATGATATATCCATCCCCCTAAGTCCCATTTTCTCAAGACAATAGTTCCATACTCAGAATATAGCACTATTACCACTCTTGTCCACTTTTGGCACTATTTTCTAAGTCCATTTCTAGCCCTAATGGTCAATTTATTCTTGATCCCCATCCTTCTCCTTGTTGACCTAACATGAGAACATTTAACCCATGACCAATAGAACCCTATAAAATCCATTTAAAAAATAATTTGGTAAGGGTTAGAAATTATCACTAAGCAAGTAAGAATATAAAAAAGACTAAGATAGTCTTCCCTATTCTTTGCGTACAACTAACCAACACATATACGAGCTTATCCAAATTATTACACTAGTCCCTAGCCACCTCAAGCACATATATTTTATCATTTTGAATCTTTATACACATAATTTCACAAATCATATCATGTGGTAGAACTACAAATAACTTGATCCCTCTTTACAGTATTGGTATGTAGGTTGCATACCCACAAAATGGGTGTGGATCCACGTCTAGAGAATCTTACACACACTAACCCCCCCTCTTTCTCAAAATTGATCAAATAATAATGGAATATGTATTTTGAAGAGAGAATATACTCTATAAATATCTATATATACTTCCACCTATCAAAACTTTGTAGACAAGGTCACACAGACATAAGAAACAAAACCCAAAAATCTTAAATCCTTAGGATAATAGTGATAGAGGTGGAATACAGTGCCAGTACCACTCCTGTCTAGTTTTGACACTTATCCAATTAGAAAATGAATTTTATATCTTATTTTATGATAGTATCCCAATCCTACACAGTGAATTCTAGCCTCTATCTCAGTCAGATCAATTATTTTCTAGCTAAGTCTTTTTTTCTTCCCCTTATTACTATTTTTATAAAATTTTGAATTGCAATCAAATTTCACAAATTAGTAGCTTAATAATTAAATTTTTATTTACTAATTTTACTACTCAGGCCCTTTAACTAAATTAGGAATAATACATGAATATTCCTAAATTTTTTAAATTAATTGCCTTCAAATTCTCTCTCTGACCTGCACCTTGACTTCAATGACATTAATGACACCATTTCTCAACATATATCTTTAGGTTTTTGGGTTTATTTATCTTATATATGTATTGGAGGTGGTTTAAGTCAATGGAAATCACTTCTTAGGTGATAATATGACCTAATAATTCTCCTTTAGTAACTCTAAAAATGCATTTTTGGGGGGTTTATATTAATTTCATACCTCCTAAATTTGTCTAGGACTTTTTGTAAATGGCCTATGTGGTCAACTCTATTATTGAAAAATAATATAAGATTATCTATGTATATTATGATGCACTTCCCCATGAGTTCCTAAAAGGTAAAATCCATCACTTTGTAGAAAGTGGCTCCTAGGTTGATTAAGTTGATTAACATCCTTTTAAATACAAAGGTTACCCAGTTGGTGGTGAAGCTAGTATTAATCATATCTTCTACATTAATCAATACCTAATTGTAGCTTGGGAATATATGTAATGAGGACATCATATCTAAACTACTCACCATATGTATTACCTCATCCAAATAAGGTGAAGGATAATTAAAATTTTTGAGGCTTTGTTTAAGCTATTAAAATCAATACACAACTTAATTTCTCCATTATATTTCTTGACTAATACATGGTTAGATACATAGGTTAAGTGCCTAATTAAAAAATTAATCTTTTCTTCCAAGAGATTCTATACTTTGGTCTCTATGAGAGGTTCTAGGATTAGGTTCACTATTCTCTATCTTTGCCTAAATGGCTTGTGTTCTAGCCTCAAAGTGATGGTGTGGGTCATGACCCTTGGATTAAATATCTTCAAGTCATCAAATGTCCAAGTAATGGCATATTTATAATCTATAAGTAACTCCTTCATTTTATGCTTCTTATTTCTAGTACAAATTTGGCTTAAATTCACCAATTGGGGATCTTGGTCAGTCCTTAAGTTTTCTTTAGTGAATTTGAACTCCATTGATTTCATCTATTTCTTATTTTGGGCTTGAGGGTAGATGTAAAAATGTTATTTCAATTAAACCATCCCTAATGAGATTCAATTTTATTTTAGTTGTAGAATACCCTCTTCCCCCATATATTTAATCTGCATAGGCTAGATATTTATTTCATATATTATATGAGCCTCAAAGTATCCTAAATTATTTAGGAACTGTATGATTTGTTGATCATCATCAAACACCTAGAATTTATCCACATTATATGGTATAGAAGGGCATGGGACCAATTCCACTATTCTTTTTGTATTTTTAATTCCTAGAGTGGTTCCATATTGGTAGCAGAGGCTAACAATGACTCAGATGTCTGATTATTTTCTTTTAGGATGGCCTTGATGTTGAATGCTTCAAAATATTTAATAAATTTCTAAGCTCAGTGTTTATAATTCTTTAGGTATGCAAGATTGCATTGGTACTTATTTTTTATTTGGTTTACAACCATCTTAGAGTTACTAAATGCTATTATTTGTTTGGTTTTGTGTTTTAATGTGAACTATAGGCCTAAAATCAAGACTTCATAATAATCCTTATTATTGGTGTAGGGAAAATATAAATTATAACAAGCTAGGTACTATTTACATTTTAGGTATACTAGGGAGACACCCATTCTATATCATTATTTTTAATGAGCCCCATCAAAGTGTAAAGTCCATAGTTGAGAAGGACCTTCAAATTATTATTCATGCAATTGTTGTTTGGTGGTGAAAGTATACACTCCTATATGTGTTGATATGAAGTTAACTTGATTATTATTGGTGTTGTACTTAGTAATAAAGTGATTCATTTTGGGCTCCCTATCTACCCTAATTTTATTTGGTATCCCTTTCTAGGGTATCCACATGTGGGATAAATCCATGTCCATGTTCCCATTCCTTGTTTTTTACTAGTCTCAACTTCGTAGCAAGCCACATGCCTCTATAATGTCAATGACTAAGATGTCAATAGTTTGTTGCATATGCGGATCTAATTCCAAATTTATGTTCATGTTTTCCAATTTTATGACACATGAGACTAAAGATTTATCCAATTATAGTACCAATTTTTTTTAATTATCAAGAGCCAATCCTAACTTTTATCAAATATGTGTAGGCATCACATTAGTTGATGCCTTAGAATCAAATAGGTAGTTGTGCACATGTTTTTTTTTAAATCAAATAATTAATAGGAATAATGATACCTTAGGTTTATATTTTTACATCATCACATTTTCATGAGCACTCTTGGATTTGTTAAGTCCTCCCTATCAGAGCCTTGAGTAGTAGCTCCCTTTGTTCATTGATTTGAGCCAGCTCATGAAGATTGATGTTAGATTTAATCTTTTTCATATCTTCAACAATATCTTTTCCCCTAACCTAGTTTTTTAATATCTATGATTTATATTTTTCCTTAATAAGAGGTAGATTATCCCTCCTAATTGGATTTATATTATCTCTCCTTGATGGGGGTGGTTCTTGTTGGTATTCAGATCAGGGGGAGTAGTAACACTATTTTTGGGAGGTGTTATATATGTCATATACTTATTTATTCTTAGGTTTTAGTTTTTCTTGACCTACTAATATTGTTGGAAATCATGAACCTCATCGATGTTATCCTTGGGATCATTGTCATATTCTTATGAAAAGGGGAAGTCATAAGTGTCAAATACCATAACCATGTTAGCATTTTCTAAAGAATTAAATGAAGATGGTTCTTACTAACTAGTATAATTTTATTTCCTCTCTGATTATTAATGGAATATTTTAAAAGTAGTGCATAACTTGATTTAATATAGTTCCCCATATTACACACTTTTATTAACTCCACACCATTTTGGAAGAGCTATGCCTATGATGTTGATATTCGACATATTGTTAGATAGAACATGATGTTCTTAATTATTTTTAGACCTATTGAAGGGCATGTTGTACCTCTAAAACCCATAACTTTTATTTTTATTATTAGAATTCTATCAACTTATATTTCCCATACATTTTTATGTGTTGAGGAACTCATTAATCAGTTTTTGTACCATCCTCTAGATGGATTTCATATATGTATTAGCTAAGGTGGAAGTATTGTCTTATGTGGAAGTGATATTAACTAGTACAAAAAGATGACTCTAGATTTGGTGGTTAGGAGTATATATTTTTTAAATAAATCAAGATGTTGATTCTAGGTAGCATGGGTTAATAGTAAATGATTATGCACTAGGGTCTAGTTCTATGTCGTAGTATTTTGGGTTGCATTAGAGGTTGGGTTAAAAGCTAGGTAGACATGTCTAAGATTGAATAGAGGTAATGATTTCAATTGAGGGTAAAATTGTTTATCTACATTGACTTCCTCTATGTAATCTAATAATAAAGTATCAATACTAATGGCTCTATGTAGAAATACAATAATCATGTAATCTAGGGTGTTTTTATATATTTCAAAGGCCAATGGATAATTAGGATGATAGTTAGACTCCAACATGTTATACATCTTTTGAAACTAAGTGTTGAATGCTCATATTGGCTCATTAGGATCTTGTCTCATGTTGAAAAATTGTTGATAGATAATACTCATAATGGTAACCTAGTTAAATTGTGCCAATACGGTATCTTTACATTTTGTCCAAGTCGTAATTTACCCTTTTGGAACATTTAAAAACTAGTCATGGGTTTCTTATTGTAAAATGAAAGGAAATAGTCTATAAACCATTTCTTTATGAGTTAGATTAAGGATACCCAAGATAAATTTGAAAACATTTATATGTTCTTCCATAGTCCTTTTTCTTGAGGGAGAGAATGAAGCTACTTCTCTGATTTTTTAGGAAAATAATGCATCACTACTCAAACATTGATAACTGAGCTAGTCAACCAAGTTAAGGCTTAAGGTGGGGGATTGGTTAGAGGTAGAGGATTAAGAGGTTGATTTTGGAGATGGGCCATTAGAACTATTATAATATGAGGTTGTCTTCATGGTGATGATGATTGATACCTAGGTCTTCTAGAAACACCTATATTATACCTAACCATTAAATGGATCTCTAAAGGTGGATGGAATAGGTTATTATCTAAGGTTGACATTGTTAGTCATCTGGGTGCATCCATTATAAATCAAGTGATCTTAATTATTAGGATAGAGGTAGAGGTGAAATATTTCCTTGTAGTGATAATTTAAAACTTTTGTTGATGTGGGTTTTATGCACACCCCAAAATTCCTATGATGTAGCCTCTAACATTTTATAATCAGTGAATATACTCACTCCAAGGCATGAGCTACATGGTATTCAATTTTATAAAAACCTATTATTGGAATAATGGTGAGTAATATAGATTGTTTACCAAAGGTGAACTAGATATGGACGAACCTATATCTACTTGGATTGGGTGGAATAATGATGATTCTAACTAAGGTGGGTAGAATTTCAAAATAAACTACAAAAAGAGGGAAAAATAAGGTATAAAAGAGATCATGTTGACAACCAGGGATAAAGCCTTTTAAGACTATTACTTGAACTAGGATAAGATGAGGAATCTAAAACAATACTTGTTACAAGCTCTTGTAGTATACTAACAATCAAATATAGTGAAGATTCAAAGGAATCATAATGCATTATACTCAACTATGCATTATACTCAACTAGGATATCTAAAAGAGGGTTTATTATAAGCATGTAAAAGATATTAAAATCTACTATAATTAAAAACAAATGACTATTTAAAATAGATAACTCATATACAATTAAATCACTAAGATACCACAATGATGGAATGTCTCAACTAATTCATATAATTGAATAATAATCAAGATTTCCACATAGAGACAGATTTAAGTAGAACTCTTTCAAATTTTCTATTAATCTAAATAGACAAAATTTTCCTCCCTTTAAGACTATGAGGTTACATATATTTATAAGATTTAGATGGGGAAGGCCTCATCTCTTCAATATTAGCCTAAAATTATAAGTTCAAAATATAACCCTTCATCCATAACTCATTCAAAGATTAATGCACAATAAAAATGCCCAAAATAGACTTTCTAATTAAAATTACAATATTTATGTACAATAAATAAATTAGGAACTGAAGTCCCACCTTGGTGATAAAATGAAAATTCATAATCATTATTATATTAAAGTTATTATGTGGCATAGTGAACTAGAGGATTCAATAGAGTAACTACAATTTCAACTAAAGAAAGGACTAAGAGATTTGAAAAGTTAGGGTCACTAAGAACTAGTTGTGTTCATGGGATTAACCCAAAATATACTTCCTTGGATTTTATCTCTTCACCTAGTGTGTAAGATTCATCAAAATATATATCTATAATTTTAAAATTGAATAATGAAGGCTTTAATATTATAATAGCACTAGTAATTAATATTTCATGTTCTGCCTCTGAGCTCTTGAACTCGACTACTAGAGCTTATACTCTTGTTACATTATCATTATAAAAAATAATCAACTATAATACTTCCTCTTTGGTTTTATAAATGGTCCCTTCAACTTCTTTCCTAAAGTTTTCAATAGCTGAATAGAGGAGATTCTCAAAATTGGTTCTATTGACAAGCTCCCCAACTTGGGTGATCAACCTTGTAACTCTCATGCATCCCAAAATTTATAATGCCTCACTCTCATGAATAATAAAAACTCCCACCAATTTATCTAATTATTTATTCCAATTTAGGGATGCATCCCTCTTAGAAATCATATAGTTCAAACACCAAGAAGCATTCATACTGGTCATGACATTCAATAGGTTGAAATAACTAATCCTTGAGAATGAAACCAATAAATTCAATCTAATTTCCACATACTTCATTTTATTCCATAATGTAATAATATTTTATTTATTTTCCTTACTACTTACCTTGGAAATTCTAATGTTGTATAAAATATTGTACAGCTTAGTAGTTGCGCTCTAACCATTAGCAATAAATTACTGAGTGGCCTATGTAATTTTCATTCACTTACATATTTTTAAGGATACCTTAGTACTATAGTGTATTTATTTCATTTTTTCCCCTTTTTAATCTATAAAAGTGTCAAAATATTCAATATATTCATTAGGGACATTGGGATTTTTCTTAGGCTTTTATGCTAAATAAAACAAGTTCTCTCTTAGTTAAAATTCTACTTCACATTTTTTTCTCACATTAACTATTTCCTCTTCTTAACTCTCTAAATAATCCCACTTTCCATATCGAACCTAGAGGAGACTATGGGGATCTCAATTAAGACAAAATTTTGTCTTTCATTTCTAACATTTTTCATATCTCTCACCTATTGGGGAACAATAAGTTTTACTATTTCAACTTCTTGATCAGGGTCTAAGGATGTAAAATGTGGAGTAGTCATTGAAAGGGATGCAATAATAATGGCTGGTAGGGAGGCACATATTTGGATAGGGAACTTAGGATTTTTTTGGACAAACATATCACATGAGGGTGTTTCTTTCATGGGTGTTAATTTTACCAAGAATCTAGTTAGATCCAAGGTTACTTTCACATTCATTATTTATTTTGGCATGGCTAATGGTTGAGGAAATGGGATCCCTATTTGGGTAAAAATTTTCATGGGAACTGAGGGATTATTGGGATTGAAAACAAAAATTGTTAGCAAGTTATCAAAATGGACTATCCTAGGAGTCTTTAATAGTTTAGGAGAAGAAATAATCTCATAATCAAAAGTAGTACTAATAGAAATAGAAGATATAATTTTAGGAATAATTGTGCGTAAACTCATAGTTAGAATTTATATATTAGAAAATAAATAAATAATGGAAGAGACTACCTCATCAATTGTTTGAATTTTCTCTTGTGTGAGGCTGACTAAGTTATTTTCCACTTCATGCTCTCCTAGACTGAAAGCTTTAGCTTTTTATAGCTTAGATTCTTCATCATCTGGGTGTGCAATGCCCATTTTATGTTCTTCCTCCTTGATAGGATAAAATAACAAAGATATTACTTATTCAACTTATTCTTATTCAAATTCCATTGTAACCTTTACATCCTTTCTCTCCTCCTCTTTAGTATATTCCTTTATAATTGGGAGACCAAGTGATGTCTTTTCTTCCTATTTTTTTTAACTTAGGAGGGAGTAGGAGAGTCCTTGTGCTTCCTTTTATAGGTGTATGTGGGTGGAGTGGAAGATAGATAATATGGTAGAGGGGTTTTAGGAATAAACATGGTAGGAAGTGTAACTAAAGATGATGAATTATATGAAGTGGAAGGCATAGGGATTATTTGAGGAGACTTAGGAGATTGTAGAGTGTTTAGAGTAGTTAGATTGGAAGGAAAAGGCATTTCTAGGAATTTAAGAATACTTACTTGGGTACATTTAGTAAGGGAAGGAAAAGGAGTTATCACAAAACTAATCTTCCTATGTTTAGTTGAATAAACTATTGAACTTTCCCTTCTACTAGTTTTACCCTAGTTATAAACATGGGCAACTGTTGTTATGGAAGGGATTTGAGGACCTAGAAGAAATTTCAAAATTTCACTCATAATATGAGGATTGTATTCTCTTTGACTACTAGATTCATATGGTTATCCCTCTCTAGGCTCTACTAAAGGGGAGGAAGGTTGATCTTATGGCTAAGAATCATGTAATAGAGATGGGAGACATTGGTGAGTCCATGAATTTTGTGCCTTTTCTTATATTTCCTCAGGTTTATACTACAAGGCTTGGGCTTGCATCACAGACATTTATTTATCTTTAATCTTTTTATATACCCCTAAATCATCTAAGGCATTCAAGAAGATCTGATCATGATGATATGCTTGGTGATCATATGAGATGTGCATTTTATTATTTTCTTGAATATATTTGAGATACCCACTTATTTTCCTCCTAGGGTCCCATTCTCTAAAAGGTGCAAGATGTAATTTATACTAAGTTATATCTTTACCATCTTTAATAAAATGTGACCAATCATATATTGATGTTGTTAATGCTTAGAGGAGTCCTAAAATAATATGCCAAATGCCTTTGACCTAATTCATCATAAATTTTTTTAAAGACCTAGTACGTTATTTTTTATGTTAATATAGTGTTCAAAACATGATATGGTAATAGTAGAGGAGTGATCCTAGTGCCTTCCACTCAGATGACAATAACATCTAGGTATAACTGATAGTTTCCTATTTTTCTTAGGCTCCTTATCATGTCTTTTGATAATATGGGCATGAAAGTGTCATACATTGCTTGATATATATGAGGATAGACCTCATTTCATATCATTTTTATTTCATTCCTATTTATATGAATGAACATGAAATAAAAATCTTATCTAACCCTATTTACCAAATTTTCATCCAAGCACTACCACTCCTAAGCATAAATTTTTAAAACTATGGCCATCACTTCATCCAACAAGTAGGACATCTTATATAGATTGTTGTCTATAGGCCTCTAATTAGGGTAGAGCACTTTTGATTTTAACTAGGAACTTATAATCTCCCCAAGAGTGACCAATTGGATAGATGTTAGGAGTATGTCTAACAATGTAACTCATTCAACATGAACATTTACAATACTCAATAAACCATATAGTCTATTCAAAAGGACCATGGATATCATAATTCTCAATCTAAATTTGACAATGTAACTGGAGGAGATAGACTCTTTTGGATTCATCCTATGAATTTTTGTGATCCATTATTTTAGCTTTCCATATATCATGTTGTGCTCAAGCTACACATTAGTTGAGACTTGAATATAAGCAGTCTCAGGATAAGGAAGCCTAAGGTATCTCTCAAATTCCCTACGTAAAATATAAGTGGAGGCATTATTGACTCTCCTAACATTTAATATATCCCCAATAATGGTCCCATTAATAAACAAATATTTCAAGAGGTTAATATAGGGCATTACCTTAGGTTTAGATACTACTTACTGGAGGCATTGATCTTTGATTGGTATAAAATCATCAATGTATTTATTGGCTTCCTAAGAGAGTTCATCTTCGATAGATTATGACTAGATATATTCCACCTCTTCTTAGAGCATCAAGTAATGTGAAAACTTAAAATTTAAATTACTCTTCTCAAATAATGCATATTTATACTTTATCAATCCTATAAATGAATATGGTGAGGGGACTAAGGGATTAATATATTATCAAGAAGAGGCCACTATTATCATTTGGTAATTGTAATTATTTTGGTATCTTGAATAGTTCTTTCTAAACTAACTATCTGAAGAAAATTAGGGATCATTTAGCATTGGGGAATATCAAAAACTCACTTGTTTGATTGAAAGAGTAATGTCAAAGTGAATTTTCCTTAATGTAGATTTTACATATATTATTTTTAGGCATGAGTATTTAATTTATTTGTGTACATTGAATGTAGGTAATAAACCTTTATTTTAATTTACATTTTAATTTCCATTTCAATTTGAATGTGCTATTCATCTTTGGTAGGTACACTTACTTGCCAAATAGTAATAATTTGTTAATTCTTTGTGTCTAGTCATCACTTTTGAGACAATTATAAATTACTCATTGATTTTATTCTTTACCATGATATCAATCATTTCCATTTTATTTTTTTACCATTCCTTATTTAGATAATCCCACTTTTTAGGTCCCTATTAACCCAACCCTTAAAATCTCATCACTGTGTTGGGTGGGTCCCATAGTGAGTTAACGTGATCAATCCACATGGCCTGATCTTAGAGCATAGGATATTAGACCATTATACTAGTATAAATTTAGACCATAAACCTTGTCATGGCCATGGGTTATCATGATTGAGATATTTGGAATGATCTCGAGTACCTGAAAAGCACAAAATCTTAAAACATTAGATTGGTATACCAAAGAACATCTTAGCCCTTTTGTAGGTCTAATTTAATGATAATGTGCTAAGTGTCGATAATTCATAACCCAAGAGAACATAGAATCTTAGAGCAATTATAATTTAGACCAAATAATTATTTAACCCTTTTTTAGGTTTTCTTTAACAAGAATATTCCAAGTATTGATCATTTATAACCTTGAAGAACATGGAACCTTAGAACCATTAGAACATGGGAACACAAACCATTAAATTTGGTGGTAAATATATGAAGTCTCCATGTTTCAATTTCAATTAGAATATGCCATGTGGTGAGTTCATAGAGCATGAGAGATCGAAAGACTTAAACTTTTAATAACATATAATCTCTTGAAGACTTATAAATATTATAAACATCTAAAGATTCAAGTGATGTGAAAGTGACATGTGTCAAAACTACATGTAATTTAATAGTATGGGACCAATTAGATATGATTAATGATCCTTATCCTTTAATCCTATCATCCAAAATATATCAACTAGAACATAAAAATATTAGTACTATTAGCTCATAAATTAAGATGTTGACATTGAAATACAATTCATGAAAACCTAAGGTTTAAAATGACATAAGATACTAGTTTAAGAAAAGATTTTCATAATTTAAACTTATGCAATGCTGGATGATATGGAAATAACTCTATATGAAAAATTCATGACATCCAAGTCATATATTTTTAGGCTCATATATCCCCAAATAAATGTTTTAAAATAATGGTTCCTTATTTTAAAATTTAAAAATGGGATGTGTGTTAGGGAATAATAACACCTAAATAAATTATAAATTTCACTATTTCAATTTGCATCAATTATATAATTTTTTAATAGTAGAAACTTGATAAATTGATAGAGCAACATAGTGAAGTATTCATAGAGCTTGAAGGCTATCCAATAAAATACACAATAAATCAACACATTGATTTGGTCCCTATATCTCATCTTTCAAATAGTCCCATATAATATATATTAGTTTGGGATAATGAAAAAATACAAGACTAGATATAATATATCATTCATCAGGGAAAGATAAAGCCTAACTCTTATCCTTGTGGGAATTTGAGAGTCCTCATACCCAAGAATGATGGGTCTTGGTAACACTACATAGACTATCATGTACTAAACAAGATAATGGTCAAATATCGATACCCACTACCATGCATTGATGACCTCTTGGCTTAGATATGAGGTGTTAAATACTAACCAATGCACCAACCAGATGGGAAGGTTTAAAAATAAAGGTTGGTCATGCCTTTTGGCCTAACCAATACACCAACCACATTTGTGCACTAGATGGATGATTTACTTAGGATTTTTATTAGCTCCATCATCATCATCATCATCATTTAATTGGATGACATTTTCATCTTAAAAAATAATTGGGAGTATCATATGGAGCACATCTCATATGTCTTCAACATCTTATGTCAACACAAATTACAATCGAACTTAACAAAGTGTATATTCTAGAATATGTAGATATAGTACCTAAGATACATCATTGATCACACATGTATTTTTGTAGGCCAAAATAAGATTAATTTGATCTAATATTTTCTTACTCCATGTAATCTCATATAAATGAGGAGTTTTGTTTGACTTGATATATTCTACTATAAGTTCATCCTTTATTTCTCACACATCTCTTGGGATCTCAGCTAGGTAACACACATAAAAGTCAAGTTTGATTAGAATAATGTGAAATGGTTAAATTTTAAGGCACTTAAGAAACACCTCTACTTAAATTCCTATTATCACAATGCCTAACATTTTATATTCCTTTATAATTCACATTAATGCATCTAGATACACACTTGGTGCAATGCTCATGGAGCATAGAAATCTAGTCACATACCACTCAAATACATTCAAAAACATGGTGAAAAGTTACTCCACCATGATAAATAATATATATTATTTTAAAATTAATCAATTGATGATGACACTACATTTTAGGTAAGGACACATTTATTCATGCAAATAATAAGACACTCTTATTCTTATATATACAGAACAAGCTAGATAATGCATAAAAAATGAAATGGATGACTTAAAAATAATAGTTATATCTCATGATAAAACAAAAGAAAATTAAAGAACATAAGGTATCATATTTCCTTAGTTAATCACCATTTCACATGCTCATCATAATGTTGGACATGAATGACCTAAACTTTGTAGACTAGGTATCCCTCTATTTAGTTAACCAAGACTTCAAACTGACACCAACCTACCATAAGGTAAAAAAGTTATATAGTTCTACTTATTTGACTAGTTTCTCTAAAAACTCAGACATATTTGTATTCCTAATGGTTCACCTCACTAATGACTCATCTGGGAGTCACACTACACCAAGACCTCAGAATAATTTAGCATGAAAAATACTCTAGCCACATTATAATCACATTTAGACTAGTTGCAAATTACATAGAAGTGGAACACCACATCAAGTCTTACATTCCTTATTACATTTCCAATCCTAACAATAGGAAGCAAGGACTTTACACACCTCTATTGGTTCCATCTAGACCATGGAAATATGTCAACATGGATTTAATGACTACGTTTACTATGATGAGATATCATCATGAACTATGATCATTTTAGTGGATAGGTTTTCCAAATAGTTATCATATTCTCTTACAATAAAGACATTAATGTAGCTATAAATGCATAAAATTTATTAAACCATGTGTGGGTTAATTTTGGCCTTCTAACATCCATAACCTTCGATTAATATACACACTTTGTAAGTCACATTTGGAAAGCATTGTGGGACTTTATGGGTATGTGGTTGGATTTATTGACAACATTTAATCCATAGATGGATGGGAAAACTAAAGTAGTCAATCATACACTTATTCCTATTATATAAATGTACAACTCTGTACATGCTCATGGTTGATATGATAATATCTTTTATATTCAACACACCTATAGAAGAGCACTAAAAATCTCTACGGGTCATATATTATGCCATACATGTCTTTGGATTCAACCTTAGGTACCTTTAGACATCTCCTACTTCAAACCATCTAGCACAAAGTTGTGCATAAAGTAATGGGAAGTAGATAAAGCTAAGATGTTTCTACAACACATCTAGTTTCTTTAATAGCAATTTAAATAGATCCTACCTCACACACAAGAAAAGTACAAGGATCATGACAATTCACATTACACACCTCATGAATTATGAGTTGGTGATGAATTTTGGGTACACCTTCAAAAGGAAAGTTTCAAAGGTCCACACTAAAATATTAGGTCTTTACACTATGGTTCCTACACCATCCTATGTGTAGCTAGGGAGAATGCCTCCATTCTTTATCTACCTATGTACTTTGGCATGCACATAGTTATTCAACATGGTACTTCTCAAATTATATACTCTACCACTTATTGAGCTAATAGGAACACAACATCCTTTTTTATTTGGATCTAAAACACTTATGTCCCACAAATAAGGACCATATCATAGAATTAATATATACATTCACATGCCATGACACACATCATATATTATGAGTAGTAAAGGGTGGACAATATGTCAATCAAGCTAAGTGGTATAATTCTTAGCAAATTTGAGTGTAGTTTATTTAACTTCATACCAATGTAATGGAAAACATTACTCTTCAAGAAAACATGAATTATCTATGCATAGGATCTATGTATCCAAACACACTTATCTATTATTATACGTAGATCTCACACTTATCACATAGCCCTACACACTCATTTGATAAAAATTTCATTCATAACTTCATGCATAAGTATTTTTATTAATCATAGAATTTTTTGCAATGATCATCTCAAATTTTAGTGTACATATCTCACTACATGCTCCTCACTATACAACCCCATGCACTTCATGTGCACCTACTCACAGACTCACTCATTCCTTTGGGCCCCACTTTAACACAACCACATGTCAGCTTGCTTTGAATATATGGAACAATAAGTGTTCCAACTATACATTAGATACCAACCAAAGATCACATGATTGGGAATCATTGAAGTCAACCCATACATTAACTATTTAGACCACTACCAAGTGCTACATTTGATATAAATATTAAAACAGCCTCCTTGGTAACTGTAAAAAAATTAATATTAATCTTATATTATGCATGCTAAATATGTAATTTATGCATTTATATAGTGAAAACTAATATATTTCATCAAGTTGATGCTATTATGTAGTCATGACATAGATTTATCTACATATCTACTTTGCATATACACACTATAGACATTTTACTTTGTTTTCCCTACAAGTAATAATTTGTTTCCATTGAATGTGTGTTTGATTTTTATGTCTGGAAAAATATCCACACACTCACTTTTCACAAAAAAAACTTAGTTGTACCCCATAGACCTAGTTCTAGGATTCATGGGGCAGATCAACACTATAATGTAGTATAGGTAATTAATTATGTAATGAGACTTCCTACCCTAGATCGATGGGCTACATCATCCCAATGGATCTAGACTCTATCATAAGGCCAACTATGGAGATTGAGATTTGAATAGAATATAAGATATGCCAAAAATATCACATATATTTATGTAATTCAAATTTATATATTTAATTTTAATTTTAAAATTTAATTTTCTTATGATTTTTATTTTTAACTCCATTGGTTTTTATCTATTTTATTCCTCTATACGAATTCATGAAAACTAATAATGGGTGTTAAAGATGACTAAAATAAGAGAGGCTACACCTAGCTACTAGAGAGGAGGACCTAAATATTATGATGCCTACAAAATAATATATTTTCACCGTAGGAAAGAGTACAATATAAAACACTAACCCAAGTTTTCTTCAAGTGAAAGGATATAGGAAAATGGAGATCATGGAAGATCCATCCATGTGAAAAATGGTGATATAATGAAGATATACTAGTGGCTTGCCATAATAAGGGATAGTTTTTCTTTAGAAGTGACTAGGGAAAAGAGGGTATCTAAAAGTAGATGAAAATTTAATTTAAATCATAGAAACAAAAACCTTGAGAAGGGAAACACTATGAAATATGGTAATCTTATTACTAGATAATCCATACTAACCTAAAAATGGTCTAACATGTGCACTAATAAGAGAGAACATCTTAAAAGAGTGGATAATGATAAATGATACCAAATAATCATAAGGAAACTTAAGTCAACTATAAATATGCTATAAAATATAAAAATTAAACACAAAGGTGCTACCTAAGATCCACAATGGAAATTAAGGATAACTATAAATCATCCTAAAAGATCGAAAAGCTAGAGTTTTGGAAGAAATAGAATGTGTTATCTAAGATCCATAAGGGAAACTAAGGCTAACTATAAATCATCATAAAAGAGGGGTAAGATAAAGTGATACCATCTAATCTAAAAGATAACAATGGATAATTGTAAAGTTTTATAAAATATTTAAATTAAGAATGATGATGATGATGATTATAATAATAATGATGATTCTAGTGGTAGTGATGGTGATGGTGATGGTGATGGTGATGGTGATTGTGATGGTGATGGTGATGGTGATGGTGATGTTGATGTTGATGTTGATGGTGATGGTGATGGTGATGGTGATGGTGATGGTGATGGTGATGGTGATGGTGATGGTGATGGTGATGGTGATGGTGATGGTGATGGTGATGGTGATGGTGATGGTGATGGTGATGGTGATGGTGATGGTGGTGATGATAGAGATTATGAGGATGATGATTACCTAAAAAGTAATGAATATGGTAAATAAAAGATATATATAATAACTATAACATATGTCAAATATAATAATAAATGAGATCAAATCATGTAATACTATGAAATAAATGATATTAAATAATGATTTATATACATATAAATGCCATGAAATGTATCTATAAACATCATCAATAATAATTTTCAAGTCTCATTTTAAATGATATCTAACTCAAATCATAGTCTCCTCTAATGTTATTGAGAATCATGCAAGGAATACCAGATAAATGAGATCCAAATAGAAAGTAGGTATGAGAATAAAAAATGTGAGTAAAATGAGGTGTCATGCATGAAGTAATAGAACACACGTATTCCATTCTAAGGGGTAGTTCTTGTCATAGGGGATGTTATTCCTCCATCTTGTATGTACTATGTGAATGTTGATAGGAATCTTAAGGTGGAGACCTCATAAAATATCAAAAATTATATTGAATGGATCTACACTTATCCATAGAATGTGTATATAACACTAATTCCAAATATAATACACCTACCCATTTTATAGGATTAAAGTGGGTGTGATATTCAGAGGTTTAAATTTTTGTTGAATGGAAAAGTTCATTGCTTCAATATGAAGTACATATAAATACCATCAAAGAGGTAAAAAGTTAATTGAATAATATTTAATAGTTCTATTGAAGCAACAAGAGTGCCTAGGAGTAGAATATTGAGGTGATTTACTATCCTTGGTAAGAGCTTGGTATTTCAACTTCTATTGTGCTAAAAATCATTATTAAACTCTAAAGTCATATTCTAAATGAATGGAAACCTAATTAAACTCACAATATGGCTCTTCTTCTGGGGTGGATAGGTGTGGTTATGTATCCAACATTTGTGTAAGAACATAAATAGTTTTATTTGTAGTCTCACTTAGAGGTCCCATATCATCACTATTAGGGCATGTATTGGTTGAGTAATTAATTTTAATGTTATATTCTAGATATCTCTGATACACTCAAAACTGATGTTGTGAGTCACTTAAAACTCTATGAAATGAACATTATGGTGTTGTTATTTCATTAGGAGGTATATTTAATGTTGTATACATATAAGTGTAACAAACATATATGGAGGAGTAAAATTTTATTGATTAGAATATTTTGAATAAATATAAGTTCTATTCATATATCAATCATTAAGAATTCTCTTAAGAGGTTTATAAATTATAGGTGGACCACATGTAGTATAGGTAGAAACTAGATCCATGTCATATCTAGCCACAACATACAAAAATTAAATGGTGTCAGGTAAATTACATGATGTAGGAGTAATAAATAAAATAATATCAACTAAATTAATTCCATAAGAAAAGACATATTTCTCAATTGTTTGCTAAAGATAAGAAAGGTAACAAAGAAATTTTGCATCCTTGGCTTATGCATATCCAAATAAGTATAGGTGATCTAGGGTATAAATTACATCATAGTAAAGAGTTTTTACATATAATTTAAGGGATTAAACCATTATATCACTAGAGCATATATGGGAAGGAAGGTTCCTAGGAATAACCATATAAGTGGGAAACTCATCAGTTGAATTTTCATGAGAATGGGGTTACAAGGTAGGCATAATTTTAGTGTTCATATTAGAAGTAAGGTCCAATGTTTTTATTTTAAAACTAATCCCATCAAGGTTTTTATCATTATATTCAAGGAGGCTTAGTGGAATGTTTACCACAAGTTTAATGTGACCACTATAAGATTGGTTGTGGATTTGATGTGATAGTTAAGACACTGATACTCATGAAATGATATACTTGGTAAAGGTTTAAAGGTTTGAATTTAATATAAAATTATGCTCTTGAAATGTTTATAGATTTTAATTTTTGGTATCACCTTGTAACTTATAAATGGTACTAATAAAAAAATTAATGCATTATCATGCAAATGAGGCCACTGCCATCATACGATGAGTCCAAGGATGATAATAAAAATGTTACAAGAAAGAGTTAAATTGAATAAAATGACTTTAACTATAACCATAATGGATGGTAACATGAAATAGATCCAAACACATCCTAATGGCGGAATTTTTATTTGATCATATCCTTAAAACATGTGTTACAACTAGTCTAAAATACCACACATTACTTACAATTTTTATTGAAGTAAAAATTATAGTTAAGTTAGTTTGATGTATCTCTAATTATTAATGGCATTTAAATTGAACATTATATATTCTAAGAAAAACTAATATCATGAACCTTATTGATGAAAGTGTTGAGTAAGGATATATAATATATCATCAAGATATTTACGAGATACCACAACCACTTGAAAAAATATTCTAATACTAAAAACAAACACATTATATTTATTACTCATGAAGCTATTACAATTCTAGAATCCTCAAATTCTCTCACATTATTATGCTACACCTTAACCTTGTATTTATAATAGTTGAGGCTAGGTGAGATGAATGCATTTGGCAATGTCAAACCATCTAGTTTCTAAATTAATAGTCCTACCATGTGCACAAATATATACCTACCTTGTGTGCTATTGTCAATAATCAAACATAACATGTTGACTACATAATTATATATGTGGGTGTGCAAGTTTAAACCACGCATGCTTCTAACTAACCCCAGTTAATCATCCTTGTTTAATACCCAAGTTACATAGGTTAATCCCAAGTTACTCTTACCCCTTATTATTTAATCTAACACCCTACCTTAATATTAAATTAGAGAGAGAGAGAAAATAGAAAATTCTAAAAATGGGTTCCAAAAATAAGCCTAATGAAATACCCTTGTGTGATAAAAAAGAAGATTTTTTCATGAACACCCCCCAAGGACAACTTATGAAACCCTAAGAATACCATGAAACTCAAGGTAATGAGGTGAAGCAAAAGGATTTGTAAAGATGTTGACAACCTACTGCTGATTTAGAATGTACTCCAAGCTAAGAACTCCATCATGAATGTGATGATGAATAAAGTGAATATGTACCTAAATATTTTTGGTATGTTGGTGTTCAACTAGGTTTTTGGATATGTGAATTTAACTCTAGTTGTAACACCAAAGTACATTAGTAAAATCTTATGTGAATCCAAGCTTGTTCAATAATTGATAAAGACAAAGAACCTATTGACTTGTGGTAATTTTTGACCTGTACTTAGCCTCTATAGTTGAAATTAAAATAGCTTGTTACATCTTGTACAACTAATAAATAGGTGAATAACCAAGACAAAATATGTAGGTAAAAGTGGAACACTTGTCAGTAAGAAAACCTACTTAGTTTGAATCACTATACCAAAGTAGCTAAGTAGAACCCCTAGTGTAGTGTAATATAAATTGAGTAGTGCCTCACAGATATAATAAAATACTCTTTCTATCCTTCTAATTACTATCATGAGGGTCACATGCAAACATAGATAATATCCAAAATTTAAATGAAATGGTGGGGTCAGTACGTGTCAAATATATAAGACTAAAAACTAGCTACCTATATAATGTACGATCATAAAGAGGAGTAGTACAAGTGGTAGTGAGAGTCAATACATACTAAAACAGATAAGGACTTGACTTGAAGTCATCCATAAAACACTAAATACAATCAAGGGTATACTTCTATTGACTCAAATAAATCCTTGTATCTTATTTTTAAATCTATAAACCAAGGAAGTGAAAAAAACCAAGATATATCATATTAAATTATGCTAAAAGTTCTTATTAAATGGCTTGAATTTGAGAAAAAAGAGTTTTCTATGATAAGTATGTCATCAATATACAAGAACAATTTAATAATGTCCTTCCCAATACACTAAATGTATAATGTGGGATCCAAGTGAAAATTAACAAATCTATATTCTCATACGAAGCCCAAGGGGCATATTTGAGATAGTAAAGAGACCTTTGAAGTTGATAGACAAGAGAATAATAATTAATAAGCCCAATAAGATATTCCATATAGATTTCCTCATGAATGTATTTATGTAAGAAGGAACTCTTAACATCCATCTGATATATTGGCCAACCTTGTGATGTAGCTATAGAAAGTACAAGGCAAATAGATTCCATCTTGGAAATGGGTGTAAAATTCTTAGAGTAGTCAACACCTTTAACTTGAGAGGAACCCTTTGATACAATATGGTCCTTATACTTGTCAATGAACCCATCAACTACATACTTGGTGCTATAAATCAAATTGAATGAACTATATTTTTTACCTTATGAATAGTGACCAAATCCCAAATATGATTCTTCATCAAAGAATAATACTAATCTATCATCACACCATCCCACTCTTATATCCCATGAGCCTAAGAGAAATAATGTGGATCCCTAAATAATGTATGAAATCTAGTACCTATAACATGTGCACTATGATGTCAAGTGGGTGGAAGATCCTATATGAAAGGTGTTACTTTAGAAACTGTAGTGTGTTCCCACTAAGGCATAGTGGTAAAATCAGTGGGAGTAGGATCTTCAAACTCTATAACCTCCTCATGGACCTCTTAAATCATCTCCTCAATGAGTTAATACTCAAGAGGAGGTGATGAATTAACAAAATAAGAAGAGGAATGCATTGAAGAAGATGACGAATCATAATATGTGAAGCACTCATCAAACTATACATGTGTTGTAAAATTAACACCATAAGTATCAACATCTAAAAGTCAATGAGGTCTCATATCTTCATAATACCCTGCAAATATTAAGGGTTTTATCTTCTTATCCAATGCTTTCCTTTTATTATTTGGGATAAATACCCAAGCATGGATATAAAAAAAACAAAAAATGAGACACCAGGCTTGGTTCCAAACTAAGCCTCATCTAGAGTTGAATGCTCAAGTTATCTATGTGGTGTGTTTTTCTAAATTTAGTTTACACAATTAACTACCTCTACCTAATAGATGGGAGGTAAATCCTATAAATGCAACATGTAGTTAGCCATATCATTCAAAGTTTGGTTCTTCCATTCTACTAATCCATTATGTTTTGGAGTATGTGTAATAGAATGCTAGTGAAAAATACCATGAAATACCAAAAAATTAGATAACTCTTGACTTAATTACTCCCCCTATTATTTTTACAAAGCTTCTTGATGAAATGATAATATTATTTCTTAACCAAAGACTTAAAGACTATGAAGTGAGCAAATACATCACTCTTTCACTTGAAAAATTAAACCAAAGTACACCTCAATAAATTATCAATAAAGTTAAGTGAATACTTATCTCCATTAAAATAAGGAGTAGTTAAGACCATCAAATCACTATGCACAAGATCAAGTGGTGAAGAATCTCTCTTGGACATACCCTTAAGAAATTGATTTTCATGTTGTTTCCCTACTGCACAACTAGAGCAATCTCCATTAAGACATGGAACAATAGGAAGACCCTCTACCATACTATGAGTTCTCAATTCCTTCCAATATCTATAATTGATATGTCCAAATCACTCATACCAAAGCCTACTCTCAAAATCTACATGAGAAACCAAACTTGTCCCTAGAGGAGGAGTATAATCAAAACCCTCAAAGTAATAGATTTGATAACTATGATCAATAACACCCTATGAAATAAGTGTGTGAGGCTCTAATAAAGTGTGAACTTTAGCATCCTATGGTGTGAAATTCATTGTTTTACCCTAACCAAAATGGTAAATCTAATAAATTCAAATCAGATTGGTGGTGATGTATGAAACATGTAATGTATCATTGATGCATCTAACATCTAGTTGTATGTGACCCTATCACTTAATAAAAATAAAGGAAGAATATCCAACCTTGTTGGAAGTAAAAATCAAACCAAAAGATAAAAATGACTCCTTGGAAGAAGTCATATGGTTAGAAGCACTAGAATTTAGAACCCAACTATTTGAAATTGGTGACTTTAAACTCCCAAGAAAATTAAATGCTTTCCCATTCTCATTATATGGAGGAGTGAAGATATAAATCTTTTGTTTCATAATGGCATCTTATAATACTTGAATTATATTAAAACACCTAGATTGTTCAAGACTAGTCCCCCCAAAATAGGAACATAATAAGTTAGACTTATTCTTGGATTTGGAAGGTGAGTTTGGTTTATATGTGTTGGTGTTAGGCTTAGGTGCATTTTGAGATGGAGGAGGAGTGTTGTTATTATTATTATTATTATTATTATTATTATTATTATTATTATTATTATTATTATTATTATTATTATTATTATTATTATTTAGTTTTCCCTTTCTCTTAGGATGTGATGCTACTAATGATTTTTGAGAGGTGGAAGACTAAAGGTGAGATAGTTTGGATTCATCCCTAGTAAGTATATCACAAAACAAGTCTAAATATAGAATTTTGAATGAAACACTTTAGGCATCAATGCTTGAGAAAAAGGTAGAATCAAATATTTGGAATAGACCATGCAACTTGGAAAAAATAAAGTACACAGATTCTTCATATTTATTATCTTCTCCACTCCCCTTCAACTATGTAAACAAATTCTTAAACTTAGTGATCTAGTCTATAATAGAGGCAAAGTCAGCTAGATTGAGTGAAGTAAGCTCCACTTCAAGCTACATGGCTCTCATGTGATTTACTTTCCCAAATAAAACCTTTAGCTTAACCCAAATTTTGAATGGAGTATCACACCCATCCAAATGAAATAAAATATTATCACTCACATAAATCTGTATCAAACCCATACACTCATTCATCAAACTTACATTGGTGATGAAACTTTTCATATTCTCTTGTGAACTATGATTGATTTTCATTCATTAAGGACCATAATCCTTTGTGTTTGATAATTATTTCCATTCTAGGTCTCCATGTATGGTAATTATGTGTAGTTAAAATCTCATAATGGTTAATATCATAATTAAAATCCATGCTAGTAAATCACAAAAGAGTAGAAATAATGTGAAAGGGTACACAAATCGGCACCAAGATAACCCCCCCAATTTTGGCACTTTATAAAATTACTACATTTTTAAAAATTAATGGATAGATAATAAAAAACCATACACTGTTGAAATAAATAGAACTCAAATTAAAGTTACGATTCAAAAGTTATAGGCATTGTGATTTTTCGTAAATGGGTCAAAAACAAAAAAAACACTAGAAATTAATTTTAGTGTCCAAAATGGAATTAAAGGTAGGATTACAACCACTCGTTAGAATTGGAATAGAACCATGAACTTATATAAGACAATAAAAGTGAAAAATAACCATGTAAATGATATTGATATGTGTGAAAATGAATTTAACTTCCCCTTTTTAAAAAATTATCTTGTAAAAGGAAACACTTGAAATAATAGGTTGCTTTAGGAGGAGAAAGGAGTGGATTACAAATATAAGTGTAGATATTGTGTCTTAGGTTTATATAGGTGTTGGAAGAAGACAATTTTGATACTCCAACACTTAGCTTCAAGGAAAATTCTAATGTAATCTTGGAAAAAGGCATAGTAGTCAAAAATAGCACACTCGAATCATTCCAACATAGCCAACCAATTGAGATTTTTAATTGTACCTTCTCTCCTCCTTGTAAGCACCTTCAAGACAACTCTTACAGGTAGATCTAAATGATATCCTTTGTGTAGGTACGAAATTGACCATAAGACAAAAATAGGGGCATGGGCAGTGCTTTTATAAATAATAGATCAGAAAAATGCAACAAGTAGTCTTTTGACCTTCTACATAGTAGATGAGACTCCCTCCTCCAATGCCCTATAAGTAGCTCTCTAATCTCCAATTTAGTAGATAAAGAAAACAATGTAGCATGTTAGAAGTTCCAAAAATTGGAAAAAAGATCCAACATTCCTCTTCTTTTATTTTTCCAAGCTTCAACACTATCCTTAGATTATTTTTCCAATATAGATCCTCTATGTAGTCCTTAACACCTCCTCTCCTCCATGTAACAAATCTTGTTAGTCTTTCCAATTAGTACATATTCCTTCAAGGAAAAAGGCCAATGCCTCCTCCCTTTAATGCCCTTCTTGGTCAAGACAAGATGACACCACCACTCTTATTCAACACCTTTGAATAAACTAATGAGAAAAATATGGAACACAAATCTGGGAGTGAAGGAGGACTTTCACATAGGGGAAATACAACTTATACACCTCCCTTCCTCTAGCAAGAGCCTTCTAACACCTCAATAAGGTGTAGATTCCAATGCCCCACCTCTTCTCTCTCTAATGCCTCTTCTCTACCTCTTCTTGTTATAATACCTTCATTAATGATAGCTTAGAAAGGATGAAGTAGAAAGGATATCTAGTAAATGAAAGTCCAAGCAGGAAAGAGATTTAAACTATGAACAAATCCATTATTAATGCCAAACTAAAAATGATGTATCTGAGTATCAAAGAAATTAACTGAGGCTTAGAGGTCACAAAAATATCCACAAAATACCAAAAATAATGACAAAGCCAATAAATTATTTGTTAAAGAAAATAATAGCTCTTCAAGACAAACTCTAGAAAAAATAATATGCAAAATCCATAGGGCTATATTAGAGAGAATTTCAAGAGAACGTGGGTAAGAATCTCTGGGTAAATGGATTAAAAAAAAAATATTAAAGCTATGATACCATGAAATTTTTGAGCAAGGATACATAATAGATCATCAAGATCTATCTAAGAGACCACAACTACTTGAGACAAGATTCTAATGCTAAAAAACAAACACACTCTATTTATTACTCATGGAGCTATTATAATTCTTTAATCCTTGGATTCTCTCACATTCTTATACTAAACCTTACCCATGTATCTATAATATTTGAGGATAGGTGAGAGTAAAACATTTGATAATGTGAAACCAACTAGTTTCTAAATGAATAGTCCTACCATGTGCACAAATCCATACCTACCTTATGCATTATTGTCAATAATCAAACCTAACATGTTGAATATATATTATTATACATGTGGGTGTCCAAGTTTAAGCCATGTGATTCTAACTATTCTAAGTTAAGCATCCTTGGTTAATATCTAAGCTACATAGGTTAATCCTAAGTTACTCTTAACCCTTATTATGTACTCAAATAGTTGTTGAGTATAATCAATAACTAAATTTAAGTACATGGACTCAACTACCAAATACACCATTAAAGTGAAATAACATTATTACTCAATTTTATATTATGACTAAACTATTAAATTCTAACATCTAAACCTATATATAATATTGTATAAGATCACATATGTTGTCATACTGATGCAAGTAACTCTATAAAAAATACATTGTTGTGAAATGGAACTCATACAGTCACACCATTATATTAATTCATAATATACAAGTAAAATGTCTTATATACATTCACATAATTATCATGATATACAATTACATTTCATACATCCAAATATACCATTGTAATGTCATAGTTTACAAATTTAATAAGGTATAATACCATAGATAAAGTCGTACAATGAAATAGGAATAATTTTAAATAATTTGGACTTATTACCAATCCAAATCCAAACAAAAGTATTAGAAAAACATTAAATTATTCAAAATTTTCCAATTATAAATTATCTTGAGTCAAATATATGGATAATAGATCCAAATTATTATTTTAAACCTAGTCCAATTTATTTGTAATATATGAAAATTATTTTTATCTAACATTCTCTCTAGTCGAATATGGGGGGCATAAGTCTAGATTATCTGAAATGGTCCTTAAATCATACATATATGAATTTCCATAATATATACATAGTACATGAATAAGAATCAATATCAAGTTCATATCAACTTTAATGAAGGAGAGTATCATGAGAGTGATTTACATCCAGTCATAGACTAATAGTATCCCCCACACCTCCCTATTGTGAGTGGCCCTTCCTTTTATGAAGGGTTAGATAACAATGTTTTAGTTATCTAAAACCTTCAAGAATAATAAGTGAGTAAAATCACTATCACATGTAATAAATCATATAGACTATGTACACAACCCTATCTAATATGATTTAGTACATCATACAAATAAGAAAGTGTAATGGATAGACAATATATACAACTATAACATTACTTTGGCCCAAGCATTTTATAGTTAAAATTATAATATATGGTCATTTTCCACATAATATTTACTCTTTGTCTTGTTTTTATGTCATACAAATATTCTTACCATAAATATGATGTGTAACATGTAACCAATCACCCTGCACATCACACATCATCTTTTGAGTTAGAAGATCCAAGTTAGACAATTAAAATGCATCAAAATATTTTAGATCTCAATAACATAAAATAAAAGACCAAAATAACTCACAAAAATGGTATATATTTACTTAGATTAATATATAATATGTGAATTATTGATTTATTTTGGGCACAATATAACATACAATCAACTATTAAAGATAACTCAAAAAATTAGTGTCTTTACTTAGAATATTCTACAAAGATGAGAGGTATTGACAGATTTAGGAAACATTATAACATACAATCCAAGATCCATATTATTTTTATTTTACCACAATTATTTCAATAAACTTATAATTATACTATGATATCAAATAGGTTGAGTTTTATAACTAAAACCTAACCTAAGCAATCTTAGCTTTCACCCTTTTTACATAAAATGCTATAGAATAGAAATGTAGGATTTATATAACAAAATCACTATACAAGATAACTAAAATAGGCTTTATTACTTTGCATGGTAAAATTTGTTTTAAAAACTATATATTATTCATTTACACATTATAACTATATTTAAAATCTATGTTCTCAACTTTTATCATGTCCTCGACATAGTAAAGAAAATATGTTCACTTACAAGATTGTAGGTGATTGTGATGATCACCTACATGTTTGTAAGAATATAATAATAAATAAAGATTCAAAATCCTAATATTTATCATTGTTAATTTTTATTTACTATGATCTAATTTTTCCATAATCTAGTTCTTAGTGACAAGAATTTATGAATTTAGGGGAACAACCCAACTTGAATCCTTATATGGTGAAGTATATCTACAACCAAATGGCTTAAAAATTATTGGTTTCAAACTTAATAAAATTATTCTATGGTGAAATATGCCTACATTGGAATGGATTAAAAACTATTGATTTCACACTTAAGTATTTAAAAAAAAACATATATAACATAGACTACACAACTTTGATAAAGTATACTCATGTTATTTTTACACTATCACTTCTTCTTTCAATAACACTCAGTTTCACAAAATTGAAACTAAAAATGAATACCCAATTTGATTTTTCAATAATTTTAAATCAACAAACTATATTTTTGGTTTTCATTACTTAAATGTATCACTTCCACAATTTGTTGTTCCCTTTCCTTTCCTTCCCTATTCCAAAACGCCTCCAAATGAATCTTTGTGTCCTATTTTCATCCATCCATTATTTTTTAAAGTCTTCTTCAAATTTTTATTCACTCCTAACTCTACCTTCCCACTATTGTGTCATGAAACAAGTTGAGTTCATTCCAAAAATTTCAACATCTATGCTTTAGATGACATTAATACTTATCCTTAATGGTGTAAAAACCAAAGAATAAATTTTAGATGAAAAATTAGGTTGCTTGCTTAGATCTATTGATCATCCTAGAAAATACAAGCTTGTATCTATGGTTTCTTCCCATTGGAGGTTCATTTTAATTCACAAATATCTCAACTCAACTCTAAATGAATGTTTTTTATTCACCCAAATTGCTAATCATAAACATTATTTAGACCCATGGTTATATGGATTGATTCATTTTATTTAGTGATTCATTTGTATTTTAACCCTGTATGGTGGTCAAGGGTTAATATTTTATATAAACTACAGTGTTTTTCAAAAGTGTTTGCAAAGGTCATGTCATCAAAGACATCTTAAATGTTACAATTACCAAATACAATTAAAGAAACATTTTTGAAAATATAATCCACCATTTTAGGTACTTTTATTAAATGGAAGACTTTAAAAGGTACCAAGTAGTTTATACAAGTTGTTTGATAATTAAAAAGTTATTTCTCAATAAGATGCTAACACAAAGATAATTTTATGTTTAGGTTTTTAAGGTAGAAAATTATCAACAATAAAAAAAATTCACAAACATCTACAACATAGAAACAAAAATTAGTGTACATATGAAGACTCATATTTAGGAACTCCTCAACACACACATAAATAATAATAAAGTCATCAGCCAACCCACACACATGATACCTCACAATAAAAAAATTAATAATTAAATTCAATGTGAACATACACTATATATAATTAGTGTTATGTGCATGTGTGATTGTTATCTTTAGATTTAACTAACACCAATTATCACTATATTCTAACATCTATCCTATTATTATCTCTAAATGGTTATATGATGGGTACAAATTCTTTCATCCACCTCATCTAGAAAAAGGATGGGTAGTATTTTTTTTATAAAAACATACGTAAACACATTTTTTTATTTTATGAGGTAAAATACAGGTCTTAAAGGGACTTGGAACCACTAGAGTGTAGTACAAAAGTTTTAGCAGGCCATCAACAGGGCTGAGGAAACAAAAAATAAAACTTTACAATACTTAAAATAAAAGCAAAAATTAGGAAACTAAAATAGAATTAGAATAAAATACCCTCTTGAGGATCTTCAGCATCTGTAGTGTCCTTTGATGGAATCATCTATTTTTCCTTTGAAACCTTTGCTCGAGTGCAGTTCCTAGGGCCTTTAGCCACTTCCTTGGGGAAGATCACTATGGGGCACTTTTTTCCTTTAGACTACACATGGGACTACTTAAGGGGGACACCCTTGGGGGATCCATAAGGGGAGGAATTTAAAACCTTTGGTGATTGAAATGTGGGGGACTGAGTGGGTTGGATAGAAAGGGTAAAGGCTTGAACTATGGCTTTTGCCTATTTGTGAAGTAAATTTTGATCCTAAATGAGTTTGTCTAGACCTAACCCTGCTTGTTGAACCTTCAAGTTAAATTTCTCTAACATACATAAACATATTAATTAAATAAAAATAATTAATTAAAACATTAAATGTGACCATAATATTTAGAACATAATTTATAATAATAAGTATATTTTGTCTTTTTAATGAAATTAAATAGTGTCAACTATACAAATATAAAATAATTTAATTAATTATGAAAATACCCAATTTTTCAAATCCATGGTATTAATAAAAACATACCAAATCATTAATCCATAAAACATTTATACTAGGGCATTAATAGGGATGTAACATCCTTCCCCCTAAAAAAATCATCCTAGTGATGTTATTTAAATAAAAAATATCAATCATATTATAAGTTTAACATGATAAAGCAGGTAAATAAGTGAGTAAATAGCCTATGAAATGCCTTATAATATTTACAAATGTCACTATCTTCATAATATTAGTCCCACTAGACCTTTCATTAAGAAACTTATTTATTATGCAAGCTGAGCTTGCATGTTTCAAGTATTATGATTGGTTGTATTATTATTACTCTTGTATCCAGACCCTGTAATGCATTCCAGTCAATTACATGAGAAGGATCAACCAAATATTTATTCAAATAAGACACATGAAAAAAATATGTACATGAGCTAGTGCTTATGAAAAAGTAATTTTATAATCAATAGGATTAATCACTTGTAGAACACCAAAAGGTTCTACATATCTAGGTGATAAGTTAGATGATTTTATAAATTTGATGGAACTCTTATGTGGTTTAACATGTAGAAAAAATTATCTCCAAATAAAAATTACTTTGATATTATTTCCAATTCAACATAGATTTTATTCTTATCATTAGCTTCAATGAACCTTTGTCTAATTATTTTCTTTTTTTCTTCTATTTTAGCAAACATATCATGTCCAAAAACCACTATATCTTCTAATCTATCCCACCTTCTAAGTTTTCTTCATTTTTTTCCATACAAGGCATCATGATAATGGTGTCATTTTTAAATTTGAATAAAATGAGTTATTTTAGGAAAATTCAACTAATGGAATGTATTCATTCCACTTATATTAATAATCTATCCAATATATTATCTACAAATATTATAACACCTGATTTACCCTTTCTATTTACCCATCAGTTTTAGGTTGATAGGCTATACTAAAATTTAATTGAGTACCCAAGGCTTCATTAAGGTTTTTTTTTAAAATTATAATTCATACATTGGTCACTATCTAAAATGATTATCTATGGAAATATCTTCAACTTATATACTTGTTGCACATACATTTTTGTTAACACAAGTGCATCACCTATCAACTTACCTAAAATAAAATGTTATAATTTGGTGAGTTTATCAAATACCACAAAAATTATATCATGTCTATTCCTTGACATGGGCAATACTTGGACAAAATCCATACTAATGACTTGCCATTTTCCTTCATGAATGTCATGTGGATATAAAAACCTACCGATATCAAGATGATCTACCTTTATTCTCTAACATCATAAACATATAAACACAAATTCAAGTGCATATTTATTTATTCCTTTCTATAAGTACAATGTTTTTAGTTTTTCCATAATAAGTTAGGTCACTCTAGGATATCTAGAATATCTATTATTATGTAACTCCCTAATCGTAATTAATCTGATATTTTCTATTTCTAGCACATAAATGTTAGAGGTACAATCACTAAGATGGGGGGTGAATCAGTGAGCCCAGATATCTCAATTTCAATTCTAATCCTTTCAAACTATTAAACAATCAACATATATTAGCTTGATTAAGCAACATTAACAAGAGAGCTCATTCATTCAATTCATACACAAGATCATAAACACCACACATAGTTACTATGGGAAACCCTCATGTGAAATAAAACCCACTCTCAAGCCTACAACACATGGACTAACTGTCCTAAAAGAGATTACAAACAAGAGACTGATCAAGTCCTTTTGACTAGGATTTAGTGAAACATCAATTTCACAAGGCACACCTACCCCTAAGATGATCAAGTCCTTCTGAATAGGAACCTTGTTCAAGTCATTTTAACCTAAGGCCTACGGTGAAACACCTATTTCACAAGGATCACCTACCTCTAAGGGAGATCAAGTCCTTCTAACCTCCTATAAAATGAACACCTCCACCTTTAAACTAATGTCTTCAACACTTGATGATGGACCTCTGATAACATAGTCTCCACTTCTTCACACACTCATAATGCATCTAAGAAACCATCTTTTGTATCACTTCACACTGCTCATTCTCATGAACTTGCAATAGTTCTATCACAATACCAATAACATGACCAAATGATCATACACATAGTCCTAATTTTGATCTATGTCTTTCCTCTATCTTTTGCACTCTTCAACACATGATCTGCTCACACATGTGTCTTACTCAATCTGATACAATAGGTCCCTATTACACTCTTAACATATAATCCACTAATCTATACAAAACTCCACTTTGAGCACCTACTCACAAGTCTCTCATACATGTCTTCTCAAAGTCTAGAAATCACCATCTTTGATGTTTACCTTTTATAGAGCCTTCATGAATTATCAAGCCAAAAATATTTCCTTGTTGGACACAATACATACCTTCACCTTTAAGGCATCTAACATGGATCACTCTTAATCATAACTCTCTTTCAAATAAGCCAAAGTCACTTTTTAGGTCCTTTAGATACCCATTCACCTCTTTGATACTTCTATGAGAAAAATAAGAACACAAAAACACTTTCCAAGTACATGTACCCATACAAAAATATCTATAGGTTTTTCTTAATTGTCTATATCCATCACATCACCCTTCTATTAGCACTTAATTAGTTTAAACACCTTTTTGTACACATTGTCATTATGAATGAAAACATAATCAACTTTTAAACCATCAATCAAACTACATATGATTGGTTAAACCTTCATATTGAACATAGATGGTATTCATGGAGC
The DNA here is from genome assembly GCA_037957365.1 of Torreya grandis. Taxonomy (NCBI): domain Eukaryota; kingdom Viridiplantae; phylum Streptophyta; class Pinopsida; order Cupressales; family Taxaceae; genus Torreya; species Torreya grandis. The sequence goes on along the minus strand of JARHVA010000804.1, from coordinate 1,181,365 downwards.
TTAAAACATACTCTAGTATTTTATTAGCTTTAAACATTGAGATACCAATAATCACAACTCAATTACCCTTCATAGGTTACTTGCAGAGCAAACACAAAACCAAAATCAACTTTGAATATTCATAACTTTTAATATACACACTTTCATACCTTAAAATATATATTTACTGATGTTCCTTGGAGTCCTCTACAAATTTTATTTTTACACCATGTTCAAATTATGCTTGTATCAAAATATATGCCCCAAAAACTAAACACTAATCTTTCTTTTGTTAAATTAAAATATTTGAATTCAAACAATCACAGTTAAACTTTGATCACTTAAAATGCATCTCATTCCCTCCCATCTTAGATTAAATATGCACCATCAATCTTATTCAAACTTTAACTCATAGTGTACCACTACCCAAATGTTAAACTTTGAACAATAGATCTCATCTCATGTAATCTTGCAATCTTGACCACATATGCCCCATCGATCTTTGTAAATTAGTTTGGTATTTATCTTATAGCACTTACTATTTGATCTTACTCAGAACCCCCATGATCTTGACACTTGTTACCCTTACATGCCTTATTATCACTTTTAATATTAAACATCAAGCACTTGTCATCATTTCATTTCTTTTTAACACTTTATAATAAACACACTTTGTTGATCTCTTCAAAATAGCTTAGTCTTTACCTTTGTAAACCATCAAACACTTTGACCTCTTTGAATTAACACACACCATTGATCTTTACTGTATGAATGCTCACAAACCATTGGATCTCCATTTGGTCTTGATATTTATATTATGTAAAAATGACTAAGTATGATAACCATTTCAATCTACTTGGAAGGCCAACTTTTCATAGTTATATCTTTCACTTCGATCAATCGCATGTTTTCAAATTTGAACCATAGAAACTAGGCATAATACTAAACAAACCCATATGACAATTTCCTCTTAAAACCTTTTCACTTGTGAGCTATTACATCATCAAAATATTTAATTAGCTCTTTCTTAAACTTAGACAAATAATATAATTGATATCAGATTCATTTCATGCCATCAATCTTTGATGTGATTAAACATGGACCATTAGATCTACCTTGGAAATTTGTCCAAGTGTTGGAACTTAGTGAACTTATGTTTGAGTGAATAAATTTTCACCTTAATAAAATTTGTTGTGCTAAGTTTCATGACTTAAAACATGGACCATATGATATCCTCACATACTTAAATCTATACATATATCATGTTACTCCTATAACCTTCACACATGTGAAATATGATGTCATCAATATGCCTACTCAAATTTTTCTACCACAAACCCAATTATGTCTAGATGAAAAAAATGAAGAACCAAATGAATTCCACTTATCCACATAAGAAATAATATAAAATAATACCTCTTATTTGACTTCTTTTACATCCTCAAATCACCATACTCATCCCTAAACATCCTTACCAAGCAAACTTTGAATAACAACCAAGCCTTCTTCAAGCATACTATGACAAACACTCTGCATAATTTATCATTGACACATAGACTATCAAGGCACTTAATACACTTACTTGAACACCTCCATGACATCAATATGACATCATTTATAACTATCCAAAAAATTTCCCCTTTTTCATTGATGCCAACAGCTATCATGAAACAATATATAGCTCACTGTCCTTCTCTCTCTTTAAGCACTCTCACAAAAGGAATCTCCTTCCCCTTTGACATAATGAAAAAGTGGGCACCAAATGATCTTGAGGACCTAAAAAAACCATAAAAAAGAGATGAAAACCTTATAAATATGATACAAACTCCCCATTACCTTGAGCCTACCTCTTCTTTGCCTTTACAACATCCTCTTGCTAGATGCCAATACTCGCTTCAATCAAGCACTAAAACCAATGAATAAAGAACACACAATTATGACTAGGTTTAATCAATTCATAATACAAAACTTATTGAACTCTCATCTGAAGTAGATATCACCATGTCTTCAATATGATTTAATCATCTCACATATGTTTCCCCTCACATCATGCAAATCACCTCAAGCTATTCAAGTTATCTAAGTTAACTCCCCCTAACTCTATACATATCACCTTGTACTTCTCAAATATACAATAAAATATAATGTAAATATTCAAAAAAAATATGAGAGGGACTCCCCCTAAGATATTTGATCTATTACACATATTAAGCATCTTCAGATCTCCATACACCATGCAGAATCACCACACAGGCTTACTAGCCTCTTCTCTCAAACCATCATAGGGACCACTAACAAAACTTCATGCCACTCACTAAATAGGACACATTTTCTCAAAAAAAATTCATAAATCTCCTTAAAACACTCATGCCTTTCTCTTTTGTATAAATTGAGCAAAAACATCACATCTTCATTACTAGGCTTGTCTAAACTCCTTGTAGCCCTACCTAAAACTTGAAGAGCACAAAAAATTTAGTAGACACACCTTCAAGAATTGAAACATAATATATAGAGAACCCTAATATGCCACCTAAATCACATCAATTTTAATTACCTATCTCATCCTCTAAAACATACTTCCTTCACAAACCTAGTAGCCAATTAGGCCTCCATTTTGACAAAAACTTGAATAACTTGAAATCCACAAACCTTAAAATCTTTTTAGGGATTGATTTGAAAAAAAAATTATTCCATTAAATATATTAATAATCCTCAAACATAAAATCATAAAATAAACCACTTTTCTAGCTTATCCCAAGCCCTTAGAATCTCAAAATAAATAGAGTCATCAAACCTCCTTCTGGTCAACATCCACCTCTAAAACTTCTTATACACATAGAAACAACCATCACACACTTCTAGACCAAGATTTGAGCTTCAAAATATTTGGGAACTTTGACTTACTATAACCTAATTTAGGCTTGCTTGTATTTTAGCCAAAATTGAGAAAACTAAGAGCACTCAAAAATCTTCAATTAGCACAAAAAGTATCATCAAGACACAAAACTACCTTGAACATATCACAAAGAAGTGAATAGACATTTCCAAACATCAAACTCTTCTTGACATTAAATAAATCTCATTTGGCTACATAAAAACACCCATTCTAACCCTATAGATATTATATATATAATAACACTTGCTTCTCCATTTAAATGAGTCTCTTAAGAAGCATAGATAGATATACCCTACTTCAAAATGTCCTAGAAAGTGTAAAACCATGAGTTTCCCACAAATCCACATATTCCTTCTCTTCCTTGATCATTTGATATATATAGTTCTTCTTCTTCTTATTAGACTTAAGAATATCAGCATGCTTAACCAATACAACATTCTCCTTTTATTCTAAGATTAAATTAATAAGACATGGAGATAACAAATATTCATGACATACCTTTTCATTTAAGGAATCTTCCTTACAATTTAGAACATCATCACTAGGTATTGAAAACCAATGTTCTTTGCATGAAACTTACTCGAAAATAGTAAGATTTTCACTTGAATCCATACTCACCTCAGAACTAGCCTCAACCAGTACCTTTGTCATCTCCTTAAGCCTAGTCTCTTTATCCACAACATGATTAGACAAAGAGAAACCTTGACACTTTTTAACTTCTATAGAATTATCCACCATTGTAAATAGATTACTTGGACCAATAGACCCATCAGGACTCATACTTACCACCTTTGGTTTTCATGAGTTAACTTGCTTTCTTCCTTACACTCTAGGAGCCTGATTGAACTCATTTTGGCATTATGGCCTTTGCTTGCAGAATCTAACAATGTGACCAAACTTCTCACAGTTGTAGCAAACCATTATTTTTGAAGTCGACTCAACTTATACTACTTGATATGGATAAAATATTATAATGTATCCTATGTCATAACAACTAAAATAAACTATTTATTTTAAAGAAAACTCACCTTACCTTACCTTACCTTATTTGGACACTGATTATCAAAGTGTCCCTCATCATAGTTCAATGCAAATTCATTTCTAATAGGTCTCTTGCATTCTCTAGATCTATGCCCAAACTGATTACATGTGTAACAATAACCATTTAAACTTGCATACTTCATGGCATTTGGTTGTGTGATCTGATTTGTCTTAAGTCTATCAACACCTTCATTCCTTATCTGATGATTTCTATTCTAAGTCAGATTGTTCTTGTTCACATTAGTATTCATCTTTTCTTGAGTTACATTCTTTGGTTCTTCTTTGTATCCAAGACTATTTCTATCACTTACATGATTTTGATCATTTAGAATATTGTCTAGATCACTTGAGCTCTTTTCAAATCTCATTATGACTTCACCCTACTAGATGTCTTCTCTAACTTATACTTAAATGATTCATTTTCAATTATATGCCTTGAACATTCATCTTATTTAGCTTTCATTCTTATAGATAGGATTTCCAATTGACAACTGAGATGCTTGACCGTATCTTCATGATCATTGGTGTATTCATTCATTCTTGCTTCATAAACATTGAATTGATCCTCATAGTCCTTGATTTGTGACTTCATCTTATTGTTAATCTTGTTCTTAATATTTAGTTATTCAAGGTCATTCATCAATTTAGTATCACAATCCACCTCATCTCTATCAATATCTGAGTCACTCCATGTAGACTCCTTTTGATATGAGCAACTTCCTTCCTTAGACATGAAAAGGGATTCATCTTTAACATGACCATCATCTTCATAATCATACTCTGAGTCACTATCTTCATTCGCATTTGATGAGCTAAAATTTTTATTGGTGTAGATACTCTTATTGTTATACTTTATGAATCCTTTCTTCCTATGTGTCTTCTTGTTTTCATCTTGGTATTCAACATGTTCTTCATCAACATGCTTATGAGGGAAATTTATAGAAAAATGTCTTATCTCTCCACAATTAAAACATTTTAAGGGTAGTTTACCCTTATACTTGAACCTATTTTCAATTTCCTTGTAAACAAAGTAATCATTTCATCCTCATAAATATAAAAAATGTAATCCTCCTTGGGTTTCTTACCTTGGAACTTCTTCTTAGGTTTCATCTCTATCCTAAATGTTGATTCTTTCTTTGGTGGTATATAATCATTTATTATCATCTCATAGGTAGTAAGGATTCCATTAAATTCATACAACTTCAACTTATTAAGATCATGAATTTCTTATATAGTAGACATTTTAAATAAAATTGATAGAAAGAGACCTTAATAACTTTTGAACTATAGTAGCCTCTTCAAGGTTCTCTCCAAGACCTCTGATGATGTTCACAATCTCATCAACTATCTATATAAATGATGCCACAAAATCTTCTTCCTTCATCTTGAGACTCTCAAATTGTCTATGGTGAGTTTTCAACTTTACAAAATTAAATTTTGAGTCTCCTTCATAAATAGTCTTCAATTGATCCCATATTTCCTTGGAAGATATACAATGGATTACCTTGGTGTATTTAGTCTCTAAAATCCCACAAGTGATATCATTCATTGCCTTAGAATTATTCTCAAACATCTTATTTACAACACTGAATGGGGGAATAGTAGATGTAGAATAACCTCCACAATATATTTCCAAATGTCAAACCCTATGAGCATGATGCAAGTCCTCATCCTTGTACTTCAAAAATCATAATTGGATCCATTGAACATTGGTTCTTGCTTAGTAGATAAACCTCCTTAATGACTACCCATATTGTACCTTGGATCACCTTCAACCTATCAAGCATTTACCATTGGACCTACTCTAATACCAATTATTAGAGGTAACATTACTAAGATGGGGTGAATCAGTGAGCCCATATATTTCAATTCTAATTCCAATCCTTCCAAACTATTAAAAAATCAACATATATCAACTTGATCAAGCAAAATTAACAAGAGCACTCATTCATTCAATGCATACACAAGATCAAACACACAACACATAGTTCTTGTGGGAAACCCTCAAGGGGAATAAAACCTACTCTCAAGATTACAACACATGGACTAATTATCTTAAAGAGATTATAAAAAAGATACTGATCAAGTCCTTCTAACTAGGATTTAGTGAAACATCAATTTCATAAAGAGAACCTACCCCTAAGATGATCAAGTCCTTCTAACCATATTTTAGTCAATTCCTTCTGACCATAAACCTTGGTCATTTATTTTTGACCTAAGGCATTTATTGAAACACCTATTTCACAAGGAGCACCTTCCCTTAAGGAAGATCAAGTCCTACTGACCTCCTATGAAATGAACACCTCCACCTTTGAATTAATGTCTTCAACACCTGATGATGGACCTATGATGACATAGCCTCTTTCATTTCTTCAAACACTCACAATCCATCCAAAAAATCATTTTTTAGATCACTTCAAACTTCTCATTCTCATCAACATATAATAGTTCTATCACAATACCAACAAAATGACCAAATGATCATACACATAGTCCTCACTCTAACATGTGTCTTTCCTATATATTTTTCACTCTTAAACACATGATATTATAACACATATCTTATTCAATCTACTCAAATAGGTCTCTATTACACTCTTAACATATACTCCACCAGTCTACACAAGCCTCCACTTCAAGCACCTACTCACAAGTATCTCATTCATGTCTTCTCAAAGTCTAGAAATCATCATCTTTGATTTTTACATTTTATAGAGACTTCATGAATTATCAATTCCAAAATATTTCATTTTAAAAAAAAATACATGACTTCACCCTTAATGCATCTAACATGGGTCACAATTAATCACAACTCTCTTCCAAATAAGCCTAAGTCACTTTTTAGGTCATATGGAGACCCATTCACCTATTTGATACTTATTCAATCAAAAATAAGAACACAAGAAAAATTTACAAGTATATGTACCCTTGACACATTATATATATGTCCTTATTAAGTTTCCATATCCATCAAATCATCCTTTTGCTAACACTTAATTAGTTCAAACACCTTTCTATACACATAATCATTATGATTAAAAACATATTTTAATTTTAACACTTTGATCATACTACATATGATTATTAAAACCTTAATAATTCACACATATGGTCCTCATGGATTCTAAAATATACTCTAATAACTATCTCACCTTCAAATTTTGAGATACCAATAAGCATATCTCAACTACCCTTATTGGGTTACTTACAGAGCAAACATGGAAACATAGTAAAATTTAAACCTTTATAAATTTTACTGTACACACTTTAATACCTTCAAATATATATTTAAAAATTTACCCTGGAGTATTCTACAAATTCTTTTTTTACACCATGAGAAAATTTTGCTTGTATCAAAAGATATGGCCCAAAAACTAGACACTGATCTTTCTTTTGTTAAATTTAAATATTTGAATTCAAACGATCACAGTTAAACTTTGGTCACTTAAAATAAATCTCATACCATCACACATTATATTAGATATGCACCATTTATCTTCTTCAAAATTTAACTCATAGTGCACCATTACCCAAATTTTAAACTTTGAACAGTTGATCTAATCTCGTATAATCTTGTAATCTTGACTGCATATGCACCATCGATCTCTATGAATTATCTCAGTGTTTATATTATATCATTCACCATTTGATATTTTTTAGGACCCCCATGATCATGACACTTGAAAATCTCATGTGACTTTTGAGAACTTTTATTGTTAAACATCAAGCACTTGTCATCATCTTACTACTTCCTAACACTTAGAAATAAATAAAATAGCTTGGTCTTTACCTTTGTAAACCATTGAACACTTTGACCTTTTTAATTCAATTCATGCCATTGATATCGTCTATATGAACACCCATGAACTATTAGATCTCCATTTGGTCCTGATCTTTATCTTATGTAAAAATGACTAAGTATGTGAACCATTTCAATCTACTTGGAAGGCTAACTTTGCATAGTTATATCATTCACTTCACTCAATTTCATGTTATCAATTTTGAACCATAAGAACTAGGCATAATAATGAACAAACTCATATATTCATTTCCTTAGTAAACCTTTGCACATGTGAGATATGCCATCATCAAACTACTTACTTGGGTATTTCTTAAACTTAGACAAATAACATAGTTGAGCTTAGATTCATTTCATGTCATTGATATTTGATGTAATTAAATCTGGACTATTAGATCTACCTTGTAAATTTGGTTGAGTGTTGGAACTTAGTGAACTTTTGTCTAAGGGACCAACTTTGGACCTTCATAGCTTTTGTTGCATTAAGGCACATGACCTAAAACTTGGACCATATGATCTCCTCACATAGATAAATCTATCCATATATCACACTACTCTTAGAACATTGAAACATGTGAAATATAATGTCATTAATATGCTTATTTAGATTTTTCTACCACAGACCCAATTATGTCTAGATGAATAAAATGAAGAACTAGATGAATTCCACTTATGCACACTATCACTTAAAGCATACAAGACCTTTTATGGGACCACTTTCACATCCTCAAATCACCATACTCATCCCTAAACATCCTTAACCAAGAAAAATATAAATAACAGCCAAGCCTTCTTTAGGCATACTAGGACAAGCACTTTGCACACTTTGTCATTGACACATAAACTATCAAAATGCTTCATCCACTCACCTAAACACCTCCATGACATCACTATGACATCATTGACAAATCTCCAACAATAAATTCTCTCAATAAACCTCAATATCTTATCATTTTCAAAATTTAATCTTTCATATTTATAATCTTGAGGATTTTTAGCTAAGGATTTCTTGACGTGCTCATAAAATTCATATACTAGTGAGAATATCAAAAACTTGATCTTGGAAGTTAATTTTGATAGTATACATTAATACTACATACCTTTTTTGGCTAAGATCACCTATAACTATATTCTCTTTACACTTTATGAATATGATATAAAAATCATAATCAAATAAAAAATATAAAAAACATCTTTGTTAAGATTCTATATTTGGTTGCTTTAAAATATACTTGAGCCCCATATTATCTATCTTGAGATCAAACAATTTGTCCAACAAATAATTCTTCCAAACCTATAAATCATGAACTATTATATCTAATTCCAAATCATATGGAGCATAATTATCCTCAGAGGGTTTCAATTTATTATATTTATATGCTATTACTAAAGCCTATTATATAAATAATCGACCTCATCCATCCTAAGAAACATCTATTACCATAATAAAATGGCCATTAGGATTTGGAACTTGAAATATAAGTGCATAGGTAAGACTCTATTTCAGGGTCTAAAAGGATTTTTCAAACTTACCACTCCACAAAAAAACTACTCTTTACATTACAAGGAGGTGATTGGGTTGGATAATTAGAAAATTTTGGGTATAAATTTTCTATAATAACTAGCTAAACCCATAAAACAATGTATCTCATGAACCTTTTTGGGTGTTTGACATTCCATGATGGATATTATACTTATAGGATCCATGCATATACCTTTATATGAAATGATATGTTATAATTATTTCACATTTTTAAAAATAAATCACACTTAAACAATTTCTCATATAGTATATGTTTTTAAGCATTGTAAAACTAGATGCAAGTGATAAACATGTTCTTACTCACTTTTGGAGTGAATCAAAATATCATCTAGGAAGACAAGTATGAACTAATCTCTAGATAATATTTGAACACATTTTTCATGAAACTCATGAATGTTCCAAGTGTATTTTTTAGCTTTAAGAGTAGAATTGTGAATTCATAGTTCCTATGCCTCATCCTAAAAGTAGTTTTAGGGATATCTTCCTCCTTAATTATCAAGTGATGGTATACTTATCTAAGGTAAATTTTATAAAAAGACTATTTCACATTGCATTTTATAAAAAAATCATCAATTTGGGTTAACGGGTATGTATTCTTGATGGTTTCTTTATTCAACATCCTATAGTCTATGCATAGATGAAGAGTCTCATCCTTCATTTTAACAAAAAATATTGGTGCACCCCATGGTGAAACATTTGATCAAATTAACCCTCTAGATAACATCTAATGAAGTTGGTATTTTAATTCAACTAACTCTATTATTTTAATTCTATAGGGAGTATTGGATTTAGGTTTAGATCCTAGAATGATGTCAATTATGAACTCAAATTACCTTTTTGGAGGTAGTCCAAGTAGGTCTTCTAGATATACATCTTGAAATTCTAGACAAAATAGGTAATCCTCTATGATAGCATATTTAGGTTATTCAACCTCATCTATATTGACCAAAAACACCTGACATACTTTCTTGTGAACCTTATTTAATTAAATGGCTGAAATTTGTCTTAGCTTTAATTCATTATTTTCACCTTGGATTTAGGTTTCATCTCCCAAATCATCTAAGCATTAAACATTATTTTTGAAGCAATAAACCTTTGCATTATGATTAAAAATACATTTCATTTCTAATATCACACCATATGACCCTAGAAAAGATTTAAAAAAAGTCTACCATAGTGGTGAAATTTGGTATTTCCACCTTTGATTCTACCAATAATTTGTCTAGTTTGGCCCTAGACTGATTCCCATGCTATATAATCCATGAATTTCACATATTTCCATGTTTCATAGGTAGTTTATTTATCATACTAGGATAAATAATAAATTAAGTGGCCTTAATATCTATTACATTAAAATTAAAATCCAAACAAAGTAATAGACACCTCAATTGGTGAAGCTTGAAACTCAGCTTGATGATTCTCAATAGTTACATAAATTTTTTGTTGAAAGTCTCCCTATTGTGAGGATGATGTTGAAGGATTGTTAATTTCTTCTTACCTTTCATTGAGGAAAATATTTAGAATATTAATTTCCTCCACAAGTGAAACATCCAATATGTGGTCCTTTTATTTCAAGTTGGTTACCTCTTATATTACCTTAATTTAAGCCATTTCCCAATTTATTAAACCCTGAAGGATTATTAAATATGTAGTTTTGATTAAATATACTTTTAAATTATTGTTATGATTTCAATTTTTTTTTAAAACGTTTTTGCCCCACCAAACTTTTAATAATTATCTCTAACCTTTACAACTGATTTTAGCTTTTGCTCTTGTTTGATGGATTTATCAAAGACTTGATCCATGGAACTAAGTCCATGGATATCCACTTCATATCTAATTTGTGTATTTAAACCCATGATGAACTTTACTATTTGGAAACATTGATCTTTATAGTACTAGGGAACATAATTAAGAATATTGGTAAATTATTCCCAGTACTTTATCGTTAATAGTTCTCCTTGTTTCAAGTTCTAAAAATATGTTAGTTTTTAATAAAATTACAATTGTGGTAACCATCGATACTTGAAAAAAGTAACAATTAATCCTAGGTGATGGTAGTAGACTCGAGGTCCATTTTAATCTTATTGTTGGCCCTCCAAGTTGTTGCCTCACCAACTAGCTGCTATGTTCCCCTTAATACTTTGATAATCTCATAGTAATTTCATATTTCAAAATATTTATACATTTTTATGATCTATCCCTTAGCTTTATATCCCAACATAATTCCATAAAACTTAGTTGTATTCACATTCTTCATATCATGTTCAATATATTTCACTACTTGTGCTCTTGTTACATGTTTCTATTTAGTATGCTCCTCCTATTGAAGTTATTCCCAATCCACTTATTATTCTTCATGTGAATATATCTCTTAATCCACATCATTCCCATGTAGTTCATGTTTTAGGGTGGGAACTCTTTCTTGTGTTTCATTCAATAATTTGAGGATTTTATCAAGCATTGCAGCTTATTGATCTATAAAAAAAGGTTGGGATCATGTTTTTGATCTTGATTGGAAGTTACCTTAAAGTTTTCTCTTTCATGCACCATTTCCTCCTACTAGAATAAGAGAGATAGGTAATGTTAGTGGACTCGTTAGGCCTGAGTGTTTATACCTAAGCTTTGATACCACATGTTAACACCAATTTAAAATACCACACATTACTTACAATTTTTCTTTTTTTGAATAAAAAATGGCTAAGTTATTTTGATTTTTCTCCAATTATCAATGGTTTTTAACTTGAACATTATACATTTACTTAAGCATAAATTAATAACATGTACCTTGATGCTAAGTCTAATCAATAACAAGATTTAAGTACACTGAATCAACTTCCAAATACACCATTAAAGCAAAATAGACTTATTACTTACCTTTATATTATGACTAAACCAATGATAAATAACATATGAATACATACATACATACATGCATGCATACATAAATACATACTTACATGCATATAATTTTATATGATCACATATGTCATCATACTATTGTAAGCAACCCAATAAAAAAATACATTATTGTGTAAGGAAACTCAAATCCATACTACTATATTAAATTGTAATATAAAATAAAAATATCTTGTATACAACCATATTATTTGTCATGATATTGAATTACATTACCACACATGCAATTTACTATTTATATATCCTCATATTTGGTGCAAACATAATTTATTAGTATGTTTTCATATAATTTTACATATATACATGTTTTGAATAAGATTTAAAGACCTAGAGACATGGTCTCATGTGGTTCTTTTTAATTACATCTTATTTCAATTGTTTTATCTTCCACTATGAGATTATGTGTCATAATTTGTATTTTATATATTGTATCCTAGGGATCCCCACCTATGTTTTATGTTATCTATGTGTTTTTATCCTCATGACACCTGTGTCTATGTTAAACTCTTTCATCGACACAAGTGTCCAAAATTATCCTTTTATCTTTTTTTGTGTCTTTCACCTTTTAACCATTTGTTTTGTCCCCTTTTTAAATTCTATTGTTGGATTTTGTGTGCCACTAGGATTTAATTCAAAATTAAGAGATTCCTAAATATACAAAGGTTATGGTCTAATTACATCAGCTAGCAATTTTATTAAGTTATTATTAGTAATTATTTTATATTCCAAGATATTAAACTACACCATAATACTATATTGAATATTTTAATCACTCAAAAGTTCAAAATACTCTTACATGATTTGTACCAATGGTTATTATAGGTTAAAGAGGATATAGTTTAATATTTATAATTCCATGCACATGCCTATGAGGGAAAACTACATGTGAGTATAAGGCCCTCTTTGGAGTATTGGCTATGTAGGTAGAACTTATCAATAGCCAACATTGCTAAGATTAGCATGACTCATGTGTTAACCAGTTTATACTAAATTAAAAGAGGTCAAAGGTAAGAAGATTAAGGTTTTATTTTTTTATCTATATCTCATTCACAAAAAATCATTATCTGAGGTACCAAATAGGAATATAGGTGATAGTGTAGGTTTGAAAAGAGTTTTGATCGACTTCTATGTATATTCATGGTTGGATACCTATCTCATAGTTGGACATCTAGTTAGATGCAAGCATCTTATTGGTTAAAGTAATAAATAATGTAGAGTGACCAGATCCAAGATATATATCTATTTTATAAATGATTCTAGATCACTATCATATCTCAGATCTAAAATTTGAATAAGATATGATCTCTATCCCTTAGTTGCATTGTACTTGATTGTATTTATTGTATATAATAAATTAGATAAATTGAAAGTATTTTTTGTATTTAAATGTAAATCTGAATATAGTCTTACTCCTTTCAAATATTTTTATTTTCTTAAGTGTGTTTGTGTAAAACCCCAAATAAAACAAATCATTCTTGTGAAACGTCCCCTTATTGTTGAATCAAACCCTATTTATCATATTAAGGTTTTATCCTTCTTCAAAAAATTTATCTCAAAGTTTTATCATTATTTTTTATAAGTGATTTCTTTCATGGGCATCACTTAATAAATGTTTACTTATATTTTTCTTCTAGGTATTTTGCTTGTTCTCTTTGTGATTGGGTACAAAGTTGAAGTTATTATGGATTTTCTTATATAATGCCTCACAAATCCCCACCCTCTAGCTTATTTATTTAACATTTCTAATGATCAATGCATTGGATATGAAGATCTTATGGAAAATTAAAAACATGCTAACATGTCTTATTTTACTTATAACTATGACAATGAAAGAACTAATGATGAAAATACAAGTATAAATGAACATGGTAATGATCACAGTATTATTCCATACATCTATGAGTGTGATAATATTCCTCTTTGGTATGTAGAGCCTATTTATCCTTTTTATTCTATTTTTAATGATGAAGCGTCTAAAAAGTCAAGAAAAATACATATTTTTAGTGCCTTACAAACAAATGATACTGTAAATAAGTAAGAAGTTAACAATCATAATGTTGAAAGCCAAATTGTTATGCATTATCTAGATGAATGACAAATTTAATGTTTCTCTTCTCATTCTAATAAAGAAAATACTAAGTAAATTGAGTATGTGCCTTCTTTTCATAGTGATGATAATCTTGAAATATTATTCCTTCTTTGGATCACTCAATTGAAAATAGAAAAAGTACCTCTCTTTCTCAAAATTTTAATGATAAAAAAGCATGTATTGCTTCTTATATTACCTTGCTTGAATATAAAAATTGAAATAAAATATAAATCAACATTACACCTTCTTTCCCTTCTTTGAAAATTACAAATGAAATTGAAACTTGCATTTTTCCTTCTCTTAGTGTTGCAAATAAACTAGACAATGTTTATTTTCATTCCTCATTTGCCTTAGTTTCTCAAAAGGAGTATGTGTCTACAAGTGAAGTTCCTTCCCCAACTCCTATTATATGTCATAAAACTTTAAATAATATATCACCTTGTAATAAGGATGATATAAAAATTTATGCCATAACAAATGATATACTTATTTATTTACCCATGGATACTCCTTTAACAAGTATTATGAAACCATGTGATGATCCTCTTTTATAAAGTTATAAAAAATATATCACTCTTATTTTTCATATGAATGGTAGTTTACAACCTCTAAGAAAATGTTCAACTTCTTTACCACTCTCTACTTCTGATATGTTATGCATTATAAATACCATGGGAGATCTTAAGCATCAGGTAAACACTCTTAAGTTTCAAGTTTCATCTCATTAGGATACCTTTGAGGATAATATGTTAAAAGAACAACCTCTTACTCAAGAGTTGTTTGACTCTTATTACCCTTCAAAATTCATCATGCCTAAGTTCACCTACTTCAATGCTCATGGGGATCCTACTAGTTACTTTCAATAATATCTACACTCCTTTGAACACTGGGCTAAGGATGGATGCCTACTTTGAAGGCCTTCCATAATATTTTAGCTCAAGAAGATCTTGACTGGTTTTATAACCTCTTAAATGGCTACTTGTCAATATTTATAAGAATTTAAGATGTGTTTTTATCAAATTTTGATCAATATACCTTACCTATGTTTCCATTGTAATATTTATAAGTATTATCACAAAATTAGACTAATTCTATTACAGAGTTTGTTATCATATTTAAGGATACATTGTGTTCCTTAAACTATACCCCATCAGATTTGTAAGTGCAATTCCTATTTAGTAGGGGTCTTATTTATCCTTTTAGAGCAAGAGAATTTCAAAAGCCTTTTACTCCATTTGATATTTTATATTGGGAAGTGCATAAATATTAATGTGATTTAATGAATTCAAAATCCAAGTTACCTATTTCATCACCTAAATCCAACACATGGTACAAATAACATCTTCAAATTAAACAAGAAAACTCAAAAGGGCCACTAACCACTTCATAAACTTTCTTCAAAAACCAAAATTAATTATAAATAACAAATATTAAAGGTACTAAATAAAGGGAAATAAATACTTGCCAAATATGCCCTATAGTTAAACCATATGACACTACAAAAAGATAATCACTTTAGTTTTATTGGTACTGAGATATACCACATGAAATATTGTGCACTTTATTGGATAAACACATGGTAAAACTTCATCCTAATTCTCATTACAATCCACACCTATTTCAAAATTTAAAATGACAAAAAAAAAATTCACTTACCATGGTATAAATAATCACTAAGATAATGATTGTTTGATTTGGAGAAAAATATTACATAGTTATCTAATCGGGAAATTATTGCATTTTAAAAAGACATATATAGACCCATTTCACATATTTATTCTAGAGGTTATTATAAGAGGGTTAAGACATCCCATGTTTCTCCTTTTAAGGAACACATGGTCCATTGACCTTCACAAAATATGATCACTAGTATAATTCCTTATCTTAATGCATCTTTTCCCATAATGATCCTACTAGGGAATCATTCATCGATCAATTCCATTACCACATGATCATTATAGTCAATCTTTCTTATTTCCAATAAAATTTAATTTCATATGGTGATTACTTTATTATCACTAAAATACAAAAATTTAATTAAAGTTAATTACTTGTAATATAATTTACCATATACAAACATACATTATGGAAACAAATACAATTAAACAATATAAAAATTAATAAATAAATAAACATTACACATCAATTTGAGATTAATGACACTTTTTAATGCAATCATGAGTAGACAGTGTGCCAACGAGGTGCATATGAGGAGAAAGTACTAAGTTGTCTCAAACATGGTAGACCATACTAGACCTAGGTGCTTCCACATCAAAATGTGCGAGGGTGGTTGATATAGATAGGAATGATGAGTATAAAATTTGAGATATGCTGTCAACATATTAGTGATGTTTCTATTTGTATAAACTTTGAAAATTTTTGATATGTGTGTGTGTGTGTGTGTGTACATATATATATATATATATATATATATATATATATATATATATATATATATATGTATATACATGTATATACATACATATATATATATATATATATATATGTATGTATATACATGTATATATATATATATATATATATATATATATATATATATACATACATATATATATATATATGTATACACACACACACACACAGTGTGTGTGTGTGTGTGTGTATACATACATATATATAT
This sequence comes from Torreya grandis, assembly GCA_037957365.1. Lineage (NCBI taxonomy): Eukaryota > Viridiplantae > Streptophyta > Pinopsida > Cupressales > Taxaceae > Torreya > Torreya grandis. The sequence goes on along the minus strand of JARHVA010000804.1, from coordinate 1,164,458 downwards.
GTATGTATATATATATATGTATATACATACACATATATATATATATATATATGTATGTATATACATTTATATACATATATATATATATATATACATACATACATATATATATATATATATATATATACATACATATATATATGTATGTACACACACACACACATATAAATATAAATATAAATTGTTAAAATTATATACAAATATAAACATCACTAATATGTTGATGGCATATCTCAAAGTATATCAAAATTATTCAAATTTTATACAAATAAAAATATCACTAATATGTTGATGACATATATCAAAGTGTATACACATAATTCCTATCTATATGAACCACCCTAACATATTTTGATGTGGAATCACCTGGGTCTAGTATGGTCAACCATGTCTAATATAACTTATTACTTTCTCCTCATATGAACCTAGTTGGTACACTATCTACTCATGATCACATTAAAAATTATCATTTCTCTCAAGCAAAACCTATATTGTCTCTATGGAAATATGTTATGGCATATCTTGTCTATATATCCTGGCATGTAGTTCCTCTTACTTAGTTGATACAATGTAATATGCAACCACTACCATCACTACTAGATGAAATAGGGGTGCATGACCACCCACAAAATAAAAAACTCTCTTAATAAATCCCTCATTGACTATATCCATGGGTACACTCTTAATGATAACCTACACCATGAATTACCATAGTATCTCACTTCTAATCACCTTCACATAAGACCTACCAAATACAAATCAAGTTTTATTATCAACCAAATACTAACCTAATAAAATATAATAATACAAAAACATGTTACTTAAATTTGGATTTGATAGCCATTGTTTATATAGGTGTTGGTCCCACCAAGGCACTACCACCCCATCTCCTCATGCATAATCTTATGCTACAAGTATGGTACTAGACAAGGCAATTATAATTGGGATCAATAATGGATATTAGGCCCCTGCCAGCCATTGTAACATTCTATACACCCTACATCATCCCTTGTAGCCATGGGAACCAAGGGATCTCTTTAATCACTAGGATGTGGGGCTATATCCTTGAGTGCCATATATGGTCTATCATTGGGCTAGTTCCCACTGTAAATTTTATGATAACATGGGTATGGTGTCGATGACGCTCTTTATTCTATACCAAACTTTTGAAGTAGATGACCATACTGAAATAACTCATATACCCTTGTAAAGCAGTCATTAAACCATAAGATGACTTAGATCCTATAAAAATTATTCCCATACCCATGACACCCATAAAATGTCATATATAACTTCCATGTAATCTGATCTAATGTCAATCTATCCAAAATAGTATGGTACTCCATCATGGTGTATAGTATGCTATGGGGGAGTACCCATTATATATACATAATGTTTTCAAAATTTATCAATTATTGATGTTTTTTATCTTATAAAAACCCATTGAGTTTCAATATATCTAATTACATGTCTTAAAAGGTGCATTAAGAAAGGTTTTGGTAGACCATTAGTTCTTCATATGGTTGTTTTTCCCTATACCACCACTTGTTATGTATAAAACCTTCTCCTATGTACTTCTCTAAACCTTGACTCCTCTCTTGCACACTCTTCTAATAATTTCACCACATTAATTATCACCTACCTAAGCCTAAAAAACTTTTTGATAGTTTACATTATACTATCAGTATGAGTTAAACATGTATTCAAATTGTAAAAATCATGTTACGAATCTAGGTCAGCTTTGGTGGGCCTAAACTAGGACCTAACTTGCTTTTATCAAGTAATGACATAAATTCAATTGGGATAGCCTTGTTTTATAAACTTTCAAAAAGTTTTAGGGTTAGATTCATCTATGTACACATCCATTTTTGTCACTTAAAATAGAATACAAGAATAAAAATAATATATTGTGCATATGCTTATCCACCATTATACTTGAGGAACATAACTTAGGGTTTCAATTCTTTCTTTGTAGATATGGATCTTGTCTTATGGAGAAGTATTTTAGATGCATAGAGAATTTATGCAGCCTAGATTTGACTTATACTTGTTATCCTTATATACCAAAACAACCTTTTATGAAGCATGTTGTCCAAGGGAGAAATTGAGGCTTACCAAGTTCATCTTGAAAGGTAAGTGTTACTAACTTTTTTATTCATTTGTAAGAGTAGATAAATTTACATTTGTACTTATATCCCATGTATTTTGGATTTAAATATACATAAATTAATTAGGATTTTATTATGCATGCTTACTTTTTATGTTTATTAACCCCACTTTGTGCCACAAGCTTTGGTGATTAATATATTAGATTTTTATTTACTTGTCATTTACTTTGTGAATATGAAATAGTATGACCTAGCTAGGGTTATTTCATGGTGTTTCTTGACTAGAGGCTTTGAAACCCCCTATAGTGATGTTATTGTGGTAATATATCATTTGTTTAGGTCTATCAGATCCATCTTGGTCATGAACTTTAATATCTAATGTATCAACAATCGAGAGTGTAAATAAGATTTATCTTCTTTGAGCTAGGATTGATTAATAGATAAGTTGCATTTCCCTTTTTATAAATTTGATTGAGCCTAATGTGAATCAAACCCTTTTAAGTTTTATTTCATAATTTCAATTTTATGATATATTATGTATCTCTATTTTTTTAGTACTGTACCAAACCTATCGATATAGTTCTAATAGTATATGCATAGGTTTAACACATAGTCACTCCAAAATGACTCTACTCTATTTTTGTAACTCCTCTTCAAATATAGATGACTAGATTGATCAGATTAGAATAGTGTTTTTAATTATTTCTAGTTTTCATACATATTTGAACTAGTTGACTCTATTCACAACTTCTTGTTTGGCACATAATTTTTTCAAACTTTGTCAAGCCAGTTGACTCTATTAGCAGATTTTTTGAATAAAAAATTTAGAATCAAAACATAAAATTTTTTAATATAAATATATTCAAACCCACCAAGGTTCATTATTACCTTCTCTATCATTTCAATTTTTCTATTTTAGTACTGTATTTCATAACTTTATAATCTATAAAACTATAGCCCTATAACCAACTGGATCAACTTGCTGAACATAGTTTTGTATCCTATTTTATATCTCAAAGACACAATTGACCTATTTAACTATGTTCTTCTAGATCTTACTTCCACATAATAGTGTTGACCCAGTAAAATTTTTTCTACATTATCTATATATAGTATCTCCTGAATTAATTCTACTCTTTAAAATTAAGGAATTAACCTCTTTTTACTAGTAATTAAGTCACCTTTCCTTTCAGTTACTTGCATGATTAGAGTAACAAACATAAATCAATTAGGTGGTTTTTCAAATTACCATTATCACTTTTTTATATTTTTTACACACTTCCAAATCACTTCACATGCAAAAACAACATTGAACATTTGTCTTCCCAAGGTCTACCTACTTGGATTTCATCACTAAGGGAGAAGCTGACTTGGTTTTCTAACCAAGTATAAGCATGTGGTTGATGGTATATATTGGAAAATCACTTGATACCTATTTATGCCTCTATGTGTATCATATATTCTCTTAGTGTTTAAGAATACTTCTCATTTTATAATTCTAGGAATTCATAGCATGAGTCGCAGGTTTTAGTAATCTAGTTACCTATGGTAAATAGAGGTAGAGAAAATTGACTTTTCCAAAAAATTATATTACTTGGTGGTTGGGAACCACCATGGTCCTTATGAATGTTGAATTATATATGTTGATCTTAGTGAGTTATGATCAAATCTCCATGCTAAAAACTAATATAGATGAATATTTATAGTGAAATCCATACTAAAGTGATTTGGTTAAAAAGGAAGCAAAAGGAAGGATAGGGAAGAAAGAGAATGTGTGATTATTGATCCTTGAATCAAACATCATGACAAAGTTTCAATTACCACTGAACATGTATTTAACTATCATATAATTCAAAATAGCATAAGCTCATATCTCACCGTACACCAGGAAAATTTATAAGGATAATATGAAAGCATACAAGTAAGAACTAGATTTTACTTTAAAGATTTGTTACAAAATTTTAATAGCATTAACACATCTAAATGTAGAATAAATGAAATGAATGAAATTCAAGATCCTTCAACTAATCTATCATAAGCACAAATTATCAACCCTATATCACATATGCAAATGCAAATTCAAAATTCATGAAACCATTCAAATTCAAGATTTAGAACCAAAAATTGAGAGAAAGGTCACATTAACAAGTGACACATCAAATTTGGACAAACTTTACAAAATTCCTTGATTTTATTAATTGCTCAAAGTATACAATTTTTTTCCAAAATTCTCCCCCTACTAAATGGAAGTATTACCTTTTATATAAGGACCAGGAAGTATTCTAGTTAGTTACAAGATATAAATGTACAAATATAAAGATAATTGTCCTTCACAATTATAGGATACATTTGATTTTCCCAATAGACTAACCTAGAGGAAAATATGCTAAAAAACTAGCATATGCCTTTACAAAAGAATATTCCATGTTTAAATAGTACAATGCTTTTAAAAAATAGAATATTAATTAGGTGGTTAGTGGGCCTTGTTCCTGAGAATTTTCTTACCATTGTTGAAGGATGTTCATATCTTTTTGGTGCTACTAATTAATTAGCTCCAAGTCCACAACTTATTTCAAGAGATACTCTTCCTCTTTGTCATCTAGTTCATTCAATTCCCTATCATTTCAACCAAGGGTTCATGTTGGGGTTATTTGAAGGAGGGCATTTAGAACATGAATCCAAGCTTGAATTTTCACAAACTAAAGGCTAGCAAAACCTTGAATAGAGTCAATCTGTAAAATATATGCCTAATTTATTAGCAAGAGCTCTATGTAACTTGTAACTTATCACATGAAGGGAAATTATTAGAAATATTAGGTAACTTCAAAGCAAAACCATAAACATGTACACCAACTTTATCAAAGTGGATGATCTTCAAATTCTAATAATGTTCAAAATATGCCATGTTTTTAATGTTAAGGTTCAAAATATCTTAAGGGTCCCAATTTTCATAAAATAGGGGTATTTTTACCTCAACAAATGGAAACTTCCAGGGGAAACATAGAAAATGTTAGAACCTATTCAGACAAACAACTAGGTCATCCACTCCACTTGATCAATGCCATTATCTAGATCAATTTATAGTTGAAACAAACCTTGCACATGAAAAATTAGGATCAAACATTAATGCATAGCCATGATGTGTGTGTGATTTGATTCCACTTACTATTTACCATGGGATTCAGGTGAAAAATTCCAAGTTTAATGTCTTTAAACACTAACACTAACATGGAGCATGTTTAGATATTCATGAAGAACCATGCTTTTAGTTCAAAAAAGGATTGGGCATTGTTCCACTACCAGCCAGGCATCCATAAGCCTAATAGAGATGCCTTTGGATCCTATCAAGTCCTTTCTCCACTACCAACTAGGCATTCATAGCCCTGGTGGAGATCACCAAAATCACTTATGCTTGAAAAGCTTTTGATTTTGCATTGAATTCTTATTTTTGTATTTTTTAGATCTTTTATGCTTTCAATAAGGTTGGGAACCAAGGTAGATATGTTTAAGCATTTGGTCAAGTGTTTGATCCTTATAAAATCACCTATGACTTCAACCATTATCTTAGGTAAATATGTTTGTTAAGTGTAGGAATGGATGTGCCTCAATAGATTGAGCTTCGATCCTACAAGTGAAAATCTTCTTAAAACCAATTTTATGTCAAGACAATGTTTAAGATCTAATGGAACATTTGACCTCTTCTATTGGTCCTTACTAGTTTCTTTAAATCTAGACATTAAGCTCAAATTTAGACTCATGGTCAACATATGCATAAGGTTCATACCCACCTTCTTAAAATTTGGAGTCTCAAGCCAAATAAATAAACTTTGAGCTAATAAATTTTAAATGGACTTATTGGAAGTAGAGAACAAAGCAACAAAATTAAACACACATAAAAAGCAACAAAGAAGAAAGTAAAAGAGAAGTAAATAGATATATGCATGCCTATGTATAAGCAAGGGATAGGAAGTAAATAATTGAAGGGAACTAACTAGCCTACCCACACTAAATCTAACCATATTACTAATTTACTCCATGAAGACCTCAGAGGGAGTAGCAAAGAATTAATGCTTGAGGTATTACCCATTGGTGGGTAGTGTGAACTCTACTCCTCATAAGTCTTTGATCCTAAAGGTGTTGTCTACAAACATGTCTACAATCTGATAAGGGCCAATCCATAGAGGTGTGAACTTACCATGCTTACCCTTAGGCTTAGATGCTTTGTCCCAAATGAGAAATAAATCCCCTTATTTGATCTTTGATCTCTTGTCAAACCACCTCTTCACCATGGTTTGATGTCTACTAAAATTGGCAAAATCCTTATCACATGCATCTTCGATTTGGAGAATGTCAAGTAGCCTTGACTTTATAAATTCTTGATCCTCCTCCATATACTCTTGCATAATAAACCTATAAGTTTGTAGCTTTAGTGTGATGGGGAATATAGGCTCCTAGCCATATACTAGTATGAATGGAGATGCTTTAAGATCCTACTTGGCTCTTGTTCTATCAGCCCAAAGGGCATACTTGACAATATTATGCCATGTTTTAGGTTTTTATGCAATAGTCTTCTTAATGGCTTTTATCAAATTATTTTTTGTTGATTCAGACACTCCATTACCTTGAGGGTAATGGTTGGATGAGAACTTGAGGATTATGCTATTATTATATGCCCATTATATCATCTCTATGGATGTGAATTTTGACCCATTGTCATATACCAAAGAGATTGGAGCTCTAAACCTAGTTCATATGTTCTCTTCTAAGAAGTCGATCACTTCTTATTATCTACATTGCTTGGTGGATATAGCTCTAGTCCACCTTGTATAATATTTTTAGTTGTCAAAACACACTTATGACCATTTGATGAGTTAGGGTTGATCACCCCTACAAAGTCCAGTCCCCATTTGGCAAAGGGTTTGCCAATCATGATTGTTTATAAAGGTATTACTGGATTAGACTCTCTAGTGTTGAAAATCTATCATGAATGGCATTCCATTATATGCTTATAAGCATTATTGAGTATGGTGGGCCAATAGTAGCCATCTCTAAGAATCTTGTGATTTGTGGTTCTCCCAGATGGATGCCCACTTCCCAAATTCTCATATAAAGTGCTCATTATTTTAGTGGATTCTTCCTTGGAGACACATCTTAGGTACACACCTTCAAATTTTTTTCAATACAAGATCCCATTATTGATGACGCAGTGAGTTGCCTTGAGTCTCAAAGCTCTTCTCTACTCCCTGGTCAGCCCTACAGGACAAGCTCCATTGATTATTAAATAAATGATGGAATCATACCACTCACTAGATTTGAAGTTTTGTTGATCAACTTTCATAATCCTTAGCTTTGGGTTGGTATTAACAATCATTTGAATAAGGCCTTGACACCTTACAAAGTTTGTAGTCTTTATTTTTATGTCATACTATTGGAAAACAAACATCCATTTACCCCTTCATTCTCCAAGTTCACATTGGCTTAGCATTAGCTTAGTAGTTGGATCTGGTACAATAACATGCACTTTGTTCCTAAAAATGTAGTGCCTAAATTTTTTGATAGTTTTAACTCATGCAAAGGCTTACTTATCAATCAGAAGATAGTTTAACCCAGAATACTCATAAAAGTAATTAGATGGTCAGATCCTTCTATTTTTAGAGTTAAAATAGAAGTAATAGTATGATCAGAGGAGAATGATTAGAGATAAAAGTCTTTTGAGAAGTCAGGATTTATCAAGATTAGATCTTGGTTGATTACACTTTTGATGTCCTCAAAGGCTTTCTTAGATTCCCCTTTCCATGAGACTTTGGCATCCTTATTCGACATGTCATTTAATTGCTTGACAATCTCTACAAATCTAGAAATAAACTTTATTACAAAGTTTATCTTGCCAAAAAATGATTCTAATTATTTTCTACTATTAGGAGGCTTTATCTTAGATATATCTTCTACTCTTTCAAGTTCTATGGAAACTCCATCCTTAATGATGACATGGCCCAATAGTTTACCTTCAATAACATAAAAGATGCTCTCCTTAGGGTTTAGATAGATTACATACCTTTGGAATATTTCAAACACCTATTATAAATGCATCAAATGGTCTTCCCTATTCTTAGAAAAATTATTTAGATCATCCATGTAAATTATAATACACTTACCAATCAGGCCTAAGAAGGCATGGTCTATGGCCCTTTGAAAAGCGGCTCCTATATTTATCAATATAAAATGCATCCTCTTGTATGCAAAGGTACCCTACTTATTGGTAAAAGTTGTCTTCATCTTGTCTTCCTTGTCAACTAGCACTTAGTTGTATCTTGAAAAACCATCAAGAAAAGACATCATGGTTGAACCTAAAACAATTTGTATTACTTGGTCAAGAGAGGGAAGAGGATAACTATCCTTTTCAGATGCTTTATTTAAATTTTTAAATTCAATACAAAGTTTGATTTCACCATTATTCTTCATGACTTACACCAAATTAGCTACCCAGGTAGAGTGCCTGATGGGAAACATAATTTTAGCATCTAGCAATCTCTTGACCTCTTTAAAAATCATAGGTTCGAAGATAGGGTTCATAGGCCTTTGTTTATACATGAAGGGTTGAAAACTTTCCTTAAGAGGTATAATATGGGTGATGAATCTTGGATCAAATATCTTCAATTCATCATAAGACCAAGATATGGCATCTTTGTACTTTATTAATAGCTCTTTGGCTCTCTTATTTTTAACACTAGTGCAATATTTTCCAATATTAACCAATTGAGGTTGATTTTAGGGGCCAATATCAATAGTATTTTAGTCTTTCCCACTTTGGAAAAAATTGAAGCTTTAGCTAGTTTATCTTGATCAAACAGCCTCTCCAAGGTAATCATCCCCTTAGGAATATTGTCATTTAGTTGAATGACTTTACCATCAAATTTACCCTCTCTAAATGCCTTATCATTAGCCTCATCAATGATCTGAGCTTAAAATGATCCTGAACTATTCATGAAGTTTAGGATTTGTTGGTCATCACTAAATACCTATAGATGGTTCACATTTTTAGGAACAGAAGGGAAAGGTACAAGCTCAATACTAAAGTTGGGGGAATCTTGCTCAGGCATGAGATTAGTTATAGTAGAGGTAAGCTCATCAACAACTTTATTTTCATCCCTAGGGATAAAAATTATGTTGAAGGCATCAAAATACTCAACTAGATCCTAGAATCTAGACTTATACCTCTTGAGGTATGACAACTTGCACTAATGTTTGCTTCTTAATTAGTTCACTACCAATTCTGAGTCACCATAAACTAGCAGTTCATTGACCTTGTTTTTAATGGAAAATTGTAAGCCTAAAATGAGGGCCTAATATTATGCAAGGTTGTTGGTGCAAGGTAATTAGAGTCTATAGGAAGCATGGTATTTCTAGCCAATAGGGTTAGTTAGAATAATGCCTACCCAAGATCTAGCCTTACACCTGGCCCCATCAAAATGCAACTTCCATAGCCCAGGTATAACACTAGAAGCTTTAGGGTAACAAACTTTGGCATTTTATAGGGTAAAAATCCATAAATTTGAGTCAATTACATCAACCCTTTCATTGACAACATTATACTCAATGATCATGTGCTTCATTATTGGTTCCCTTTTAACCCTAATTTGGTTAGGAACTCCCTTCTAAGGTAGCTATAGGTGTGAATAATTTGTGGACATTTATCATTTCAAAGCCTTTGTCCATTTTCTACTCAAGATCAATCCATATACATCAGGGATATCTACTACTTGGATATCAATAAATTATTGAACCCTTGGATTAAAATCCAATTGCATGTGGACATTTAGCAATTATCAAATTAACTTGAACCTATACTTATCTAATTGGGTGAAAACCTCATCAGACTTAATAGGGGTAAATCCAAGCTATTTAAAAAAACCTGTAGGTATAATGTTGGTAGAGGTACTAGAATCCAATAAATAATTATGCAAGTTCTTACAAAACCTCCTAATAGTAAGTAAGAAGGGTGGAGATTCTATATTAGCTTTATACATTAGGGATAGAATAGGCCATCTGACCTTGAGGTTACATCTAATTTTTGATGATCACAACTTCAACATAAGCTAAATCTAAGGTGTTTATTGGACCTACAACTCTCTTGATGAGCACTAAGATCATGGGATCAAGAGCATGTTTATATATTTCTAAGGCCAAGGCTTTAATAGGCTTATAAGGGTCAATGGTTTTGCTATACATCTTTTGGAACCTAGCATTGAAATATCTTATGGGTTCATTAGCATCCCTCTTTTGGGTGGTAAATTATTGGTAAAGGACACAAAGGCTGATGATCTTACAAAATTGGTCAATGAAGATGTTATTGAATCCATCTTAGGTGGTGATGAAATCATTAGGTAAGTTTAAGAACGACTCATATGTAGCATCTTTAAATGTAAAAGGGAAAAACCAACATGTTACATCCTCATCAACTACATTTAATAATATTAATGCAACCTTAAATGATTTAACATGTTCCTCTAATGTTACAATACTACTAGGACTAAAATATTGTAAATACTTTTTAGGATTGCAATGGCGGTCATGAATCACACCTTATACATTTATGGGAGAAATTCCCAACTATGCCATACCTTGAAAAAGGTTAAATACAAGATTACCTTAAAGTGGTAAAGCTGGCAAGGACATTGAACACCTACACCTGCCTTTGTCTCTTTTGGCCTTCTTATGGACTTCCAACTCAAGTAAGGTCTCTCTTATTTTTGAATGGGATCTTGTTCAGATTCTTGGAAATTTTAGCTTGAATATTTGAGATCTTGTTTGAAATACAATGTATCAAACCAATCTTTACAAATAAAAAGGATCAAATTTGTACACTAAGCTAATTTTTCAAAGATATATGTAAATAATAGCAAAGGGCATCAAATTTTAACTAAGTTAGCTATAAGATATGTATAATTATGTAAATATGATCTATATTTATAAGTCTAAGTTTAAATAAACCCAGATCTGTGAAAGATATACCAACCTTTGATCAAAACAAGCTATTCTAACCTCAAATACTATGGATTATTGGATCTTAAGCTTTCATTACTAGAATTAAATATCCAGCTTGAAAGATATTTGATTTTTGTCTTAAAAGAAACACAAATATGGGTCAAAAATCACAAATATCAATGATCTTTATGCTTCTAAGCAAAGAATTATGTAAAATCTCAAAGATAACACCAATCTTAGATAAAAACACACCAAAACTTAGTAAAGATTCAATAAATTCACACCCTATTTCTAGTACCAATGGAGTTCATCCTATTGATGCCTCTATGTGTATCATGTATGCTCTTAGTGTTTAATAACACTTGTCATTTTATAATTCTAGGAACTCATAACATGAGTAGTAAGTTTTGGTAGTCTAGTTACCTATGGTTAAATAGAGGAAAATAAAATTGACTATTCCACAAATTTATATTAATTGGTGGTTGGGAACCACCATGGTCCTTATGAATGTTAAAGTATATATGTTGAACTTAGTGAGATATGATCAAATATACATGCTAAATACTAATCTAGATGAATATTTATAGTGAGATCCATATTGAAGTGATTTGGTTTAAAAAGTGAACAAAATGAAGGGTATGGTAGAAAGTGAATGTGTGATTTTTTTATCTTTTATTAAACATCATGAAAAAGTTTCAATTACCACTGAACGTGAATTTAACTAGCATATAATGTAAAAGAGCATAAGTTCAGATCTTACCCTACTCTAGGCAAATTTATAAGGATAATATGAAATAATATAAGTAATAACTAGATTTTACTTTAAATATTTGTTACCAAATTCAAATAACATTAACACATTTGAATGTAGAACAAATGAAATGAAGCAAATTCAAGATCTTTTAACTAATCTAGCATAAGCACAAATTAACTACCCTGTATCACAAATGCAAAGTTAGAATTCATTAAACCATTAAAATTTAAGCTTTAGAACTAACAATTGAGAGAAAAGCCACATTAACAATTGACACATCAAATTTGGACAATCTTTAAAAAATTCCTTGATTGTATTAATTTTTCAAAGTATACAAATTTTGCTCAAAGTTATCTCCCCTACTAAATAGAAGTACTACCTTTTATAGATGGACTAGGTAGTATTATGGTCAGTTATAAGATAAAAATGTAAAAGGATAATAAAAAATATCCTTATTTACAATTATAGGATACATTTGCTTTTCCTAATGGACTGACTTAGAGGCAAATATACTAACAAACTAGAAAATACCTTTACAAAAGAATATTCCATGTTTAAATATTATAATGATTTTACAAAATGGAATATTAATTAGTTGGTTAGTGGGCACTACTATTGATAAATTTCTTGTTTCTATTGAAGGATGTTTATAGTATTTTGGTGCTGCTCATTAGTTATCTCTAAGTCCATAGTCAGTTTCAAGAGAGACTCCTCCTTTTTGTTAGCTAGTTCATTCAATTCCCTATCATTTTTGGCCATGGCTTCATTGATGCTTTTGGCCTCAGTTACCCTTTCACTTACATTGAATATCATGTCTAAGATCCTGCTATTATCTACCCTATTTTGGCCTTAACTTTTACTTTTTATTTCTTGAGTCACCAAAGTAACCTTGTGCTTGAATTCATCATCCTTGATGATGCCTAGAATAATAGGTTGTGTAGGGTATTTGAGCATTGTCCTAAGGATTTTTTTAATCCTTCATATTATATCCTCATCATCATTAAAGATTCTCTCTATTTATTATGACCAAGCACACAAACTCTAGACTTTGTCAATAAAAATTCCCATAATTGCATTAAAATGTTCCAAACTTATTGTTTAAACCTAGGAATCCACCTAACATGGATGTTGATTAACCCTATTATTTTATCTTTTGAAGCTTGTAATTGGGTTATTAAACCCTTAAAAACTATATTTTGTTATTCCAATGCACTCTGCCTTAGCCTCATTATCTTTAATGCATCAAACATGTCATAAAAGGATTCATCAGACATTTTTATCATTGCCTTAGGTACTAATAAGATAGCTTGTGTCTCCAAATTCTCTTTTTCCTTATCCAAATTATATATTATTTGATTCATACCTCTAATGCATACTCTAACATGATTTGAATGATCCTCAGTTAGTCTTTCAATGTCCTCTTTATGGATGGGGAGTTTACTAGGCTATTGTCCCCCTAACTGGAATTAAGCCTAAAAATGGATCAATTTTTTGAAATGTGAACTCTTCAATCCCCACCATTGCCTTTCTAGTTATCACTCTCTCTAATCCAATTGTTTATAGATTAAATTTAATAGTGGTAGTTAGTTTTGTGTACTTTGGAGGTTCGGGAGCCTCCATATAGGTATTGATTGAAGCTCATGGGGTCTCAATTTACTTTCTATCTAACCCAATAATTTCCACTATTCTTCTCTCTTATTCCTCCTTCATCAAAGACCTTATCTATGTCTTGATATCATCATGTACATCAATATTTATAGTCTAGGTCAATTCTCATGAGTGGGAATAGGAGGGGATCTTCTGTATTTTTCCATAGATAAACTAATCAAGGATGATTGGTCCATGAATGGGGTATTCCTCACTAAATAAGTTTATTTCACTTTTAGGGTGAGTGAAAGTCAACTTAGGCTTATTTTTCCAATTTTTTACCATTGCCAATTATGCCTTTCTCTTCCTTAATGGTGTTACTAGGACTAGATCCAAGCCAACCTCTTTCCCTTTTTCTTTCTCAACCTCCTCTATTATCTAAAAAAGGGAATATTAATTAGGTGGTTGGTGGGACCTACTCCTAAAAACTTTCTTACTACTATTAAAATATGTTCATATCCTTTTGTTAGTTCTCATTAATTAACTCTAAGTCTATATCTAGTTTTAAGAGACACTATTCCTCTTTGTTGGCTAGTTTATTCAATTCCCTATCATTTATAGCCATGGATTCCTTGATGCTCTTAGACTTAGTTATCCTTTCACCTACATTGAATATAATGTCTAAGACTCTACTATTATCTACCCCACACTAGCCTTGACTTTGAATTTTTATTTCCTAAGTCACCAAAGTAGCCCTATGTTTAAATTCATCATCCTTGATGATGCCTATGCTAGTAGGTTGTGTAGGGTCTTTGAGTATTATCAGTAATTTTTTAACCCTTCTAATTACCTACTTATCATCCTTTAGGATTCTATATATTTATTGTGACCAATCAAATAAACTTAGGACTTTTTCAATAAAAATTCATAGAATTGCATTCAAATGCCCAAAATTGATTATTTTAAACCTAAGAATCTGCCTTCCAACCTAGATGTTGATTAACCCTATTACTTGATCTTCTAAATCTTGCCATTGGGTTATTATACCCTTATCCACTATATTCTACTATGATCATTCACTCTAACTTAGTTTCATTTTCTTTAATGCATCAAACATGTCATAAAAGGATTCATCAAGCATTTTGATCATTGCCTTAGGAAATGATAAGATAGCTTGTGTCTCCATATTCTCTTTTTCCTTCTCCAAATTATATATTATTTTATTCACACTTCTAATTCCTACTCTAACTTGAGATGAATGAGCCTCATCTAGGCTTTCAACATCCTTTTCATGGATGGGGAGTTCACCAGGATATTATCCCCCAACTAGAGTTAAGCCTAAAAATAGATCTATTTTTTGAAATTTGAACTCTTCAGTCCCCACCATGTCCTTTATAGTTGTCACTCTCTCTAATCTACCTATCTCTAGATTAAATTTCATAGTGGTAGTTAGTTCCATGCACTTTAGAGGTTCAAGAGCCTCTATCTAGGTGTTGCTTGAAGCTCCTAGGGTCTCCATTTGCTTGCTATCTGACCCAATAATGGCCACTATTATTCTCTCTTCTTCCTCCATCAAATCCCTTATCCATGGATTGATATCATCATGTACATCAATATTGATAGTTTGGTTCAATGTCCATGAGTGGGAATAGGAGGGGATCTTCTATATTTTTCCATAGATGAACCAATCATGGATGATTTGTCCATGAATGGGGTATTCCTCAATAAATAAGTTGATTTAAATTTTAGGGTGAGTGAAAGTCAACTTGGGATTATTTTTCCCAATTGGGACCATTACCAATTATTCCTTTCTCTTCCTTAATGGTGTTACTTGGATTATATCCAAGGCAGGCTTATTCCCTTTTTATTGATTTGAATCCTTTTTTTGGGATTATACTTATTTAACATGTTATTCATCTTCATCAAACCCATATGCCTCAACAAGGACCTTGAAGGCATCCTCCACTATCTCATCAAGCTACAGGGCAATCATGTCTAAGAATTCAATTGGGGATGTTGGTCTTTGAGGTAGGGCTAAGGATGATGGGAACTCACCAGTTCTCTCTTCTATCTTTTCCTTGCTAGGAACTTGATTAATCTATGCTTGGGTCTTCTTCTCTTCTACTTGTAGTTGGTCTGGACGGAGCCTTGAAGGGCTAGGCATCAAATGTTATTACATAGGTCCCTTTTTCCATATGTCCCCTAGGGGATTTTGATCATTGATCAGTCTGTGTTCATGTTTGATATTATGTCTCTTAAACATAGCCAATACCTCCTTAACATTATTGGATTTGATGTGAAAAGTTTCATAGGGACCAAGTTGATGTTCATAAACTAGTTTGGGTAGTTTCCTTATTTTCAAATGCGTAAAGACCTTATCATTAGGGTCCCATTGCCTTAGGTCATACAGATAAAATATAAAGGATTCTTTATGTTATCAAAGGAAAGGGATGGAGGAGGATTTTCATTTTCTCCTTTCACACTCCATCAATGCCATGGAGGAGTTGATATGCAATTTCTTTCTCTGCTAATTTATTGGGAACATAGATGGGAAACTTATAAGGTTGAATCAAAATCCTTTCAATCCTGATCACTATATAATTTAGATACAACTAGATGTCTCCCATTAGCTCCACATACTTCTTGATTATAGGGGTAATCATGGGTATGGGGATCCCTATGATGGCTTCTACTAAATCAAGATAAACACAATCTCAAATGAATTGCATGTTGTGTCTATATTTGAAAATGTGTAGTATTAAATAATGGTGAGAGACTATAAATCTACCCTTAAGTGATCAATTTTTCATATAAGTGATATTGGTGGAGGCTATCAAGGCATATAGTAGATAGGATATCATGAAGAACTAGTTACTAGTCTTCTTCTTAATGGCCATGAATTATCATTCTAGATAGATGGTGATCATCTCTCCAATTGGAGGAGTGAGATATTTATCTACATGAAATAGACATAAGACACCTAACTCTTATTGACATATATCATGGATTAGGCACCATACATTCTAATAAACAGAGTCATAATTACCCTAATTCCCTCTCTAAATTGGCCAACTGGGATATTTCTAGCAAGGTCTCAGATCACATAGTTCCTTTGGAGCAACTATGGCCTAAGGATGGTGTCTAAATAATTCTTACTAGTCCATTATTTGATGGTGGGTAAATACACCTAGGGTTTTTCTATTTGTAATAACTTTCAAAAGCTAATGGGGAAATCTATGTAATTATCCTAGAGCTTCTTTCATGAATTATCCAACCTTGTTCCATTCTAAAATCTCTAAAAATGGGAGTAAGGATGTCAATACAATGGGGTGCCTCAAGTTTAGTATCAATTTGGTAGAGACTATCCATTTGGACTACAACCAAGTCATAATAGCTTCAAATTATGCTGCTAATAGTTTTTTCTTCTTTAGTGATGGCTTACATCTCCTCAATGGTTCATAAGTGCTTGGATTAGCTCCTATTACATGTTTTTAATGATATAGTGTCTAGGTCTATATCTTATAAAACCCTTCCCTCATTGTCTGTGGATTGATACAATTTTATCTCATCCCTTAGATTTTGTCTCCTAACTACCATGGCTTCCAAAATTATTAATTGTTCACCACTATGTTGTAAATAGTCTCTAGGTTAACTCTTTCATTTTCTAATTGTAATTGGACTATTTCAGCTTCACCATGATCAATCCAAGTTAAAACTAGGGTATTTTATGCAAGCTTGGGGATCTCCTAAATCTTTATTATTTATACTTAGGCTCATTCATGTCTTTGATTTGATTTTAGCCTTTGCTTTTACAAATCTGCATTTTTGAGCACATAAGATATTAATTTTTGTTACTTTGTGCTTATATGGTGCTCATTTGGTGTCTATCTATCATCTTTCATGGCATTTTTGATAAATTAATTCAAATCACTAGCCATTATTATTTAAAATTCACCTTTTGTTTTGTGTTGTTAGATTATTACCCATGGATCAATGTGGGTCATTGATCATGATCCGAGGTATTTCATGTTATTGGTCATCTTTACATCGAGCCTTGTGGTTGTGCCACTTGGTACCTATATGAGATTTATGATCTCTACATCCTATGTTAGTTTCATATTGAATGACCATCCAACACATGCCAAGCCCTCAAGTTTTTGGATCTCTATTGAAAAGTCATTGGCAATGTCATACCATTAGATCATTTGGTCCTGACAAAAGGTGAGCCATTGATCCTAAAATATGTACAAACTTTAATTAGTGCATGGTTATAGAAAGGACTTAGGCTAAAATATTTTAAGCTAATTTTATTTCATGTCACTAAATACACCATATACTTAGGATAAAATATTTTATGTTAATTATTAAAGCATGATGTCAAATGACCCCTTGAATGATATAAAATATACCCCCTTTGTCTAAATAAAAATGTTAGATGAACTTGAACTTGAAATCCTCATATATGTCAATGATGGCCTCATGGAAATCAATGATATCCTCATAGATGTTAATGATGGCATTACAAACATTAATAATGTCCTCATAGATGTCAAATGATGTTCACAAGAACAACAAATTTAAGCTCATGTAGTTCTTGTATTCCATAGATCTCATTTTTAATTTTCTCTATCTGATCAAGAACCATGATAAATCAAGAGCCATCTAATCAAGATCCAAGTGAGTTTATGCCATTAGTTCATCAAGCCTCCAATGTGGTTGTTCCACTTGATAGCTTTACAGGGATCTCAACCTTAGACCTTGCTGACCCTAGAGAGGACCCATGGGTCATTCATCTCTATCCATGTCCTTGAGATGATGACACTTTCAATATTCATGAAACTCCTTTTAGCCTTTGACATTTCAACATGGTCTTCACTCTATTGGATCATTTTTGGAGAGTGCATGAAAACCATTATTATTGATTTAGGATGCTCACAAAGTATTGGATCATCAGATAATTAAAGTTATAACCCTAATTTTTAACCTAAGGTCTTATTGTATCAAAAAATAAAATGAGGCCTTACGTGAAAATATAGACTTAATATTATGTTTAAGAATGGGGACACACTTAACCTTGGGTAATCTCATGCCATCCAATCTTTCATTCCACTTAATCATAGGTTATTGATCATGATATTTGATCTTGCACACCATTGGTCTGAAGGGTAAAGACTTTAAGATATTTGGGATTCCTTCACTCCATTCAATCAAAGGGAGTGATGAAGAAAGAGCCATTGGATCTATAAAATTTAAAATCATCTAAGTCAAGACTTAGGATGATAAGGACGTAAGCTAAAACATTAAGACTAAAGTCCCATTCATGTTAATAAATATGACAGGGCCTTAGGATTAAGATTGTAGGATAGATAGGTAAAAAATGTGACCAAGCTAGAAAAAATTAAAAGGGACCCAACTAACATGAACATTAGACTCAGTTAGAAATAAAGGAAACAAAAGGGGGAAAATAAAAGGGACGAAGTAGGACTTTTATGTTAAGGTTTGGTAATGTTAAGAAATATAACCAAGTTTTAATCATTGAAATTAGGATTAAGTACAAATTAATTTGAAATATTCTCACCAAATTTAAATTTTAACCAAGGGTTTATGTTAGGTTTCTTTGAAGGAGGTTCTTTAGAACATGAATCTAGGCTTGAATTTTCACAAACCAAAAGCTAACAAAAGCCTGAATAGAGTTAACTTGTAAACTCTAATCATGATCCATTAAAAAGAGATCCATAAAACCTAAAACTTATCACATGAAGGGAAATTTTTATCAATATTGGTAACTTTAAAGAAAAACCATAAACCAATATGACAATTTTATCAAAGTGTATGATCTTCAAATTCTAATAATATTCAAAACATGCCATATTTTCAATTTTAAGGTTCAAAGTATCTCAAGGGTTCCAATTTTTAAAAAATGGGGGTATGCTGACCTAGAAAATACCATTATCACTAAAATATTATGAAGTTAGTGGTAGGCTCCAATCTCAAGCTAGTACCATCACCAATATAGATCCCTTTTAGCCTAAACTTCTTGAAATCATTCTTAGATTGTTTTCTAGTTTTTTATTATAGCCAACTTCAAATCCTATCATATTCAAACTTAATTATAACTTAATAACACTTAATAATGACCAATTATTTATAATTTACTTTAAATTTGTTGCTTTTTCATTGATCATTGTATTTTGTATTGCAAAACTTGTATTAGCTAGCATTGGTACAAGGTTTGTGATGTGTGTTCCAATTGAATCAATCACATTGATATAATTACTTATGTGATTAATTTAATTTTCTTATATATTATCTTGTAAATATTTTTTCTATTTTCAAAACATTTTTATCCCTATAAACACAGTCTCTTACAAACTATGCAAACACTCTACCTACAGTACATAATTGATCTATCTCACTATGTCTATTTATCTTCTTATTCAGTCTCATGTTTAAGTAGTAAATAATCAACATATCTATTTATTTCCTCTTTTATTTCTTCCCATTCATTAGTAAATAATTGACCTATATTATTGTGTCCTTTTATTCTCTATTTTGTTCCTTGGTTTAAAGAACACAGTCGACCAATTTTATTCCATATCATATTTCCTAGTTTTTATTTTCATCAACTCATTAGCATCTTTTTCTCATCATGAATTTAATTTTTTAGGATAATACATAGTTTAATCTAATAAACATGATGATATTTACTAATCCTAATAGGTTTCCCAAAAAATAGTTTGTGGCCTCCACTTTATATGAAAGCAATGTTCACGTAGCCACTCACACTACCCACTATTTGATTCCTCCTTATTCATCCATATTTAATAATCCTTTATTATCCTTATAATATGATCATGAATTAAAGTACACACCTAAACTTTTATTCTTCATTAATGAGGTTCCTTAGCATAGTGGAAAGGGTCCTTCAACCATTTATATCTTATGATAGGTTCTCAAGTAGAAGAACCACTTTCACCTTTCCCTACCTTATCTCAAAGATTTGGGGGAGACTTTATTTACTTCTCAATCCTTCCCTTATATTTTGTCTCCTTACCATACCATGACATCTTATTATATTACCTTTTCAACCTCCATTCCAAGTATCTCCACTAACATGGTAGGTTAAAACTCTAGTGGGTCTTTTTAAAAGATCCTCCTCTTTAACCATGCCAGTAGTGAATACTTTGATAACACTTATAATCATACTAATAGTGATTATTTTAATTCTAATTATAACCATTCCACTATTACATCATTTTTTATAAATATTAATCATGCTATTAGCACTTTCTTTTTTACCAGTGGTTCTCATGCCACTAGAGTGGTGCATGTTACTATTCATAGAGTAACCCAAGCCACTAATACCAATAAAAATGCTTCTCATTCTACACATACTAGTGAAAATAATTCCCAAAGTCATCAAATTTGATTACAAACACTTAATCAAATGAATACTTTTCAAACCAATAATGCAAATTAAATGATGTAGATGCAAAAACATCTTATTAACCTTTAAAATCAACCCCAACATTTTTCATGGGGAGTGAAAAATCCAAATACCCCTAACTCCCCTTTGGTAATCCCAAGGTAACATTCTTCCCAAAACACACATCCTTAATAAACTAGTAAAAATCTCCAAAATGAACCTCTTATACCTTAAATTACTAATATCAACATAGGAAGTATCACACCTAACATTTGGTAACCTCTACAAAGATTGGGTCAAAATTAATACCTTTGTTGCTACCATGTTATTAGCTAAAAAACTCTTAGGATAAGATTTATATTAGTATAATAAGCTAAAATCCCAATCTATCACTAACTTGGAATATTTGGTTAATTATTTAATAAAAGAGTTCCAAACTAGTGATGTCCTTGAGAATAACTTAGCTCACTTCATAAATTGTAAGTAAGTTGAAACTGAAATGACACAAGCTTTCATCAAATGATGGAATAAAGTGTATAATAAATGTGAGTATAACATGGGAGCCAATAATATATTTCATATATTCACTAATTCTCTCTAACCTAGGTTGAAATATCAGGTTAGGACCTCTCTCCAAGCACTTTGGGGGAATCCCTAAACCAAAATAGGCAACAATATTTTATCATGCACCAATTTAAACCATCTCAACCTCCTGTGGGCACTCGCATGCTCATAGAAAAAAAAAATCATCATGCTACCAATAATGGTATCACCGATAATTATGAAATTATTCAGAATATTTAAGCCATCACTCCAAATAACACTATGGATCATACTTCCATTCTAGAAAACACTCCTAATACAAATTATTCCCAAAAAATAACATCAATGTCCAAAAACCATTATCCTTAACCTATCTTCAAGAACATCTTCCAAAGCCTCTTATATGAGCTCTTGACCCCACTTGTTCAATGAAAACATGGTATGATCCTAACAAATTTTGTTGGTTTCATGCAAGTTGGGGACACTCACTTGACTTGTAGAAAATTACATAATCTAGATATGGATTTCCTTCTTGGTCTAAACTTTGATCATGAATCACTCATTCACAAATGAAAACAATAATATGACATATATTTTAAGGCCCATGTAACACAAAAAAAATAAAGATAATGCTCATCTTTCTATATACAAATATCCTCTTCCTAATAATCAAGATAGCAATGACAAACCTACTCCTTCCATAAATATTGTTGAAATTCTTATACAACCCCCTAATGAATAAAATTTGGTAAATATGCCTAACATAAAATGAGTAGTTGATTTTATTGATCCTAATACAACACACATACACCAAAAACTTTAAACATTATGTGTCATTCAAGATTATTCCCCATATCATCTCATGGAGTTCGGGTAAGAGGACCTTATAAATTTCCAAGAACCACCTTCAATACCTCAATTGGATAATACCTCTCACATTATATCTACTATTACCCCAACATCTACACACATAGATAAAATTTACCAACCTTCTAATAGAATTTATTCAACCCAATCACAATAAATACCTTAATCAACTATCCTACCACATAAATATAATCAACCTCTTTTTCCTCAAACTAAACCAAATAAAACCTACCAACATAAATTTAACTACACTTCCAACCATCCTTCTCAAGATCTCCTAAAATATTATGTGCCTTTATCTAGCAATCCCGATATGGGTTATGATGAATGGGATCCCATTGTTGAACTTTCCCATATCCCATCTCAAATATATTCCATATAACTAATGTAAACATACCCCCATCATCACAAACATTTGATACAATTATTATATGAAATGAACATCCCTCTTCTCCCATAGCAAGATGTGAAGATACCTTATCTAGGTCTGAAGATAGTATACTTCAATAATGTAAAGATATGCCTATAAATGTTGATGAAATAATGGACACTTCTCTTTCCCTTAAGTTTACTCTCACTTATATACTTCCATATGACATTATACTTCATGTAGATGATCCTCCCCTATTTATTAGCATCTAAATCAGTGATATCTAAGTTAAGCATGCTTTTATTTATGAGGCTTTAGGTACTTGCATCACCTCCATCTATTTCATTAAAAATATTATATATTGTGAGTGTAATATCTAGTCAAATTTTAGTATTTGTCAAGGTTATGATATAATTAAAAGTCCTCATTTAGGTTTCATATAGATTCCTATTATCATCCCTCTTATTACCGTATGTGTGAAATTTATGATCTTTAACTTTTCCCTCTCCTATAACATCTTATTTGGTAGACATTGGATTCATTGTATGAGTTCTATAGCATCATTTACAAGCTAATACATCAAATCACCCCATAATGGTGTTATTTACAAGCTTAAAGGAGACATAAACCCTTGCAATTTCAAACAATTCCATGAACATGGTGTCTTTAGAAATCTTACACTTGAACCCTTGCCTAGTATCCCATTTAGGGAATATCAAAATGTCAATTATCCTATCAATTCTACTAGAGGTTATAATGGTTACCCAAAATTCATTGAGAACATACCATATAACCTCTTATATTATGATTATTAGACATATGAGATTATCCTCAAGATCAAAACTATTAATTTATCCCCTCAAACATCACCCAGCTTCCACCATCTTTTCAACCTAAATATTGTCAACCTCAAATTGATGATATATATGGTCTTAATCAATACTATAAATTCTATTAAACATGTGAATTCTAATTATAATATCATACCTACCCATACCATTGACTTTCACACACCCAATTATGATGATGGTTATGTTTTAGATGATCCATTTCGAGGAGGAATTATCTAGGCTAGAGATGTCAAGATCCTTCGAAATCATACTTATTTATTTCAATATTTTCATTTTTGTTATTGTATTAATTCTTTCATAATGCCTAATTATATTATTCATCTTATTTTTCATAGGGTATAGATGGAGTGATAACATTGTACAACTCTATTTTCAATAGAGCCTCTTAAAAGCATGCTGGTGGATTATGCCATGACCAGTCCTTACCATTTTTATAGATACCAAGATCTTTATAGTTCACTTCCCATATATATTCTAGCCATTGATATTAATATTTTTATGCATTTGATTCACCCTCATCTGAGTCTAATACATTTCCTACTCTTAAACTACCTTAAGCTGAGCTTCATTTTATTTTTGATCCTGCTTTACCTTTAGATGAAACTAACTTATTTTTTTCACTAACCATGCTTTCCATTAGAAATGGCCTTATTCATTGATCATATCTTGATCCCATGCCTACTCAATGGGCTGATAAACCTTATCATGATATTCATAAAGTTGTTATTCATTGGACTAGAGACTACTAGTTATATCATCCTTCCCTAGCTTATCCTTCTACCTCTTCCATTAATAGCATCCCAAAGTCTACTAAAAAGCATAGATATTACTTCTATGTGATAAATAATAAATCTTACACTCATTTATATAACATTCATAAATATACTGACATATTGCATCCCACTCTTGCTTAGCCCAAAGATAAGGATATACCTTCTCCCAAGTTGTTACCTAAGTTTATCCCTAA
>JARHVA010000804.1:1045000-1135000 GCA_037957365.1 Torreya grandis | reverse complement strand
ATGAAAACAAGATCAATACTTATAGGGATCTATCTCATCTCTATGATGCTTCCAAATCTTAAGGTGACCATTCAATATCTATCTATGTTAGTCAACTAATCAAATAGATCTAGTATCCATGATGCATATACATGTACCAATATCTTTGGCATCTCTACAAAGTATCAAATAATAATAGATGTATGATATATCCATGTCATAAATAATTAAAATGCATTTTAAAAAATTTAAAAATCAACTACTTCATCAATTGATTTGATTTAGTTTCTTATGTTTTCTTATTTTCCTACACCATCAACCCATTTGATACTAAATTCATCTTTTTCTTTCAGACTATATCAGCCTATTTGATACTAAATTAGACCTTTCCTATCTCTAACATACTACATCAACCATTTATTACATATTCAATCCTATTTATAAAATTTTATCGACAACTTACTACCAACTACATTAGCCAAAAGTTACATAGTCAGCCATCTTCTCATTTTAGATTACATCAACCTATTGCTATGCAGTTGGCTACCTTAAAAAATACTATGTCAACACACTGATTGTAGTCAACCCCTTATTTTTTTCTCTCCTTATAAACTAAGTCAACCAGGTCAACTATATTATTTACATATCATGAATTTCTTACCATTTACCATAAATGTCTTAAGCATTTATTACTCTAACGTTTTCCTGCCCAGTACCTTGTTATGCTCCTAGTCTACCTAAAAATTTCCTAAGGTGAATTTTAGTGTCTATAATTTTCCTACCAGTAAATTTTTTATATCTATCTTGATTTCAAATAGAAATTGATAAAAAAATTAAATTAATATTTACTTACCTGTGATACACTTGTTATGGCTATCAGACATCCTCCCTATTATAACTCTCATCTTCTCACCATGGTCACTCTCTCTTCTTGAAATAAGTTTTTTAGAGCTCTATTTTCTCAAAATAGTAAAAATAATAAATGAATTATTTTTCACCCTATTTATATTTATTATTCAAAATTATTTACCTATCAAATATTTATCACTAATTTATTTGCCCATATCTTTGCTTCTACTGGTTCTTTTTTTGAACCATAAAATGTTCTAGAATCCTAATGTTTTATAGAATATTTTCACATATTACATGTATATTATGAAAAAGAAAAGTTATTTTTTCACTATTTTCTATAGGTTCACCTAATATTCCCTACATTTGATACCTTCACATTTTTATCCCTTCATTCCTCATCTACAACACTAAGGTAAGTAAATGTATGTTTTTTTCAATTTTATCCTTTCACTTATTTCATTTAATTATTAATACAATTCATTCATCTTCAATGTTATGTGTTGCTATGTTCCATTTCTAAAGAATCATCCCCCATTACAACTATGTGCCACATGATAAGATTCAATTGGGGCATATGTATACACATGATAGTTTCAAACTTTATCAATTATTGATGCTTTCTCTCTTACAAGAATATGTTGAGTCTTAATCTCTCTAAGTACATGCCGTAAAGGATGAAATTAGAAAGGGGTGGGTAGAAAATTGGTTCTTCACAAGATTGTTATCCCCTACACCACCACTTTATATCTACACAAATATATCCTATGTACTTATCTAAGCCTTACTCCTCTCTTTCACCCTCCTCTAAGAATTTCATCACCTTCATTATCACCTACCTAATCCTAAAACCATTTTTGATAATTTACATTACATTCTTGTCCTAGGCTGATCCTGTATTTAAATTTTTAAAAACATGTTGTTGACTCATGTAAGTGTATCATAGGTGGTTCCAAGTGTTTAAGAAACACTACTCATTTAAAAATTCATAGAATCTAATACATGAGTTACAAGTTGTTATAATCCTATTATCTGTGGTTGAATAATGGTAGAACAAGTGAACTATTTCACAATATTTATAAAGTTTGGTTATTGGGAGAAAATGTGGCTTACTAATTAACCTTTTAAAATAAGAGTAATCTAAGCTAAATTAAGTTAATTATTCTCAAATATCTAAATATAGGTATAAGATAATATGGATATTTACAATGATGTTAATCTAAAGTGGATTGATTAAAGAAAAGAGAAAAATAAAGGTAGGGTAGAGAAGAGATATATTCATATTGTTGATCTTTAACATAGATATTATGACAAAATTTAGATATAATCAAAATATGCACTTAAAACCAATGGATATCATGAAATACCATAATCCCAAATCCTACTACACATTAGGTAAGCATCTAAAGAAATTAAATAGTACAAATAAGAACTTGGTTCACTTTAAACATTTACCCCTATAAGTAAACATCATAAGCACATTCACATGAAAGGCAAAGATAATGAAATGAAATTAATAACCTTTAACCAACATAGAATTAATAAAATTTAAAAAATATGAATTTTAAAAAGTGCATAACAAGAATCGATAAGAACCATTCAAATCTAAATTGTAAACTAGATAATTGAGAGAGAAGCCATGATACAATTGACACAAACAAATGAGACAAAAATTTTAGAATTCCCTATTTACATTAATTTTCTCAAAAATTAGTACCAAGTTCTTACTCAAAAATCCATTTTTATATAATGAACAATACATTTTTATATAGACAATTCACAAGGTATGTCGGTTAGTCATGTCAAGTACTAACTACAACTATCCTTTTACAATCATTCTAGAACTTTTTATACACTCCAAATGACTAACCTATAGGAAGTGTGCTTTACAAATTGTGCTTGACTTTAAAAAAATAATATTATCTTTTAAAATATTATACAAGCTTAGTTTAAAAGAATATTCCTAATTCAAGTAACTTTGAGATCATTTTATTGATGTAGTCCCCTATTTTTTCTACAAGATATTCATTTCTCTTTCATGATGCTTATCGGTTAGCTTCATATTGACCACAGTATCTATGAAGAGTTCATGTTCTTAGTCTACCAAGACTTTAAAATATTTATAATCCCTTTTTAATGCTTCTTTTATACTCCTATCCTCTCCAATCTTCTCCTATAAATTAAAGATCATGTCCATGATCCTATTATTTTTTGTTATGGTCCTTCCTTGGCTCTTGTTTCTCACTTCTTGCATGACCAAGGTGGTCTTAAGATTAAACTCCTCATCAGTGATGAGACCTATGGAACTAAGTATGCATGGTTTGGTGATCATGTTACCAAGTATATGATATATCCTATCTTTCAGTTATTTATCATCCATAAGGAGTCTCTCCAAGTTTTTGGACCATGTGATAAAACTTTTGATCTTGTCCAATAGTAATCCCATGACTATGTTTAGATGAACCAAGTTGATTCTCTTGAATTCAAGATTTTGATCCTCAATCAAGATATTGATAAAATCCTTTATTTTTCCTCTAGAATTCTTCTATTAGTGAATGAGGCCCTTACCTACTACATATTGTTGGTTCAACACACTTTATCTAGACTTTAGTGACTTTAAATAATTGAACATGTCAAATAAATTATCTTTAAATATTTTGACCATTTCCTTTAGAACTAATAAGGCCTCTTATTTATCCAACTTTTATTTTTACTTCTACATGCCTTTAAGGTAAACTTACAATTGTGTTGAATGTGATTGGGTTAATTCAAGCACATTTTCCACAAATATTGGGTTTATTTTGGGCCTCTATCCTCTTACTAGAGTTAAATTGGTCAATGGCTCTATTTTTTGGTAACTGATCTCTTCCCCACTGACCATGAACTTTTTATTTACTACCCTTTGTAATCTAGTTGTTTTGGGGTCAAACTTGACTCCCAATGATGATAGTGTCACTTTAAGATCTGTGATATCTATTTTTGATTCACTTGGTGCTCCTAGAGCAACCATTCTTATCTCATCTTCCTTTTGTAGATCCATAATCCATGACATGATCTCCTCATTCACTAGGATATTGATGGTCCTCATCATGGCTCAAGAGTGATGTATAACAGGATTATTTTGTAAACTAGGTCCATAAATGAACCATTATAGAATGGCTAGTTAATATATCAAGTTTTCTTCACTAAATAGATTAACTTCACCCGGAGGGTGAAAGTTACCTTGGGCTTCTTGGTGTTTACTATAATAAGGTCCAATTCAACTTTTCTCTTAAGGGATCCACAATAATTAAGTCCAATTTCATTTCTTTCCCTTTTTATTTCTCTATCTCCTAAGCTTGAGATTATTCATTACCTGATTCATAAGACATTGATAGAATTGTTAAAGCATCTTCAACTATCTCACTAGGGTCTAATGTTACCATATGAATATCTTCCATTTGTGATCCTTCTTCCTCTACTTGGGTTGAAGAAGATGTAATATAATTAGGTCTTATTTCTTCTATACTTTTCTCAATTTGTCTTTGAGGTTTGAGTTTTACTTATGATTGAGCTAGTGGAGGTCTAAAAGGTGCACCACTAAGAAAATGGTACTACCTTAGCCCCAATTGCCATCTATCATTTCCTTTTTTATTTTCATATAGCCTAGATTAAAGCCTAAGGTTATGTTCTTTTAATATCTTAGTGACCTCAAATAATGAGGATGATTTTGTGTACATAGGGTTAAAATTACTAGGCTAATGATCATAAGGTACATTAATCCCTTTAACATTCAAAATTTCCTTAATATTTATACAATGGCCCCACTATATTAGGTCATCAATTTTTAATTTAAAGTATGTTTTATGTCTAGATATTGCTTCAATGTTCTCCAATTTTTTGAATATGGCCCTCCCAATAGTTATTGGGATATTGTGGAGGAGCCCTTTCTTCTTGATTATACATAGGCCATCAATGCCATAAAATAATTGATATGATATCTCCTATTCTGCTATGTCACTAGGTACATGAATTGGTAGCCTAATAGGTTGGATCTAAGTCCATTTAATACTAATTATTTTATAATCTAGGTATAACTAGATGTCACCCATAGCTTCAACATATTTCTTGACTAGTAAGCTAACCCTTATCATGGGATGACCAGTTATAGCCTCATTAAGTGCTAGATAACATAGTCATAGATATATTGGATGTGGTCCCTATATTTGAATATTTTTATTTTGGATTAATACTATGAAACTATTTGAGTTCCACTATGTGACCATTCCCTTAGGTTGGGAATCTTGGTGTTAGCAAGAAGGGCATTTAGAAGGTATGATATATTATAAAATTGGGTTTTATTCCTCTTTATAATTTAATATTTTTGTAGATTTTTCAATGATTTTATGGTTATTTCATGAATTTTTTAAGGTGAGTGGATGAATTTTCTTGATATACTAAGTGATAATGACAAAGTGTGCAATGTGTTTGTCCTAGTATGCTTGAAGTAGGCTTGGTTGATCTTCAGAGTTTGATTATTTATAGATGATTAGGGATGAGTCTAAAGTATTAAAATTGTGAAATAGGTCCTATAATAGGTATTATATGCTTATATATCTTATGTTCATAATTTTAATTCATTTGGTAGTCCATTATTTTCATCTATACATTTTAAGTCTAGTGGCAGAAAATCTGAGTAGGCAGTTTGATGACATCATAATTATTATGTGTGGATGGTTTAAGAGGATTTGGTCATATGGTTATGATCACATTATTCATAAGTTAATATTTCCCAAGTTTTAATTCATGCAATTAATTGTAACCAAATATTTTTGTGTGGAAATTTGGGCTCCTAGGTATTTTGATAATGTTTTCTATGTTTAAACAAAGTTGAGTAAGTAATTTGGTGACATCATTTCTTGTATGTATGAAAGTTTCAAGTGTAGATTGATATATGGATGAATTAAAATATGAGATAATATATTATTCACTAAATCTTACTTCATGTGAATAATCATGACAAAATATATGCTAATGTAAATTTGGGCTCCCAGGTAGTTTGATTATTTCCTCATAGCCAAATTTGCATATGATAAGAAAAGTTGAGTAGGCATTTTGATGTAGTCATATTTCACACATGTGTTAGTTTCAATATAATATGATCATTTAGGTTTTTTTAGTTTTATTTATAATTTATATTCACTAAATTTTAGGTTATAAAGTGCATCAAAAGATATGCATGTGCAAAGTTGGCCTTCCAAGCAATTCTAGGCATAGTTGGCTCTATGCCAGAAAAATTTGAGTGAGAAAATTAATGGAATTATATTTTTCACACTAGGAGTAGAATGATATATGTATATATTATCATATGTGAGTAAATAATATGGTCTAAATTTTATGTCATGCATCTAAGCACAACAAAATTTATTGAGGTCCAAAGTTGGCTTTCTAGGCAAATTACAATGGTTCCCATAGTTGATTTTACAAGAGATAAAGAACAGGAAAAAATTAATATCTAATGGTTCATGGGAGATTGTAAAATATTTATCTAATGATGATTATTTAGTGAGATGGTAAGAAGTGTTCAAAGTTTAAAATTGAGCAAAGGTAAAGGATAAAGATCTAATGGTTCATGTTTAATCATACAATTGAGATAGATGACATGAGTGTAGTCAAAATGGTCAACCTATCTAAAGTTTAACACCATTAAAGACTGATATACTTAAAATAATATTGATGGTGTGTAATTTATATAAGTAGTGAGGACACAAGATGATGGCAAAGTTTCCAAGTTTTAACTGTGACCATTGGGATTTGAATATTTTATTTTTGCAAAGGGAAAAACCAGTGCTTTATATTTTCTCCATAACTTTTGATCTAGCCAAAATTTACTGATTGTGTAGCAATATAATTTATAGATTAATATAATACACATCTATAAATATATATTTAAGGGTTTGAAACTATTTATAATCAAATTTATAAAGGTTAAAAGTTGATTTTGTTTTCATATTTGCTTTGTAAGTAACCTGAGAAGGATATTTGAGCTCGTTCTAATGGTATTTCGATGTCTCATGATGACTTATATATCTAAAAGTGTTTTATAATCTATGAAAATTATTTGTGTGTTTTTTTGAGGTTTTAATAATTCACATTTAGTATGAATAATTTCTAAATACTTAATTGTGTGTTCATTCATGGTGTCATGTGTACAAGGCTATTATATGAGTAGATTGAACTTACATAGAGGTGAGCAAAGATGACTGTAAGTACTTAAGGATATCTAAGGGGACATAAGGAGTGGACCCATGTATTTTAAAGTTGTCTTGTGTTATTTTTTTCTTGATTAAGTTTTAAATGGGTGAATAGGTCTCCATGAGACCTATAATAGCTACAAGGGCCTAATTGAAAGGTGTAGTTACTTAAGGGTGACCCATAGGTTCTATGGATGATCTATGTGGATGGTATTGAGTTATGTCACAATTTTATATATGCCTTAAGGTTTAAGGTATGCATATTATCTGACCAATATGGTGATGAACATGAATTCTCTATAAATAGTGAAACCAAATGTGATGGTTTCTAGACTTGTAACAGGGGTTTGCATGTGAGAGTTTTGGAGGGAAGGAGATATAGAGTCCCTGGTATATAATTTGATGAGTAGAGTAGATTTAGGACTATGTGTATGACCTTTGGGTCATGTTTTTGATGTAAAAATAGTGGATTTGTAGGTTGAGGATGAACAAAGAGGTCTAAGGTGATCTAGAAAGATGTTTATAATGCTTTGAGTGTGAGTGAATGATATATGATGTATGTGTGAGCTTGGTGGCTGATTTGAGAGATAGATCAGAGTGTGTAATATGTGTATGACTATTTGGTCATGTTATTGATGTGGTGATAGAGTTTTTTTTAAGGAGTGAATAATGATCCAAAAGGTGGCTTTGGATATATTGAGTGTGTATAGTTGAAGAGAGCTAACTTGTATCTCCATCAGATTGGTAGGTAATTAGTGTTATAGGAAATATTTTGTTCATAGGTGTTGTTGTGGTATATCAACATCTAGGGTTTACACCCTCCTTGAAAGGTGAAACTTGATAAAGGTCTAGTTGTTGTGGCAACTCAACTAGAAGGTGTAGTAGTTATTTGTGGGATTGCAATCTCACTAAAATAAGGGATGGTAGTTCCTTGATTAGTTGTAACTAGTCTAAATTGGTTTTTTTTATTAT
This sequence comes from Torreya grandis, assembly GCA_037957365.1. Taxonomy (NCBI): domain Eukaryota; kingdom Viridiplantae; phylum Streptophyta; class Pinopsida; order Cupressales; family Taxaceae; genus Torreya; species Torreya grandis. Next base: position 1,126,967 of record JARHVA010000804.1, on the reverse strand, counting down.
AGGATAATATTCCAATTTCAAGTTCTAGTGGGTTTTCTCCCGCAAGAGGGTTTCCACATATGTCATGTGTTATGTGCTTGATCTTGCATTATATCTCTTATTCATTATTATGAATGATGTGTATTCTTTGTGAATGCTTATGGTAATTGATTACAAGTTTTGAAAGGTTTGAAATTGAAGTTGGATTATATAGGCTCATTGATTCACCCCCTCTCAGTATTTGTACCTCTGAAAATTGGTGTTAGAGAAATTCCTTTGGTAAGGGCTTAACATATTAAAGGTGATCTAAGGTACAATATGGATAGTCATCGAATTCAAAGAGGTTTCTATACTAAACAATCACTTATGTTGAATAGATCCAATTATGATTTTTATAGTGCAGGGATGAGAAAATACATTATGTCCCTAGGGTTTGATGTATGTCAATCTATTGTGGATGGTTATGTTATTCATACTAGTCCTTTATCTAGTGTTGTAGATAAGAAGTTGTTTGAGAATAATTCTAAGGCAATGAATGTCATTAATTGTGGTCTTGTAGAGACTAAGTTCACCAAGTTAATCCATTGTAAATTTTATAAAGATACATGGGACAAACCATAGATCATTCATGAAGGAAATTTAAAGGTTAAGTTGGAAAAGATGCAAACTCACCAAAGGTAATTTGAGAGTCTTAAAATGGAGGAAGATTCTATGACATCCTTTCTGTAGAGAGTTGATGAGGTTGTGAATATCATTAGAGGTATTAGAGAGAACCTTAAATAGACTACTATAGTTCAAAAGGTATTAAGGTCTCTATATCTCAAGTTTGATCCAAAAGTATCTTCTATAGAATAAATTCATGATCTTATTCAGTTGAAGATGGATTAATTGCATGGCACCCTTACTACCTCTAAGATGAGAATAAATGATGATATACCACCAAAGAAGGAAACAATATTAAAGATAGAAATGAAGCCAAATAAGAAGTTAGAAGGTAATAAACCCAAAGAGGATGAGATATTTGACATTGATGAGGATGAACTTATTGCTTTGATTACTAGGAAATTTAAAATAGGGTCAGGGAAGTATAAGGGTAAAGTACCCTTAAAATGTTTCCACTATGGAAAGATAAGACATTTTGATCATAAGTGACCTCATAATCATGAGAATAATGATGGTGAAGATCATGGTGAAGGCCAAAATGAAGAAAAAAAGACATATAGGAAGAAAATATTCAAAAAGTATAACAACAAGAAGAAGTCATTCAAGAACAAGAAGAGTCTCTACACCAAAAAACATTGTAGCTCATCAGATGAGAGTGAAGATAGTGACTCATAGTATGATCATGAAGATGATGGTCCTATTTAAGATGAATCCCTCTTCATCACTAAGGAATTTACTCAAATCAAAAGGGGTCTACTTGGAGTGATTTAGATGATGATGAAGATGAGGTGGACTATGAGACTACATTGACAAATGATTTTGAAGAACTAAAGATTGAGAAGAATATTAAAAAAAATATGAAGTCTCAACTCAAAGACTATGAGGATAAATTTAGTGTGTATGAGGCAAGAATGAATGAAGATACTAAAGAGAATGAAGATATGGTCAAGCATCTTAGTTATCAATTAGAATTTATATCTATAAGCTTGAAAGCCAAAGAAGATGAATGTTTAAGGTATGTAATTGAAAATAAATCATTGAAATATGAGTTAGAGAATACATCTAGTAAGGTGAAGTCATTTATGATATTTTAAAAGAGCTCAAGTGATCTAGACAATATTCTGAGTGGTCAAAAGCATGCTATTGATAGCATTGGTCTTGGATATGAAGAAAAACAAAATAATGTAACTCAAAAAAAGATGAAGACTAAGGTAAATAAGGACAATCATAATTTTAAAAAAAATCATTAGATAAGGATTGAAGGTGTTGGTAGAATGAAGATAAATCAGATCAAAAAACCAAATGCTATGAGGTATGCAAGTTTCAATGGTTATTGTTTCATATGTAATAAATTTGGGCATAAAGCTAGAAAATTCAAGAGACCTATTAGAAATGAGTTTCCATGGAATTATGGTGGAGGTAATTAATAAAAATGTGTGAAAAAATTGAAGTGATTCAACTATCTTGAAGTGGAACACTTTGAGAACAATTGTCCACATAAGGATAGACAAGGTGAGTCCTCTTAAAAATGAGGAGGTTGTTTCATTTTTCATGACATAGGACACATTGAAAGTTTCTATCCAAAAAAGGTAAGACAAACTATGTTTCCATCAAGGATTATGGTTTGAAACAAATTTGAGTAGAGAGGTCACATTTCTAGATTCTACAAGAAAAGGTCTACAAGTCAGATTAGGTTTAATCAGGCTCCAAGAGTGCAAGGAAGAAGGCAAGCCAACTCATGAAATCCAAAAGTGGTAAGTATTAGTCATGATGAGATTGTAGGTCCAAGTAATCTATTTGATATGGTGGAGAATACTACTAAAGTTGAAAAGGTCAAGGGCTCTCATTACCTACTCATGTTATAAATGAAGAGACCAAGTTCAAGAAGAAGACCAAGGTATTGGTTGAGGCTAGTTCTGAGATATATATGGATCTAAGTGAACATCCTACCATTATTGAGCATGTATCATGAAAATAAAATAAATTTTTGGTACCTATTGATGAGGTTCCTAACTATAAGGTGTATTTTTTAGATGAAAAGGTATGTCATGAATCCATGTTTTATCCATGTATTGTCAATTTAATCTTAGAAAAAAAAGAGAATATTGTAGTGGATGATCATGTTGCTTATCTTAAGCCTAAGAAGAAGAAAAACTAAAAGTATCAGATGACCAAGGAGGAGAATTAATATGAAGAGTTATGGGGGAAACTCCTGGTTTCACACTATTCTAGGAAATTGTTAAGTAGGGTGTCTCTATCTATGATTCTTAAGAGACTCCTTTTAGTAGAGAAGTGTTGCTATGTATGTAATTTATGTAGGGTCAGAATGGGTGTTTATAAAATGTATGTAATATATGTTCAAATATATTTATGCAATGTAAATAAGATTATGATTATTAGAAATGTCTATGTACTTCTTTGTGATGTGTTCCAAGTGATTTCAAGCTTTGAAGATCTTTTGTGTGCAATTGGAGAATTTTTGTTTACTCTCAAGTTTCCCAATTTGTGCTTAAGAGTATATAGGTCCTAAAATGGGTTATAGCATGTATGGGTTCCCAAATATGTGGAATCTCAAATCTTGTTCCAAAAGTGTGTAATGGTTGTCTCTAGGTGTACAAGAATTTTTAGATGTGGGCATTGACTAGGAGGTTTTTCAACTCTATTTGTTTTGAGATTCTAGGGTTTTAGGCTCTACTAGAAAATTGATTGCCTTGAGATTTTAGGTTTGATGTTTATTAATAGGTTAAATGTGCCAAATGGGTTTTAAAATCAAGATTCATATAGATCTTAAGGTTTATGGATTTCAATTTATTCAATTTTTTGTCAAAATAGGGGCTTAATTGGTTAATAGGTTTGTGAATGAAGTATGTTGTAGATGATGAAATAGTTGTTTAAAATTGTTATTATTGAGTGGTAATATTAAATTTACATATATATATATATATATATAAATTTTTAGGTCTTGATGGTGTGTCTACTAAAAGTTTTGGGCTTTGTAAGTTCCAAGTAGGGATACAAGAAGATTAGATAGGTCTTGTGAGAAGAAGAGTGATTTCTATTTAGTTTCCCCAAAATAACAAGGAATGAGTATTTAAATGTGAGTTATCAAGATTATTTTATATAATTTTTTCTATCTATTAAGTGGCATTAATTTCTATTGGTGGTCCTTGAGGTGTTTTAAGAGAGAAGGCTAGTAAGCCTATATGGTGGTTCTTCATGGTGTGTGGAGATCTGAAGATGCTCGAGAGGTGTAATTGATCATTAATATTAGGGGGAGTCCCTATAATATTATTATTGGTGAGTTACATAATATTTCATTACTTTTATGTGTTATTTCTTCATTGATTTTAGTGTTTGGTTGAAGAGAGTGTTGGTATGGAACAAGAGGAAGTTGTCAAGAGAAGAAGAGGTAGGCTCAAGGTAAGGGGGAGTTTGTAAAATATTTATAATATGGTCTTATCCTATTTTTATAATTTTTATGTCTTAAATATTATTTGTTTCCCACTTTTCCATTGTGTCAAAGGGAGATAAAGTTCTTATTATAGGATTGATTAAAAAGAGAGAAGGAAGGTGAGTTGTATATTACTATATGGTAGGTGTTGACATCAATGACAAAGGGGGATATTTTTAGAGATGTTTAAATGAGTTTTTTGTGATTTCATGAAGGTTTATATGTGATTGGATTAAGTTCCTTGATATTCTATGTGATGATGACAAAGTGTGTAATGTGTTTGTCCTAGTATGCTTGAAGTAGGCTTGGTTGATATTTAAAGTTTAACTATTTAGAGATGATTAGGGGTGAGTCTGAAGTATTGATATTTTGAAATAGGTCCTATCATGTATTATATGCTTATATATATTATATTAATAATTATAATTCATCTAATACTCCATTTTTTTCATCTAGACATTTTGGGTCCAGTGGCAAAAAATTTGAGTAGGCAGTTTGATGATGTCATAATTACCATGTGTGAATGAGTCAGGGGAGTTGGTCATATGGTTGTGATTAAATTAGTCTCAAGTTTATATGGTCTAAGTATAAATTTATGTGATGAATCATAGTGAAATATTTGTGTGTTCAAAGTTGGGCTCCTAGGCATTTGATAGTGTTTTCTATATTCAAATAGAATCAAGTAAGCAATTTGGTGATGTCATATATCACACATATAAAAGTTTTAGGAGCATATTTATATACGTATAAATTAAAATATGAGATAATATCCTATGTGATAAATCTTAGGTCATGTGACTAAGTGAAAAATAATATATTCAAGTGCAAAGTTGGGCTTATAGGTAGTTTAACTGTGTTTTCCCATACTTAGCCAAATTGCATGTGGCAAGAAAAGTTGAGTAGGCATTTTGTTATAGTCATAGTTTGCACATATACAATTATAAATATAATATTACCATATTGGTTTGTTAAATTATATTCCTATTTTATATGAACTAAATTTTAGTTCATGTGATGATGTGCATCAAAAGATATCTATATGCAAAGTTGGCCTTCTAGGCAGTTTTAGGCATAGTTGGCTCTGTGGTGGAAAAATTTAAGTGAGTATATTAAGGGAATTATATATTTCACATGAAAATGTTATAAGAGAATATTTATATATTTTTTATTCTCTTATGTAAGGATATCATATTATAAAAAATTTAGCTCATGAATTTAAGTGCAACAAAAGTTATTGAGGTCCAAAGTTGGCCTTCAAGGTAGAATGCAATGGTTCCCATAGTTAATTTTACAAGATATAAATATCAAGACCACATAAAGATCCAATAGTTCATGGGTGATCATAAAATATTTATATAATGGTACATATTTATTTATATGGTAAGAAGTGTTCAAATTTTAAAATTGAGCAAAGGTAAAGGATAAGGATCTAACAGTTTGAATTTAATCATGCGATTAAGATCGATGACATAAGTGGAGTCAAAGTGGTCAACTTGTTAAAAGTTTAATGTAATTAAATAATGAAATCCTTAAAATGATATAAAAAATTCATGATTTATATAAAAATAAAGAAAATGATATGATATCATAGTGTTTGAGGTTTAACTGTGACCATTGGGATTTGAATATTTGATTTTTGCAAAAGGAAAAAAATATTACTCTATATATTGTCCATAACTTTTGATCCAGGTAGAATTTTCTCATGCTATAACAAGATAATTTTTATAGGAATCCAAGGAACATATAAAAATATATATATTTGAAGGTTTGAAAGTGTGTGCAATCAAATTTATAAAGTTTCAAAGTTAACTATGTTTTTGTGTTTGCTCTACAAGTAACCCAAGAAGGATATTTGAGCTCATTCTGATGGTATTTTCATGTCTAATGGTGACTTAGCTATATAATATTGTTTTAAAAACCATTAGGATTATATATGTGGTATTTATAGGTTTTACTAATTCACATTAAATATAAAAAATTGCTAAGAAGTTGATTGTGTATTCGTTCATGGTGTCTTATGTACAAGGCTGTTGTGTGAGTAGTTTGAGCATACACAAAGGTGAGAAAAGATTAATGTAAGAACTTGAGAATGTCTAAGAGTAAATATTTATTGGAACCATATATTTTAAGGTGGTCTTGTCATTTTTTATTTATGAAGTTATAAATAGGGGAATAGGTCTCCATGAGACCTATAAGAGCTACAAGGTCCTAATCGAAAGGTATAGTTGCTTAAGGGTGACCCATGGGTGTTATGGATGACCTATGTAGATGGTATTGAGATATGTCTCGCTATGATATATTCCTTAAGGGTTAAGGTATGACTATTTTTTACCAATATGGTGATGATAATGAATGATCTATAAATAATGAATCCAAATGTGATGGTTTCTATACTTGTAAGAGGATGTGCATGTGAGAGTTATGAAGTGAAGGAGTGGTAGAGTGCCTAGTAAATCAGTTGATAAGTAGAGAAGATTTATTACTATGTGTATGAAATATGGGTTATTTTTTTGATGTAATAATTGTGCTCTTGTAAGTTAAAGATGAGTGAAGGGGTTTAGGGTGATCCAAAAGGATGTTTTGGATTCTTTGAGTGTGAGCAAAGGAAAGATGTTTTCTATGTGAGATTAGTGGCTGATTTGAGAGATAGATTAGAGTTTAGACTATGTATATGATGATTTTTTCATGTCATTAATTGTGGTGTAAATATTTTACTTAAGAGTGAAGAGTGATCCAAAATATGGCTTTGGATGTATTGAGTGTGTAGAGTTGAAAATAGCTGATATACTTTGTATCTCCCTTAGATTGGAAGGCAATAGTTGTTATATGAGATGTTTTATTCATAGGTGTTATTGTGTTAGCTCAAAATCTAGGGGTTTTAAACATCCTTATAAGGTGAAACTTGATAAAGGTCTAGTTATTGTGGCAGCTTAGCTAGACAGGTGTAGTATCTCTTTGTGGGATTATAGTGTTACTAAAATAAGGGATGGTAGTCCTTGATCAATTGCATCTAGTCTAAATTAGTTCTTGTTATTATAGGATAGTATTCAAATTATAGGTTCTAGTGGGTTTTCTACCCCAAGAGGCTTTCCCACATATGTCATGTGTTATGTGCTTGATCTTACATTATCTATCTTGTTCATTGATATGAATGATGTGTATGCTTCATGAATGATTGTGGTAATTTATTAAGAGTTTTGATAGGTTTTAAATTTAAGTTGGATTACCTAGGCTCACTGATTCACCCCACTCTCAATGATTATACCTTTAATGCAAATATCTTTCTACTTAAATCAATGCTAATTACTTCACTTAAATGAGAGGTGATCTATTTTTCAACCATGAAGTATATAAATAGCACCCAAATTTGGTCTACATATGTATTTGTTGAATTAGCACATAGCTCATTCATCATTGTCATGATCATCCTTACTCCTGATCTGAATTGACTAATGGGGATGTTATTATTGAAATTTGAAAATACTCAGTTCCTATAATATAGCCATAGGACAAGGATTATCTTCAAATCATTCTCATTGGCTTAGTTGTTGATTGAGTTTAGGTATATTTGTGGTTTGGGTAGTTTATAGTAGTTCTCAAAGGCTATGGGATAAATGTAGGCAATTTTATTTTAAGTATGTACATTAATTATCATACCTTTATCTATTTTAACATCCTTAAAAATGGTAACAATAATGTTTATACAATGAATTACATCGGTTTCACCATTGCATAGTGTAGACCAGTCATTTGTATAGTAATTATGTCATAGTATAGTCTCTTTATAGACATGTTCTTCTCCTCATATCTTATAATGGTTGGTTGTTCTTTAATGGTCCAAAAATTCTTATAGCAATTATTGTCTCCTATGTTTAGAGTAGTGTAATCAAAATTTGTGTCCTTAAAAATCATCCCTTCTATATCTGAGGCCAAATAAATCTCCACATACTCCTTGTAAACACATTTTTGAGCTACCATGGCTATGAATTTTGTTAAACTTCTCACTAGTGGACTACACTTCAGCTCTGGATTGAATTATTATTTTATATATGGTAATTCACCTCTTCTTGGCTTGATTATAATGAACATAGGATCAAATTAGGGATTCCATACTTGCTTAGGCTTTTCTAAAGGTTTTCATAGTAATTTAATGGTGGTAACTATTTAAATTATGTGAGCTTTGTGAGTTAGATTTTGTTAATATTTACATATTTATACCTTTGCCTTTTGGGGTCCACAAAATCTTTTGAGTTGATGTGTGCACCAACATAGAATTAACATGTCATTTTGTTTATTAACTTTTTTAATGTGGTTGTTTCCTTTATAACATGTGTAAACATTTCATTAAATATAAACCCTTTGAAAAGTCTGCCTTGGCTAACACCATTAGATTTTTTTACATGAATCACCATGATTTATTGATCTAGATTTGAGAATTTGAACACCATTGGCTTCTTATACTATGTTATTCAGGGTTGTGATACTAGTCACTACCACATTTGTTCTAGATTTATTGAAAATTACACTTTCATCTCACACCATTGGTTCATCTTTGCCTAGATGAATTCACTCTATTGATCTTGATCCATTGGATTTTATCCTTTACTCTATGTTATTAATCAGAAGGTATACACTTAGTCACAAACCATCAATCTTTGGGAATATGCTCGAGCTTAAATGTGTGGCCCATGATTGTGCCACTTTTCATCTCCATGTTTACTCATATGTTATTCAAATTTTTAACCTTTATTTCACACCATCAAATCATATTTGATTGATTGAATACCCTCTATTAGATTGTAATCTGACAAGTTGAATTCCATTAGATGTTCACTATTATTTTATTTAATGATGATTCTTGTCACCTTCTCACTTGTCTTGGGTCTCTATTGAAGTTTTGACTTAATATGTACCATCGATCAGAATGTGTATGCTCAATTATATGCCATCGATCTTTGGGATCATGCTCAAGCTTTAATTATGAGCCATAGGCTTGAGACTTGTCACTTCCTCACTTTATCTAAGTCCTTTGAATTATCAATTTTTATCATGCAATGTTGGATCATCATTGCCTAATCAATATGGACTATCAATCTTGTAAGTAACAAAAATAAGCTAAGTCAGGCTTGGGAATATAGATAACTTAGGATAAAGTTTTCTACTAAGATTTTATTCATGTTCATAAACATGATAAAATCTTAGATTAAAATTTTTAGGCTAAGTTTTAAATCATGATAAAGTGACCTCGCAGATAGTAAAAGACATGGTATAAATTTTTAGCCCAAGGTTTTTATTATATTAATAAATGCAAATAAAAATTTAAGATAAGGCTTTAGGCTAAGTTAGAACATAATGATATGGACCATGTGATTAGATAACCCATAGGAACAAAAGGGGCTCAAGACATAAAGGGACCAATAATAATATTTTTAAATTAATGTTTGGTCATGTTGATAAACAAGACTAAGCCTTAAGATAAGAATTAAACTAAGTCCATGGCACAAATAATTGTTCCCGCACAAATTTGAATTTAATTCAAAAAGGATGTAGGTTAAAACATTAAACTAGGGTTTTTTAACATGATTTAAATGTAGATCCAATTAGTTTTTTGAAATACCAAAGGCTAAACCAATTCAACATTGAAGCAAAAAAACCCTAAGCATTGTCCATTTTAATTGAGATTTTACTGATCCTATAACTTGGGAACATAAAGATAAAAATATTACCAACATTAGATATATCAAAATAAAGATCATGTGAAAATGTTCCAACCCAACCAGGTGTGGATGATCTTCAAATAAATAATTTTGATCAAGTGGAGTTTTCAATTCAAATTATAAATTTGTAAAATTTTGAAATAAGGGTCCCCATTTTAGAAAATGGGGGTATGATGACATCAACAAATGTTAACTTCTAAGGGGAAACAAAGTAATATGTTAGAATTTAGAGAATCCAATTTAGAATAATATCTAGGCTACTTATTCCACATGATCAGGTACCATAGTTAAGATCAAGCCATTATTGAGACAAGTCTAACACATGCAGAATTAGGGTCAAATATTAAAACATAACCATTCTATGTGTGTTCTTTTATTCTACTTACTTATTTCCATGGATTTTAGAATAACTTCTAGATTCATGATCTTGACCATTAACATTGACTTGTAACATATTTAGATTGGCTTATAGCATTTTTAGATGTTCATTAATAATCATGTTTTGGCTTAAAGAAGGTTTATGCATTACTCTACTACAAGTTAGGCATTTATATCCTCGATAGAGATACATTTGGCTCCACTCAAGGCCTTGCTCCACTGCTAGCTAGGCATCCATAGCCCCACTACCATCCAGGAATCCATAGCCTTAGTGGAGATTACCAAAATCACCTTTGCTTAGAAATATTTTGAATTTTGTAATAAAGCTCTTATTTTCATATTTTTTGGATATATTTTCCTTTCTAATAAAGTTTGGGAACTATATTAGCTAGGGTTTAGGATTTGGTCAAATGTTTAATCTTCAGACAATCATCCTTGGTTGTAAACTTTATCCTAGGAAATTAATGTTTTTTAAATGTAAACATGAATTTGTTTTAATAATTCAAACTTTCATCCTATATAAGCAATACTTATCAAAATCAAACTTAGATCTAAAATTAATTTTAAGATTTTGGGAACAATAATGCTAGATACTAGCCCTTAACAATTCCTCAAAACTATAACATCAAGCTCATATTTCATGATCCATGATCAGTCATATGGAGAAGTCATACTTTCATTCTAATTTGTTGACTTTTGAGCAATTACATGCATTGGAGATTAAGGACTATCTTAAAAATACTTATTAGAAATAGGTAATAAGAACAAAAGTAAAGGAAACACACAACAATCAAAAAAATATTTACATGCACCATGTACAAGAAAGAAATAGGAAAATAAACCTAATCTAAGCCTACCTACTCTAACTCTAACTAGTCTTATAGGTTACTCCATGTATACTTGAGGTGGGGCATTATAGAAGTAGTGCTTGAGATATTTCCCATTAGTCAACAATGTGAACACTACTCCTTATAAGTCCTTGAGAATTAAGGTGTTGTCTCCAAGTTTGTTAATAATATGATAGGGGCCAATCCACAAAGGTATGAATTTTCCATGTTTTCCTTTAGGTTCAGATGTTTTGTCCTAAATAAGAACCAAGTCTCCTTGTCTGAACACCTAAATTTTGGAACATTTATCAAACCATATCTTCATTTTGGTTTGATGCCTATTAAAACTAGAAAAATCTTCCTCTCTTTCATCCTCCATTTGAATAATTTCAAGTAACCTTGAATTTCAAACTCTTGATCCTCCCCTTCCATGTACTCTTACATAAACTTGTAGGTTGGTAGTTTGAAAGTGATGGGGAACATAGGTTGTTCTTTAACATATAATAAAAGAAATGATGATGCCTTTAAAGCTTGTTTAACTCTTATTATATCATCCCAAAGGGCATACTTGCGTAATTTGTGCCAGGTTCTTGGTTTATCAACAAGAGACTTTCTAATGGATTTCATCAAATTCTTGTTTGTTGACTCAGAGACACCATTGCCTTAAGGTTAATGGTTTGATGAAAATTTGAGAATAATTTTGTTGTCATATGCCCACTCAATCATCTCAATTGATATAAAATAAGATCCATTATCATAAACTAGAGAAACTGGTATTCTAAATCTTATACATATGTTCTCTTCTAATAACTTAATCACATTTTCTATTTAGAATTATTTGTTTATCAATTATTCAATCCACCTGGTGCAATAGTCAGTATCAATGAGCACATACTTATGCCATTCTAAATAATTAGGGTTGATTACCCCCATAAAGTCTAATCCCCATTGAATAAAGGGTTTATCAATCATCATTGGCTTTAATGGCATGGCTACCTTGGGTTATTTATTATTGAAAATTTGGCACTGATGACACTCTCTCACATGCTTATGGGCATATTTGAAGATAATAGGCCAATATTAACCATCACTAAGGATATTATGTGTAGTTTTCCTTCCTGATGGGTGTCCACTTCCAAGCCTCTCATGGAAGGTAATAAGGATCTCACTAGCTTCCTCTTTGGAAACACATCTCAGGTATATCCCTTCATAATTCTTCTTGAAAAGTACTCTATCTTTGATTAGGAAATGAGTTGCCTTGAGCCTTAGAGATCTCCTTTGTTCCCTAGTTAATCCTATAGGACAAGTGCCATTGATTAGTGAAAGAACAATTAAATCATACCAGTCATTAAGTTGAAAAGTTTAATACTCTACCTACATGACACTTAACCTAGGATTAGTATTGGTAATTAATTGAATTAACCCTTGACACCTTACCAATTTATCCATCTTAATTTATAGATCATATTATTGAAGTATAGACATCCACTTACCTCTCGTTTCCCCTAATTTACATTGACTAAGCATGTTTTGTGTTGTGGATCCTATTTCTAAATTACAATGTATTTCAAATATTGTACATTTAAATTTTTTTGGACCCCCCTTTAATGGGAAACTGTTTTGGGTTTACTTTCCCATGGTTTTTATACCCATCATTTTGTAATACCACTTTGTTGATGTATTATTTATAGATGTATATTTTTTATGTAATACATCATGAAAATAAGGGTTTGAGAAGGAATAATAGAGTGTGTGAATTCAAGTGCAAGTTTAGGAGGATTTGTTATTTCTCTAAATAATAGTTTTAGCATTGTACTTTCTAGAAGACATATCTGAGTGTGGATTGTAATCTTGTGGCTTGTAATAAAAATTGAGAAAGTGTTTCTTTATGGATGTGTCTCAAATTAGGTGAACCATGTTAAATTTTGTCTTCTTTTTGTGTATGTTTATTTCTATTCTTTATGCGTCTCTAATCATATGTATTGTTGTGATTTTATGAAATTGTTTTGCATCAATTTTTGATTTATTCCTAATAGCATGAGCTTGGTGGTAGGGTCTGATAGGATTGCATGTAATTTATTTCTAAGGATATAATGCCTAAATTTATTCAGTACCTTAACTAAAGTACATGCCTATTTCTCAATCAGGGAATATTTTAACTCAACATTTTTAAAATTAGTACTCATGAAAGAAATAAGATGATCACATCCATCTATTTTATAAGTTAGGATAGCTACAAATGTATGGTCAAAATCAAAGGAATAAAGATAGAAATTCATTGAAAAATTAGGGATTATCAACACTGGTACCTACTCTATTACTTCTTTTATATCCTTGAAGGCCTTTTTGGTTTCTTTATTCCAAGTGATCTTTGCTTCCTTATTTAACATATCATTCAATGGTCTCACAATCTCAACAAAACTAGAAATAAAATTTCTTACAAAGTTGATCTTACAAAATAAATATTTCAATTCCTTTATACTATTAGGGTGTTCTATTTTAGATATAACATCTAATCTATTAGGGTCTATATAAATCCCCTCTTTAGTTATACCATGTGATAACAATTTTTCCCCAATGACACAGAAAATGATCTTCTTAGGGTTGAGATAAATTACATACTTTCTACACCTTTTGAATTACTATTTCAAGTGTATGATATGATTCTCCATATTTTTTGAAAAAATAGTCAAGTCAACCATGTAAATGATAATACACTTACCTATCAGCCCTTGGAAAGCATGGTCCATTGCTCTTTAGAAAGTGGCACCTACATTTATCAGCCCAAAAGGCATCATTTTATAGGCAAAAGTGCCCCACTTAGTAGTGAATTCAATTTTTAGCATGTATTCCTTGTTTAAAATAACTTGGTTATAACCTAAAAATCTATTAAGAAAATACATCATTGCTAAACCACTAACAATTTGAATAACTTGATCAAGAGAAGGCAAAGGATAGTTGTCTTTTTTAGAAGCTATATTTAGATTTATAAAGTATACACACAATCTAATTTACCCCTTTGTATTCCTAACTAGAAATAATTTATCTACCCAAGTGGAGTTCCTAATGGGAAACATTATCATTTCATCTAGCAACTTCTTGACCTCTTTATATATTAGGTGTTTTAAGACATGTTTAACAGGTCATTATTTCTACCTAAAAGGCTTTCATGATTCTTTTAAATATATGGTATGAGTTATGACTCTAGGATAAAATATATTTAAGTCCTCATATAACCATGCTACAATATCTATATACTTTTTTAACATCTCTTTACTTTTTCTCAACTCTTCATTAGTGGTGGTTATATCAATACTGTCTAATTGGGGTTGACCTTGTGTTCTTATGTCAACCCTTGGTAAATTTGGTATTTTCATCTAGTTTATCCATGTCAAACAATATTTCTAAGGAAATCATGCCCTTGAGATTTTTATTATCACTTAATTGAACAATTTTATCATCAATGTTGCCTTTATCAAGAGCATTTTTGTTGTCTTCATAAATGATGTGAGCCTCAAATATTATTTAACTATTTATGAAGTCTAAAATATATTGGTCATCATTGAATACCTATAAATGGTTGATGTTATCAAGGAATAAAGGACAAGGAATCAATTCAACACTAAGGCTTCCTATTTTAAAGTTTTGGTTGGGCATAAGATTAGCTACAGGTGAGGCTAGCTCATCAACAAGATTATTTTATTCCCTAGAAATTGAGATAATATTAAAATATTGAAAATAATCTATAAGGTCTCAAAATCTAAACTTATATTTCTTAAGGTAAGATAATTTGAACTAATACTTACTTCTCACTTGATTGACTACTAGCTTTGAATCACCATGAACCAGTAGTTTTTTCACCTTATGTTTGATGGAAAGTTACAAACCTGAGATTAGAGCCTCATATTCTTCTAGATTTTTAGTGTAAAAAAATTAGAGTTTGTATGAATTACTAAATTATTTTCCAAGGGGGTTAATTAAAACAATCCCTACGCCAGAGCCAAACTTACATCTAGCACCATAAAAAAATAATTTCCATATCCTAGGCATAGCATGAGTATCATTAGAGTCACATACCTTAGAGATGTCAAGAGTATAAAATCTTAACTCAGAGTTAACCATGTTTACCCTTTCATTCACATCATTGTACTTAGTGATCATATGTTTCATCTTGTGTTCTCTTTCAATTAAAATTGGATTTGGCACTTCCTTCCATAGAAGCCACATATGTGAATAGTTAGTAGACATGTAACCATTCAATGTTTTGTCTAATCTCTATTGAGCAGCATCCCATAAGCATCATGTATATCAACCACTTGGATATCAATAACTATTGGATCATTAGTTTAGCTACAAGATATATGTGAAAATTCAATAATTCTCCAATTAATTTCACCCTAGAATTATCTAAGTAACAACCCTATCAAATTTTATTGGAGTCAAACCAAGTTACTCACAAATACCTTTAGGCATAATGTTAGCAGATACACTAGAATATAATAAACAATTATGAAAATTCTTACCAAAGATTTTGACTATAAGCAAGAAAGATGAGACATCTACTTTGTTCTTGTATATTACAATGTTAGCATTATTATTTTTGGATGACTTATCAGGTTTCTTAGATAGATATTTCAACAATAAATCACTCTACTTGGTTATTTGAGTTAGTTCATGCAAGGTGATGTTAGCCTTAATTTTCTTAATGTCCTCAGTTATATTGTACCCACATTTTGTAGAAGTATTAGAAGAATCAACATTACTCTTAGAAGTACTTCCCTTTGGATGCTCAGGATTATTATCAACTATAGGATTAGGAAGAGTGTCAAAATTATTTGGTGGAATGGATGTAGTCAAGGGATGCTCCTTATCCCTATTCCTTAAAGGATCGATATTATTCAAATACTATTGAAAGGAATTCACCTCTTCATGAGTATTCTCAAGCTCATTCTCTTCTTGGAATGGGAGTTCAAATGTCTCCACCATAAGAATTATATCTACAGACTTTGATGACCTTGAAGATCTAGATGTACCTTCATAATTATCTCTATTAGGTCCACCTTGAAGTGTAATCAACTCATATTAAAACAACTCAAAAGAATTATAGAATTAAATTCAATCTAACTCACCATGATTTAAAGTATTATGGACCCTAAAATATTCAATTAGTGTGACATCACAATTATTGATCTCAAGGTTATTCTTATTTTATGATAACACACTATTGTTATTGTTATTACCCTTTTTACCATTGTGAAACTAGTTCCTATGTCTATTGAACCTTTGATATGAGTAATTATTATTAGAGTTCTCCCCAGTATTGCTTACTTACTTTTGTAATTAAAGGAATTCAATACTCAACTTTTAAATCATCTTAAGTATGGATTCATTCTCATTATTTGGTGCCTTTGAATTATGAACTTGATTGTTATTACTATTTGTTGGCATCAAAGCTGTATGTTATTATGTATGGAACCCATTTTTAGAATTATTATTCAAGAATCCCAAATTTTGGCCTTGATGATCATAGCTTAAGCGTAATTGGTTCAAGACTGGTGTCTGATTTAAGGTAGGCACATTTTTATTGGCATTAGGAATGAAATTTAGTGTAGGAAAATTGGGATTGACATTTGGGATGGATATGCAAGCTGACCTTGAGCATGCATTTGATCATTGATTGTTACAGCTTCAACATAGGCTAAGGATAGTGTTTTTATGACTCTAACATACCTCTTAATAAACACAAAGTCATGGGATCCAGAGTATACTTGTAGATTTCTAAAGGCAAGGCCTCATTAGGTCGGTAAGGAGCTATGGTCCTACTAAACATCTTATGGAATCTTGTGTTGAAGGATATTATGGTCTCACTAGACTGTATTTTGAAAGTGGTGAATTATTGATATAAAATCTAAGGACTAATGATTTTACCAAATTGATCAATACATATTCTGGTAAAATCATTCTAGCTAGTGATATAATTCTCTATAAGGTTAAGAAACCATTTATATGCAACATCTTTGAAATTAAATGGAAACAATCTACATGATATATCATTATGAACTATATTTAACAACCATAAACTATATTTTAAATATTTAATGTGTTATTTAGTTTTGACAATACCAGTAGGACTAAAAGATGAAAAATATTTCTCAAGGTTTTAGGGTAGGTCATGTACCTAACTAGGAACATTTATGGAATATCCTCGTAACCAAGCCATACCTTGATATATATTTAAAAAAATCACTCTTTAAATAGGTGAAGTAGGCTGAGATTTATAAACCCTTCACTTACTTTGTCTTCTCTTTCTTTCCTATGATCCTCTAATGAAAGGTGAGGTAATCTTGATTTTGACCACAACCTAGTCTTGATCCTTGGTAGTTCTAGCTTGTAAATCATGAGTCATATCCAAAATAGAACTTAGAAACCTTATCTTTACAAATAATAATGATCATTAACTCAATTATTGTAGATAGTAGTCCAATTCTCACTTATGGATGGATTTGCATGTTTAATATTTTTAAGTTAGGCAAACTTTGTACAAATTTTTGTAAATTTATTTAAAGATCAACTATATTTAAACAAATTAGACTAAATATGTGTCTAAACTAAATAAGGTGAATGATATTTACACATATAAGTTCAAATAAACCTAAATTCATAAATAGTCAATCAATATTTGAGTAAATTTACCATCACTAATTTCAAACGAGGAAGATTTACCAAACTTAAGCTACTAGTGCAAGAATTTACTATGAATCTTCAAAGAATGACAATATTAACCTAAATGAGCCTAAATATGGGTCTCAAACCACATATATCAATGATTTTTAAACAAATATTCTAAGATAGACACAAATGTGCAAAGAATTCATTGACCTTTGAATAGAATTTACTAAAATTAGCAAAGATATCACAAATTTACACAGGTTTAACTAAGGCACTTGTTCTAACACCACTGGAATGCATTATCTTATTGATAAATGTAAGTGTATCATAGGTGTTTTTGAGTGTTGAAAAAACACTACTCATTTATAAATTTAGAGAATCTAATGCATGAGTTGGAGGTTGTGATAATCTTGTTATTTGTGGTGCAATAACGGTAGAACAAGTGAACTATTTCACAATATTTATAAAGTTTGGTTGTTGGGAGCAACCGTGGCTTACTAGTTAACCTTTGAAAATGAGAGTAATCTAATCTGAATGAAGTGAATTTTACTCAAAGAACTAAATATATGTCTATGCTAAGATGGATATTCCTAATGAAGTTAATCTAAAGTATATTGATAAAAAAAAAGGGCAAAAGAAAGGTAGGACAAAGAAGAGACATATTGAAATTTTTTATCTTTAACACATATATTATGAAAAAATTTAGATATCATAAAAATATGCACTTAAACCAATGTATAAAATGAAACAACATAAGCCCAAATCTTGCTACACATTAGGCAAGCATTTAAGGAAATGAAAGAATGCAAATAAGAACTTTGTTCACTTTAAATATTTACACATGCAAGAAAACAACATAAGAACATAAAATGAAAGGAAAAGATAATGAAATTAACTTAATAACCTTCAACCAACCTAGCATTAACACAATTTAAAAAATATACATTTTAAAGAGTGCACATTAAGAATCGACAAGAACCATTCAAATCTAAATTTCAAACCAGACAATTGAGGAAGAATCCTTGATACAATTCACACAAACAAATGAGATAAAATTTTTAGAATTTCCTATTTACATTAAATTTCTCCAAAATTAGTACCAATTTCTTGCTCAAAACTCCCTCTTTTTTTACAATGGATAATACCTCTTTATAAAGACAATTCATGAGGTATGTTGGTTAGTCATTTCAAGTACTAAGGATAGCTATCCTTTTAAAATATTTTGAAAACCTTTTAAATAGTTAAAATGACTAACATATAGGTAGTGTGGTTTAAAAATTGAACATGCCTTTAAAAATTAATATTATTTTTAAAATATAATAAAATCTTAGTTTAAAAAAATATTCCTAATTCAACTAACTTTGAGATCCTTTTGCTGATGTAGTCCCCTATTTTTTCTATAGAATCTTCATTGCTCTATCATACTACTCATAAATTAGCTTTATATTAACCATAGGATTTATGAAGAGTTAATTTTATTCATCTTATAGTCCTTTAAGATATTTATCATCCCTTTTTAATGCTTATTTTATGTTCTTAGACTCTCCAATCTTCTCCTCTATAGTAAAGATCATCTCCATGATCCTACTATTATCTATTCTAGTCCTTATTTGGAACTCAATTCTCAATTATTAAATGAATAGGGTGTCCCTAAGCTTAAAATCCTCTTTAGTGATGATACCTATGGAATTGAGTGTGGATGGTTCATTGATCATGGTCCTGAGTATATGCTCTATCTTATCTTTCAACTATTTATAATCTATAGAGAGACTCTCCATGTTTTTTAGATCATGTTCTCAAAAATTTTATATTTTTCACTATTAATCCCATGGTTATGTTTAGATGATACAATATTATTTTCTTGAAGTCATTAATTTTATCCTAAATCAAGATATTGATCAAATCCTTTGTTTTGCCTCTGGAGTTCTATCATTGGTAAACTAGGCCCTTAATTACCACATCTTGTTAGTTCAACACACTCTATCTGGACTTTAGTGACTTAAAATAATTGAACATGTCAAATAAAGTATTTTTTTACTTTATAATTCACCCCTATCAACACAATTATTTCGAGGCTTACTAAGAGTAAATGCACCTATGAGGTCTTAAACACTCCAAGAAAAAAGTGCACAAATGCTTCCCATCTGTGCCCAAACCCAAGATAGAGGTGTAAGTTTTTTCAAGAGTAATGGGATGGATTGTAATAATTAAAGGATATTAACACATGTTTTCTCATAGGTTCTTATGATAAACTAGTTAAAAGGTGCATGATTTATTAAAGTACAAGGCTTAGGTTCTGAATGGCAAAGTAGTGGAAGCACACAAGGGGTGATCACAAATCAAGAGAGATGCATTGAAGACATTTAGTCTTCATGAGAAATAATATATTAAAGTTCCTCTTGAACTTATCTAATGAAGTTTTATTCCCATGTGTGGGATCTTACATCTGCACCTCACCATTACATAGGTGCATAGCATAAATCTAAGTGTTGCCTTGGATCAAAGCGTAACCTTTAATCAAATCTTTTGCACACCTTGGCACAAGATCCATCCTTCCACGTGTCACAACCATGATAATTCTATCCAATATATATATAAGACTCTTTTAAGAGCCTACCAAAATGATGTGTGTCATGCCTATAGTGCCACACTCAAAACCAATCTCAAAATGCCATACACCAAGTGGTATCTATATATAAAGTGAGTAGTTAGAGGTAGTTAAGAGAAGATTGAGACATGTTCAAAGTGATTAAATTTAGAAGTAGCTACTTGAAATCAAGATGTACATACACACTACCTCTAAATCCATTAGATAAATCTTTTGTTCTCTATGCACATGTGTCTAGAAATGATCCTACCACTAACCTGAGATTTAAACACTAGAAAAACATCAGGAAGCATGGTTGTAAAACTGCTAAAGAATTTAAAATATTTACCCACCACCTAAAGTGGTGAATTAATTATAAAATAGGATTATTTTCTATAAAATATTGGTCTTTCCATTGTAAAATGGTCAACACTTTTCTATCAGCCTCATGCTACTAAAATTTTCCCTCCATGAGCACTTGTATTGGCTAGATCTTACAAATCAATGATAATTAAGTTCATATCTTTCTATTTTTCTAATGTTCTATGTGTTATTTTTGTTTTTTTATATTTGACTATGGATAAACTCTTACCTTCTCACCACTATCCATTACCAACACCTCTTCATTGAACTCAGATCTTAATTATAGTTTGTATCCTATGCACACCAGAGTCTACATAGGCTTTGTCTGTGGATAACCTTTATCCCTCTCAATGTTGTGTTATGTTCCCATGACTCTATACAAAATAATTATGCATTTGGATCATCCTTGGTAAAATTTGTGTGACATTATCTTATTCTCAGAGGTCTATACTATGTTTATGGTATTAAGAGTGCTCACTCTATTTTGGGTGCATCACCTCTTTAGTTTTTAGCATCTCTTACCTTTTCCCTCAAGATATTAGGTTTTGACTAGTGGTAGATTTACCTTTATGCTCTTTAGGCCTAGGTGCTGGTCTTAAACAAGGTACACTTAAATAGAAGGAATCTAACCTAATTTATATGCTCATCACAGAGTACAAGGGTATTACACCTTGGTGAAGTTCCCATCATTATGATGAGATAAAAATGCTTATGCACGTAGATGAATGATAATACTTCCACATCTAGTGCATTAGACTCTTGCACCCTATACAAGGAATTCATAACAAAGATATCCTATATAATGGGCCTACAAAGATATCCTATTGAGTTCATGAGATTTTTTAGTATCAAGCATAGGTTACCTAAGTTATAGGAAGTGTAGTTAGATCAAAGAGTGTATCTAGGCACTAAGATATCTGGGGTGGATTGGTTCAATGTTGATTACATCAACCATCTAGAAAGAAAGATTATATGACTCATGGTGGAATCATTTATCAAAAGGGAACTTGGTCAAACAAATTTCCTTGAGCACTCTTAAAAATTTATCAGAGTACACCTCCTTTGTAGTAAATAAATGCCACTTTACCTCCACCTATCACATGTCAACAACAAGATGGTGCACAATGAAAAGGACCTAAGAGGTTTTTTATTTTATTTAGAAGGACAAGGGAATATATTTATAGTTTATATATAGTATATTATATTAACTAGAAGTGTATTTCCCTAAGTGCCTACACACACATTCTAATTTAGTATTGTTTTCCTCTAAGTTCATTTCACACATCTATTGTTTGTTCTCTTTTTTGTTTTATTAATGGTAGAACTTAGTTTAATTTATTTAGATGAAAATCCAAGAAGGTTGTATCTATAATGAATCTGTGTCCAATGACTCACTTGAAGGATACTAGATTCCCACTTAGTAGGCAAGCAGTCTGTAGAGGTCATCCAAATTGTTGACTTTCTAAGTCACCCCTTGATCATCACAAAGCTCTTGAGCCTTATTGAGAGAAAACACACATGCAAGGTTTCAAATTATCCAATTAGAAAGGGTGTAGATGCTTATTATGTGTGCCCAAACTCAATATAGAGATACAAGTCTACACAAGAGTAAGGGGATTGTTTGTGCTCATTAAAGGATCTCATCATGCACTTGCACACAGGTTCTTGTGATGAACTGGTCAAAAGGTGTATAATTTATTAGAGTATATGGCCTAGGTTTTTAATGGCCAAGTAGTGGAAGCACACAAGGGGTGATCATAAATAGAGAGAGAGACATGACAAAGACCTTAATTTTTTGTGTGCAATATTATTTAAAGGTTCTCCCACACCTATTAAATGAATTTTTACAACCATGTGCAAGATATTACTTTCACACCTTACCACTATGCAGGTGTGCAACATAAAGTCATGCATTGCACCTAATTGACTCTCATGTACACCTTGGTGTAGGATATTCTTAGTTTCCTAAGACAAGTTTCATCCTTCTACGTGTCACAACCATGATATTTCTATTTAAAATATCCAAAAGACTCTTTTGTGAACCTACCAAGATGATGTGTGGTATTCCTATAGTGCCATGCTCAAAACTAATTAGAAAACACCATATCCCAAGTGGAAACCAAATATAAAGTGAGTAGTTAGAGGAAATTGAGAGAAAATCAAGTCATGGTCAGAGTGATTAAATTCAAAAGTGGATACTTAACATTAGGATGTGCATACATGCCACCCTCTGACTCTATAAGGTAAATCTTCCATTTCATATGTATGTGTATAAAAAATAGATCCTGCCACAAACCCTAAATCCAATCACCAAATAAACTTTAAAGAGTATGGCCATAATGTTGATAAATAATTTAAAAGCTTTACCCATGACCCTAAGTGGTGCATTAATTATAAAATAGGCTTGTTTTCTATAAAATCCTGGTCTTTCCATTGTAAAATGGTTGACACTTTTCTATCAACCTCACACTACTAAAATTTTCCCTCCATGATCACTTGTGCTGGCTAAATCTTGTAGATCAATGAGAATTTAGTTCACCTTTTTCTATCCTTATGATTTTCTACGTGTTATTTATGTTTCTTGATCCTTAACTATGGGTAAACTCTACCCCTTTCATCATTGTCCATTCCCAACACCTTTTCATTGAACTTGAAGCTCAATTACAGGTCGTATCTTATGTGAACCATGGTCTATGTAGGATTTGTATGTGGATAACCTTCATCCCTCTCAATAGTACATTATATTCCTACACATCTATATGAAATAATTATACACTTAGAGTATCCTTGGTGGAATTTGTATGATATTATAATATTATCAGAGGTTTACACTATGTTTACAATAGTAGGAGGCCTCACTCTATGTTAAGTGCATCACCTATTTATGTTTTAATATTTCTTACATTCTCCATCCTCTTTCCCTCAAGATAATAGGTTTAGACTAGTGGTAGATTTACCTTTTTTCTCCTTAGGCCTATGTACTAGTCTTAAACCAAGTGCACTTATAATAGATAGAATCTAGCCCACTTTGGAGGCTTATCCCAAGGAGTGAAAGGGTCCCATGCCTTGGGTGAATTCCCATCATTATAATGATATAACTGATGATCTCACATATATATGAGAAATAATAATTTCATACCTAGATCCTTAGACTCTTTCACCATGCACGAGTCATTTGCACTTAGTTCCCCACAAAAAAATTCCTCTTTGTCATAGAGTATCCACAGGCACATGTTTTAAATGATAATAGTTATTAGCATGATTAGTGGGACCAAGTTGGAATAAAACCTAAGGAATTTATGCTACCCTTTGATATAAAGTGTTGAAGACACTCCATAGAGCACTTGGTGACACTAAATATCCAAATCTACTAATTTAAGTAGTTTTAGCACTTAATAGTATGCCTTTCCACCCCCCATTACATGAAAATTTTATGTTTGTGCATTAATATTTCTTATATCAATCTTATATAATCACATATGACCTTCCCCTATTTTATCGCCTATAGAATCCTCCTTATGTTTCACATCAGCCCTATGCCAGCTACCTTGCCCCTAATTTACATTACTATCCTCCTAATCCACCTTAGAAGAGAATAAATGATATATACCTTGATTTCCAAAAGTAGATGAGGGAAATAGAAAGAGATAAGGATTATGGTAGGAAACAAGAGGAGATTTCTCATCAAGATTACACTCAATAGTGGGAAATGATGGAATAATGTAGATTTGAAGAGGAATGCTTGGCTAAGTAGATCACTGCCAAAGAAGAACAAATGTGTATGTTTCTTGCATAGTTGTAGATAATTGAATCATAGTCATTCACCTTCAACACTTCCATTCCTAGATTAAATTAGGCTTCCCCTATGCCTACAAACCAACCTATATGACATAAAGCTTTCATGTTGAAGGTTCTTAGCTTCAGGAAGTATAGCTCCTTTACACCTCTAAGTAAATCCCCTAATTTTAAAGTACCAAGATTTAAAATGCCTACATCCATGATGATTCAAGAGCCCATCCTCCCTCAAGAGACTCAAGCATAGCCATGGTAGCCTCCCTAGACCATGCATCCTAACTTCATGATGCCCAACCTTGTAGAATCCCCTTCTTCTACACCTATTGAAACTCCTTACCCTCTTACCATTTTCCTTTTCAAATGAGGACTAGTTGTATTGAAGGAAATTAAAGACCATTTAGATGAAGAAGATGATACTTCAAGTGAGTATGATGAGTAAATAATCATTGATAGCCCTCTTTGTGACATGAAGTCAGGAACCTCATACCTACTATAGGAGGATGATGAACAAAATCAGCCTATGTAGTAGGGTAGTATGTAAGAGTGAGATGATGGGGTACTTTATTGGATATATGAGCTTCTATTTAATATGGAAGAAGATTAAGTTAATCATGAAGCTATAATAAGGCCTCTCACATAGAAGGTTGAATAGCATCTGGAGGAAGAGCTTGGGGGAAAACAAAGCCATCAAAGAGAATGTGTGCTTCAGGAAGAACCCCCTATCGGTTTCAGATCAATGAATAGGAACCCATAGGTGACAAGGAAATGTGGTATTTGTTCAAAATCCTATGTACAAGACATGCTTCTCTAAAATAAGGATATAATTTAGCCAAAGTCAATGAATACACCTTTATAAGATAGGTTAGGGGTGAGGATGTGGAACCCATCATATCAACCTTCCCAAGTGTCAAACATTAAACTATTTAAAATATTCAATTATGTTTATCAAATCCTTGATGACCTTTCATATGCTTATGTGCCTTATGCACTCCTTAAAGATATCTCAGACCTACTTTGGCCTCAACCTTTCAATAAAAAACATAAAGATGAGGGGAATGTTACAACAACAAGTGGAATTTTAATCCATTATCCCAAGAACCTTATAGAGGAGTCCATAAAAGATTTAATGTTCTTGTAAATATATCTTATTGAGTTCACAAGCTCTCCAAGTATCAAGTACATGTTTCATAATCTATGGGAAGTGTAGTCTAAGAAAAGAGCATAGCTAGGCACTAAGAGATCCAAGGAGGATCGGTTTGATGTTGAATGCATCAGTTATCTAGGAAGAAAGTTTCTACACAACATGGTGGAATAATACATCAAAAGGGAGCCTTGTTAAACAAACTCCCTTGAGAACTCTTTAGAAGTTATTATAGTGTACCTCCTTAATAGTAAACAAATGCCACCTCACCTCCCCCATCACATGTCAATAACAAATGGCACAAAATGCAAAGGAACTAAGAGGTTTCTATTTTTATCTAAGAGGACAAGGGTATATGTTTTTATTTTGTATATAGTAGATCATATTAGCTTGCATTGTATTTCCCTAAGTGATTGTGTGCACATTCTATTTTAGTTTTATTTTCTCTAAGTACATTTTACACATCTATTATTTATTCTCTCTTTTACTTTATTGAGGGTAGAGCTTAGTTTAGTTTATTTAGGTGCAAGTACAAGTAGGTTGTATCTCAAATGAATATGTGCCCAATGAATCACTCAAAGGATACTAGATTTTTACTTAGGAGGCAATAAACCCAAAAAAGTTTCTATAAGTGTTAAATTTTTGAGTCACCCTATAATCAGTGCAAGGAACCTAAGGCTTATGAAGAAAAAATGCACTTACAAGATCTCAAGACTCCAAGTAGAAAGTGCACAGACACTTCCCATCTACACCCAAACCCAAGATAGAGGAACATGTCTACATAGGAGTAAGTGAATTGTTCATTCCCACTAAAGGATCTCAACACATGCTTACATGTAGGTTCTTATGATGAGCTGGTCAAAAGGTGCATGAGATATTAGAGTATAGGGCCCAAGTAGTGGGAACATGCAAGGGGTAATCTTAAATTAGGAGAGATACACTAAAGACCTTTAATATTCATGAGTAATATTATTTATAGGTCCTCTTACACTTATCTAATGAAGTTCTATTCCCATGTATATGATCTTACATCTAAACCTCACCACTATGTAGGTGTACAACATAAAGTTATGCATTGTCTTTGACTAATGCAAGGCCTCTAATCCACTCTCATGCACACTTTGGTATAGGAGAATCTCAGTTGCCTAAGATAACTACAATATTTCCATGTGTCATAACCATGCTACTTCCATCTAAAATATCTAAAAGACTCTTTTGAGAGCTCATCAAGATGATGCATGTCATGCCTATAGTGCCATGCTCAAAACCAATTAGAAAATTTCATGTGCCAAGTAGCACCTAAATATAAAGTAATAAGTTGAAGGCAATTGAGAGAATATTGAGGCATGGTCAAAGTGATTAAATGTAGAAGTGGTTACTTGACATTGGGATGTACATACATTCCACCCTCTAATTTCATTAGGGAAATATTCCATTCCTTATGCATGTGTATCTAGAAATTATCCTACCACCAACCCCAAATATAGTCACCAAATAAACTTCAAGGAGCATGGTCACAACACCACTAAAAAATTTAAAATATTTACCCATCACCCCAAGTGGCACATTAATTATAAAATAGGCTTATTCTCTATAAATTCTTCGTCTTTCCATTGTAAAATTCTTGACACTTTTATAACAACCTCATGCTACTAAAATTTTCCCTCCATGAGTACTTATATTGGCTAAATCTTGTAGAATAATGAGAATTAAGTTCACTTATTTCTATTCTTTCAATGTTCTATGTGTTATTTATATTTGTTGATCCTTGACTATGGGTAAAATCTACCTCTCTAATCACTTTCCATTCCCAACACCACTTCATTGAAATTGAAGCTCAGTTACAAGTAGTATCTTATGTGCACCAGGGTATATGTAGGCTTTGTATGTCTATAACCTTTATCCCTTTAAGCACTATGATATGTTCCCATGACTCTATACAAAATATTGATGCACTTGGATCATCCTTGGTGGAATCTGTGTGATATTATCTTATTCTTAGATGTTTATACTATTTTTATCATAGTAGGAGTGCTCACTTTGTTCTGGGTGCATCACCTCTTTATGTTTCAGCATCTCTTAATCCTAAGACAAGTTTCATCCTTCTATGTGTCACAACCATGATATTTCTATTTAAAATCTCCAAAAGACTCTTTTGTGAAACTACCAAGATAATGTGTGGTATGCCTATAGTGCCATGCTCAAAACTAATTAGAAAACAACCCCATTCCATTCCCTAAGCATGTGTATCTAGAAATGATCCTACCACCAACCCCAAATATAGTCACCAAATAAACTTCAAGGAGCATGGTCACAACACCACTAAAAAATTTAAAATATTTACCCATCACCCCAAGTGGCACATTAATTATAAAATAGGCTTATTCTCTATAAATTCTTGGTCTTTCCATTGTAAAATTCTTGACACTTTTATAACAACCTCATGCTACTAAAATTTTCCCTCCATGAGTACTTATATTGGCTAAATCTTGCAAAATAATGAGAATTAAGTTCACTTCTTTCTATTCTTTTGATGTCCTATGTGTTATTTATATTTGTTGATCCTTGACTATGGGTAAAATCTACCTCTCTCATCACTTTCCATTCCCAACACCACTTCATTTAAATTGAAGCTCAATTACAAGTAGTATCTTATGTGCACCAGGGTATATGTAGGATTTGTATGTGGATAACCTTTATCCCTTTCATCACTATGTTATGTTCCCATGACTCTATACAAAATATTGATGCACTTGGATCATCCTTGGTGGAATCTGTGTGATATTATCTTATTCTTAGATGTTTATACTATTTTTATCATAGTAAGAGTGCTCACTTTGTTCTGGGTGCATCACCTCTTTATGTTTCAGCATCTCTTACCTTTTCCCTCCCTTTTCCCTCAAGATACTAAGTTTTTACTAGTGGTATATTTACCTTTCTACTCTTTAGGCCTGCACACTAGTCTTAAACTATGTGTACTTAGAATATAAGGAATCTAGCCTACTCCAGAGGCTCATCCCAAGGAGTGTAATACTCTCATGCCTTGGTGGCATTCCCATCATTGTGATGAGACAACCAATGCTCACATTCACATCTAAGTGATAATACTTCATGCCCAACACCTTAGGCTTTTGCACCTTGCATAAGGTGTTCACACTTAGTGCCCCACAAAAAAACTAGTTTGTACTATAGAGCATCCATGGGTACATGTTTCAAATGACAAGAGTCTCTTCAAACATTTTGACCATTGACTCTATAAATGATAAGACCACTTATTTCTCCAAGTTTTCATTTTTCTACTTCATGCCTATAAGGGTATATTGCAATTATGTAGAATGTGCTTGGGATAATTTAAGAACATTTTCCTCAAATATTGGGTTTTCTCCAAGGCTCTATCCTCCTATTAGATTTAAATTGTTCAATGGATATATTTTATGGTAAGTGATCTCTTCCCCTCTAAACATGACCTTTTTCTCTATTATCCTTTGTAATCCAACTATCTTGGGATCAAACATGACTCCACTAATGATTGTATCACTTTAGGAGTTGGGATCTCTATTTATGCTTCACTTGGTGCTCCTAGAGTAACCATTCTTCTCTCCTCTTCCTTTTGTAGAGCCATAATTCATGGCTTTATTTCCTACTGATTTATTATATTCATGGCCCTCATCATGGCCCAAGAGTGATTTCTAGAAGGACTCTTTTGTAACTTAGGTCCATAAATGAACCATTTTTGGATGGCTGGTCCATAAATCAAGTTTCTTCACTAAATATAATAACTTCATCCAAAGGAGGGGTAAAATTTACCTTGGGATTATTGGTTTTTACTATAACAATAGCTAATTCAGATTTTCTCTCAGGGGGATCTACAGGAATTAAGTCCAATGTTATCTCTTTCCCTTTTTCTTTCTCTATCTCCTTAGCTTAAACTTCTTCATTATCTAACTTATAATGTAGTGATATAATTTTTAAAGCATCTTCAACTATCTCACCAGGGTCTAATTCTACCATATGAATCTCTTCCACTGGTGATCCTTGTTTCTCTACTTTTAGATGAAGAAGATATAATCTCATCAGGTCTTGTTTCTTCTTGCCTTTGCTAAATCTATGTTCCAATTTTGAGTTCTACTTATGATTGAGCTAGTATAGGTATAAAAGCTACACCATTCAGTAAATAATACTACCTTATCCCCAATTACCATCTTCCATCTCCTTTTTAATTTTCATGGAGCCTAGATTCAAGCCTGAGGTTATGTTCTTTTAATCTCTTGGTGACGTTGGAAAATGAGGATGCTTTTGTGTACAAAGGGTCAAAATCACCAGGATAATGATCATAAGGTATATTGATCCCTTTAACCTTTAAATGTTGATTAAACCTTAGATAAGGGTCCCTCAATCTTAGCTCATCAATTTATATTTTGAAGGATGTTCTATATCTAGATGTTGCTTCAATGTTCTCCAAAATTTTGAATATGGTCCTCCCAATATTTATTGAGAGGTTGTGGGGGAGCCCTTTCTTCTTTATTCTGCATAGGCTATCAATGCCATGGAATAATTGATATGTTATCTCATGTTTTTATATCTTACTAGATACATGAATTTTTAGCCTAAGAGGTTGGATCTAAGTCCCTTAAATTCTAATGATTATAAAATATAGGTTTAACTAGATATTACCCATATCTTCAACATATTTTTTGACCAGTGGGCTAACCCTTTCCATGGGATGACTATTTATAGCCTCACTAAGTTTTGGATAAATAGTCATAGATAAATTGGATGTGGTCCCTATATTTGAATATTTGTAGCTTGGATTAATACTAAGGAATAGTTTAAGCTCCTCTAAGTGACCATTCCCTTAAGTTGGGAATCTTGGTTGTAGAAAAAAGGGCATGTAGAAGGTATGATATCATATAAAATTGGGTTTTCTTCCTCTTTACAATTATACATATCTATCTACTTAAAGAAATGATAGTTATTTGACCTAAAGGAGGGGTGATGTAGTTTTCAACCATGAAGTAGACAAAGGGCACCCAAATTTGGTCTACATATATAGTGGTTGAATTACAACACAACCTATTCATCATTATCATGATCATTCTTATTTCAATCTAAATTGACAAATGGTATGTTGTTATTGAATTCTAAAAACACTTGGTTCCCACAATATAGCCATATGGCAAAGATGCTATTTAAATCATTCTCTTTGGCCTAGTTGTTGATTGAGGTTAGGTCTATTTGTGGTTTGGGAAATTTTTAGTAGTTATCAAAGGCTATGGGATAAATGTAAACCATTTTATTTTAAGTATGTCAATTAATTAGCATGCCTTTATCTATTTTAACATCCTTAAAAATGAGATCAAGAATGCCTATGCAGTGGAGTAGCTTAGGTTTTGCTACTGCATAGTGTAGACAAGTCATTTGTATATCAACTATGTCATAGTATAGTCTTTTTAAAGACATGTTCTTCTCCTCCTCTCTTGTAATGGTTGGTTGTTCTTCAATGGTCTAGAAAAGCTTAGACCAATTTTTATCCTGGCCATGATGTTAAGAGGCTTTATAAATTATCTTATCCTTCCTTTGTAATTCGAATTCACTATTTAAAATAGATTTTTAATTTTTAAGGTATATATAAAATTTGGTCAAGATGTTTATGTTGAACTAGTTGTTATATATTCCATGGGATATTTGAAAGATAGACTTTTATTTTGAAACCCTAGTAAACTTTTTAACGTGACCGGAAACACTGGCTAGACATGCCTAATACCGGTACCACGAAGCAAGGGGAGACTAGAACTTGAGACCAGTAGAGCCGCAACAGAAATACTTAGCCAACTAAGCTAGGCCCCCCACCCATATTTGAAAGATAGACTCAATTGTATATGTCTTCATGATTTATTCAACTATTAAACAATTCATTCTTTTGGAGTTATGGATATAGGTTTTTAGTGATATATATATATATATATATATATACATATATATATATATATATGTATGTATGTATGTATGTATGTATATATAATTCATTAAGTCATTTAATAAAACTATGTGTATACAATTTGAGGATAATATTGTTATATGACTTGGTTTGAATCCTAGTTGGACTTTGAAGCTCGGTTATGTAATATTAATTACCCACAATATATTATATATATAATTAGGATCTTATACTAATCACTTGGTGTTACCCAAGTATGGGTAGATGAACAATTAAACTATAGGATTATGTTTTTTGGTTCTACAAAAAATAGGGATTGATAATGTTTCATGGTTGAGTTAAGTTTTGAACATTATTAATATATATATATGTATATATATATATATATGGGATTGTATAGGTGAACTATGTATATATACTTTGCATAGATGTATAGGAACTAAGAATATGAGTTCTTATAAGTTCATTTGCATAAGAATTTGATTACATGGAAATATGTTGATATTTCCCTAAATTGGACAAATATGGAAAATTACTATCGATACTTAATAAGATATTTGATTAGGTGTTAAATTGATGTTTTTCAATTGAGTTTTATTATATGCTTTGAATAAAACTTGAATAGGGTGAAAGGGGTTGTGTTTAGTTAAATATGCACTTATACAGTAGGCAAAGAATGAAAGATTGTTTTTATTTTAAATTATTTGAATATTATGATCAAGTTAGTTTTATATATTAATTATTTATGTTGTGTCTGATTTTCCCTAAGTATTTAGCTAGCACATGTGCGTGTCTTATTTTCTTTTGATTATATTTTGTCCTTATTTTTTGTGTGTTTGAAGGTCAATTTATTTTGTTTTATATTGGTCAAGGTCTAATTAGGTATGATGTGAGTTCAAGTGACTCCATTTCCCAATGGAAGGACAAGGCTATTGGTCTAGTTAGCATTGGAGGCATGCTACCCCTATGAATCACCAATTTATTGACCATTGTTGACCCATAAGGTTAAAATGTCAAAACCTATTACAAAAAAAATGTTTTTCATTTATTATATCCTTGTTTATAGCTTTTTCATGCCTTATGATATCTTAAAATAGTCTTTCAAAAGTCTTATTAACATAAGTAAAGGTTTATTTGACAAGATTAAGGTAATAGTTTATCTATGTCTTATGATAGCCTAGACATGTCATTGTGTAAAAAAGGTGGGTCCAAGAGGTTTCATTGGTTATTAGGTTTTTAAAAAATTAATGTTTCCACTTAATCAACTTATACAAACATGCCACACTTGTTTGGAAATATTAAGGTTATTTTCCAAACTTCAAGGTAAAGTTTTATGCAAAAAAGGTGATTTTAACTAACTCCAACGTAATACAAAGTTGACTAAGATGAATGAGCCATATAATACACTTCAAAAATTTCTTGAAGGAGTTATCTAACTACAAAAAACGTCAATAATGTCAAATATATTAATTTTTTAGGTCTAACCTCCAAAAAAGTTAGATTTATGCACTTGTATGGACTTGGGAGACTCACTTATAGGTTAAAACATTACATAGGTGTCTTTTAAGTTTATAAAGATTAAATTCATGATTAGATTATATTTACAGGTCTAGAGAGCCTAAAATTTACTTCTTTCCCTCCATCACTCATTAGCAAGTTAATAAAGTCAACCTTGTAGACACTTAAAATTGGCCACTTTTATGGTTAAGTCAGAATTTAGTTCAATTTCTAACAAATGTCATATTTTAAGCCTAAAAATCACCTTAATTACACAAATTCATACATGAGGTAAATGGTGTATTACCCTATATACATCACTAACCTAGTTCTATTCTAACCCTAGTCAAATTATGACCTAGTAATTTGGCACTTTTGGCATGTTAATCTACTAATTCATGACATTAAAATCAATTGTCTAAAATATAAAAATCACTAAACATGAATAATTATATTTCAATCCTAATTAAATTGCCTAAACATAAAATCCAAAACAAATTAGTGAATTTCATTTACTGAAAAGGATTTTTTGCTAAAAATGAGCCAAAGAGTCAAATGAGCTTATAAAGTAATTTGTTATCTCATAAATATTCAAAAATATGAATCACATCTCACAAATATCTAAAGTGAGTTGTCATACCTCATAAATAATAGAAATAGAGGGGTAAATATTTCATGAGGGCCTTTAACCCTCATATAGTTAGACTGACCTAACCAAGGTTAATTTTGAATCAACTAAATCTATAATTTAACCTAACCTACCCATGGTTAAAGTTAGTTCTCTAAGCTATAAATACAAGTGCCAACACCATTGATCCATAATATTTTGTGTGTAAGGTTATTATATAGGAATACCTTGTTGAAGTCTTTAAAAATAAAGGTATTATGCCAAAATTCAACACCAAGCCATAAGTTATATTAGAGAGATGCTACCTCCATATATGAGCATTTCTAAGAGACTACAATATTCATAAGCCAAGCATAAACATTCATATGCCAAAAAGTAAGAATCATGTGTGACAAATGAGGTAAGAATTTTTATTGTATTCATCTCTTTTTTTCACTTTTCCTTATTGTGTTATGCTCCCCCTTAGTGTTTAGATAGGAAGGTTTAGTCTTATTGCATTATTATTATGTTTTCTTTTTTGAACCAACAAGAGACTAATCTACATGTTTGTTTCCTCTTTGAACTCTTAAGATATAAAATTAGCATGCCCAATGGGACCATAACCCCACAATTTCTTCCCATGGAATTTTAGGACGACCTCTTTCTAATATTTTTCATGTCAAAATCTCAACTTGTTGACCAAAAAAGTGAAAAGTTGAATCTCACAGACATTACATATGAAGTTATGTTTTTTCTCTATGTAGTTGTGTTATTGAAACTCCCAGTTACATTATTGTAACTCCCAATTGCATTATTGAAAATTTAGTTTCATTATTTAAAATACGTTATTTCAACTCCAAATTGTGTTCTTGTTAATTCCTAGTTGCATTATTAAAAAGTTAGTTCTGGTTTTGCATTTCCAATTGTGGTTTTGTATTTTCAATTGTAATTTTGCATTTATAGTTATAGTTTTGCATTTCCAATTATAATTTTGTGTTTTCAATTTCATTATTTTTAATAGTTACATTATTGTAATTTATAGTTGTAATTTTTCACTATTTATTTTATAGGCAACTGTAATTTTGCACTAATCAGTTATAGTTTTGTGTAAAGTTACAGTTTTACTTTGTATATCTATGGTATTGCACTATGTGAAAAATAAAGACAAACTTGATATCTAAATTTTAATTCTAATTTATTCACTTTATTTTATATTCTAAGCACAAATACCCCTTAACACTTTTTGTAGGACCCAAGGACCAAGGAAAGACATTTTTAACACTCTAATATTCATATCACATTTACATTTGGTGTTTAAAAATTATTTACTTGATTTTTTTTATTTTTAAAAGTTCACAACTCAAAAAAATCTAAGGGGATAAGCTTCACATCATATTTCACTTGGTGATCTAAAAGTGAACTCACACTCAAGTTCTAATAAGAGATTTTACTTTTTGATTGTTATTGTGTGTTTGTTTTGTAAACTTAGTGTAGTATGTATGCTCTCCCCCAATCCCCTTTAGAGAACTTGGGTGATCAAAAATGCTTCACTTATTGATTTTGTCTCTTTGTCCAAAGCATGGAAG
The DNA here is from genome assembly GCA_037957365.1 of Torreya grandis. Classification (NCBI taxonomy): domain Eukaryota; kingdom Viridiplantae; phylum Streptophyta; class Pinopsida; order Cupressales; family Taxaceae; genus Torreya; species Torreya grandis. Next base: position 1,091,769 of record JARHVA010000804.1, on the reverse strand, counting down.
GAAATTCATTAAGGCACTCACAAAATTTTAAGTGATTGGGATGATCCCCAAAATGACCCTAAAGTCCTACTTTTTTTTATTTTCTTACATCTTGGCTTGTGGGTAGGAGTTCATAGCCTCCCCATGGGTTCTCTAGGGAAGCATTGACCTAATAATTCATCTCCTAGCATAATTTCAACGCCACTCCATGGTATGGGTATATAAATTGAGTTTAAATTACTAGGATGATTATTTTAAGAGTTAAACAAGCTCCATTTGTAAGATACTACCTTGAAATGTAGGTTTAACATGAACATCACACTACATTGAGTAATTGATAGTTTTAGTGGTTATGAAAAGGACAAGACCTTTTCATAACAAGATAGTTAACATGTATCCAAATTATTTGTTATGCCCTAGTACTAACCACACAATGGGACCATTTATATTGTATGAAACTTGATAATTTTTAGACGTATCCACTTGATGCAAAATATTGTCAATGCAAGATGAGTAACCTGAAGTTCCATGTCATCATGTGAATTATTAAGAGAAGAGGGGGTCTAAAAAACCTTTTTAATTAGATTGAAAATTATTTCCTCTTAAGAAGGATTATATACACATAATTTGATAATACAAATCCACCTTGTCATTTTTTAGGATTAGGATGATACACTTAAGTGTTTCTAAGTCTTTTCATTTTTACTTGCATTATTTTGAGTTAAATTTTTTTTGTTTTTCAACAACATGTCAAAAAAAACATTAACATTGTCTTATACACCCCTTTGGCCTAAGAGGTTTTACTTTTTCCATTTGTGTCACACTTTGTGGCTTGGAAATTTATTCAAAAACCATTTGTGTATCTCTTATTTACACAAGTCATTGTTATACTGCCCATTTCATTTTAAAAAAATTCCTTGGATATTCTAGTACAAAATCTTTTGCCATGTCATTTGTTTGAAATTGCATCATTATGTTGTTGGATTTGTTCCCATATCTTTTCAATTTTACAACCAAGTTTTGAACCTTTGTTATACATCTCTTGTTTCAAATGCACAATTATGCTTCCTATTTTGGTCTAACCTTTTGCATTAGAACATTCAATTATTTTTTAAATAAAATATGAATCTCAACCTCTTGAATTATAAATATTCAACTAATCAAGTTCATGTTGAATCCTCACCTAATTTTGGCTTAAGTTATCTACCTTTTGTGTTTGGATTATGTTACTTGGGTTAGTTTTCATATTTGATCTAAAGACCCCTTTCCTAGACCTAGTACTTATTTTTTTCTTTGTGCCTTTTTTAGAGAATTATTTTGAGACATGTGGTTTCCATATGCTTTGTTTGAATTGATTGTGCCAATATTTTGAATGTTCTAGTCCCTTTATTCTAATAGTTTTCAAGAGTCAAACTTTGAGTCTTAAAGTGAGCCAATTGTTGAGTGTTGTTTGAGCCAATTGCCTCAATTTAGTTTGATTTTAATATATTTTTTTTTTAGTTTTATGTTTTTAATTATAGACTTTTTTTAGTATAATTATAACCACTTTGGGAAAATTGTTGCTATCTCTCGACCCTAGTTGACAATTGTTCTACTTTATTTAGACACTCTTGTGACTGGTTATAATTGCCTATGGGCAAATTAGTACTCTATCCATAAACAAGTTTGAAACTTTGTGTTGATTTTTTTGTTGATTATAACCCCCTTTGGTCAAATCAATATCATTTTGGTAGATCAGTTTTACTTTATATTTGTCCTACCCTTGCCTAGTTTAGTTTTTTTTCTTGTGTCTTTTTTATAGATCCAAAACCACTTTTTTAGATCTTGGTAGTTCATTACCTTTATACCCTTTATTTATCATGTAACATATCCATGGATATAAACTTTCCTCACTACACACATAATATGACCATGTACAATCCTGGCTATAGGAACTTTGTGACTAGTGACTCTTTTATTGAAGAGTCATATGATGATATCACTTATGAGATATATCCTTATCCATCTTATAACTTTCCATACATTTAACAAACGTATGGACCTTTAGCATAGTATTTGGTAAGTTTGCCTCCTTATCTAGGCCAAGAGTAAGATAAAATACAACAACCCCTTTCTCAAATGATGCCTAACCTTGAACAAAACCAAACAACAAGACCTCTATTATGTCATGAGGTCCATGCAAACTAACTATGATCCATACTTGTTTGAACACATTTTTTTAGAACACAAAGATGAAGTGCTAGTTACATGTTTTAAAGTAGGTGTCAAATTTATGTCAAACTTCCCACAAGAAAGTTTGAGTAGTTTGATAAGGACTCCAAGTAATGTGTTATGAATTCAACCATTCTAATAGTCATCTACTGATTATAACCAAGATTGGTTCAAATTCCAAAACAAGGCCAAAATGTGCTGACAAAAAAAAGGTATTATGGATGAATAAATGGAATAGGTACAAGTGTACCAAAAATATATCAATCTAGCTCATAAACTTAATGTAAAGGATATTTATAATGTGCCACTCATTGAGATAGTTCCATAAACAAGGTAAAAAATAAATGCTTTGGGATATGTAATTCAAAATGTAGACCCCTTTAGCCAAAGCACATTGGTTGGTGATATTTATAATGTTCACATTTTTATGGAAGATAATATTGATCAAACACAAGATACAATCAAAAATGTTATGGCTAGCATGCAGTGTAGTCCAATAAACCAAAGTGGGTCTAATTTACCACTGATCATGTTACATTTGTAGTTTAGGATTTTGAATAGGAAATAAACATGTATATTAGTAACTTCTTAGTTAAAAATAAGAAAAAATAAGAACAATAATGCACTAAGACTAACCCTCTTTCCTAAACACTAAGGGGGAACATAACACAATAAGAAAAAGTAAAAAAAAGAGATGAGGATAATAAAAATTCTTACCTCTCTCATCACGCATGGTACTTACTTGTTAGAATATGAATTTTCATGCTAATATTATGAAAATTATAGTCTCTTAGCAATGCCCATTCCTAGAGTATCATCTCTCTAATGTCACTTGTGTCTTAGTGTTGAAGTTTGGCACAAATTTAGCATAATAAATTTACTCTTAAAGACTTCAAGAAGGTATTCCTATTGAATAACCTTACACACAAAATCTCTTGGATAAATGGTGTGTGCACTTGTATTTATATCTTAAAGAACTATCTCTAACCATGGGTAGGTTAGGTTAAATTCTAACTTGGGTTGAGTAAAACTTAATCTTGGATAAGTTAGTCTAACTCTAGGAGGGTTAAAGGCACTCATGAAATATTAACACTTATATTTATAATATTTATGATGCATAACAACTCACTTCAGATATTTTTGAGATGTGAGTCATATTTTTGAATATTTATGAGATAATAAATTACTTTATTAGCTCATTTGACTCTTTGACTTCTTTTTTTGACACAAATTCCTTTTTAGTAAATGAAATTCACTAATTTGACTTAGATTTTAAGTTTAAAAAAGTTAATTAGGATTTAAAATATAATTAATCATGCTTAGTATTTTTTAGATTTTTTAAAATTTACTTGAATGTCATGAATTAATAGATTAACATGCCAAAAGTGCCAAATTACTAGGTCACAATTTAACTAGGGTTAGAGTCGAACCATGTTAGTGATGCATATAGGTTAATACACTATTTAAGATAGCCTCATCACATTTTTGGGTAATTAAATACCTTTCACTGATTAAATTGGGAATTTCAAGTGATTTCTAGGTCTATACTATGTTATTTTCTAGAAATTAAATTGAATGTTGACTTAAGCATGAAAGTGGCCAATTTTGGGTGTCTAAAAACTTCACATGCTCAGTATGGATAGAGGAGATAGAGTCACGGTCTAATATTTTTTCATAATAATGGGTAATAATGAGCTTTAAATCCATGGAAATGGTTGTTATATTGGTGTCCCCTCATTTATGAATAATCGTTAAGAAGGCAGGGTAGTCAAAAATAGCTAGTTAACCCCATAGGCTCAATTTCTCTCCTTGAAATGATAGTTTTAGAAATTTTTGAGTAATGAGAGATAAATAATATTATATGGAGTATACACAACCATTTCATTTATTATTCCATTATTTCCACACATATTAACAACCAAGCATCAAAAGAGTTTTCATGTAAGGTGAAATTACAAGTTACAATTCAAGGTTTTAAGGTTTTCTACAAAGTCCAATACATCAAAATGATTTTTATATGTTTCCACCATATTAAAACTTAATTAAATGATATTTAATCATATGATAATTTTTTACTAGGCTTCTAAAGAGTCATATCATCAATCACTTCAAGGACTACATGCAGGTTACATATACAATAATGGTTGAAGAGATCTTGTCTTACCTTGTCAGAGTGATATGATGATCATATCGTCAAATAATGAAATTAAAAAATATAAAATTTATTTTATAATTTTATGTGATAAAAAATTACATCATATAAGGTCTATGAACATAAAAAAATGTAGACCCACAAGTTCATAGACTAGTAAGATTGCATTTCATGAGAAATATATTGAAATGTGCATCAATATTGGAGTTTGTAAACCTAAAAATTGAGGTAAATTTATTTTTATTACACTTTTATGAATTAAAGACTAGTATAGCGGGTGTGATTTCAAAACTCAATGCTAGATACATCCAAATGTTTACCTAAAGCTCATTATAGGCCTAAGAAAAGAATGGGTTAGTAGAGTAGTGGTTGAGAATTTCAACAGAATAAATAAGATATTTGAAATTGATTAAATTTAAATATTTATCATAAATATCAAAAGTTTTAGTATTTTTTTTAAATGATTCCCATCCCAAAGATACAATTTATACTTCCAACATATACCTACAACCAAGAGTGTTTTGGCACAAATAGTGAAAATATATGATGCAAAGTTTTATGGTGGAATTGGGGTTTATGTGGGTATGATAAGTGTATGTAATCATAAAATAAGACATAAAATAATGATTAGATAAACCATCAAGGCAGAGTCACTTTAAAACCCTACAGTCATATTCACATAGTCATCTTCGTTCCCACATGCCTACCTAGTCGAAATTGAGGTGTTTACTTATTTTGAGACTTAAGATTTCATGGAGAATAATTAAATAACATGGAAATGATCTTAAAATATCTATAATAAACTCCATATGGTATTTAGAGTTGATAAAAGTGGTGCCAAGGTTAATAGGCATGTTAGGCCTTAAATCACACACATAGACTCATATGTATAGATAGATGAATAAAATCTATTTCTAAGGGTGATGATGAAGTAGTAAGTACCTAATAAGAGGTTTATAGACTTAAATAAAACATTATATGATTTTTTTAACACATCAAGTGGAGGAAAATATTAAACACAATAAAAGGAATCATAAAGACCTATAGACCTAAGTGAGTTTCCCAAGCCTACTCATGAAGATTGAATTATTTGTACATATGTTGAATAATTTTTTGAGGGAGTATGGAGTATTAGGGTAAATATGGATGAATTTAAACATTTAAAATTAACCCACACAATTTTAAAACCTATAAATAAGGATGAAATAATTTGGAAAAGACTTTTAGGGTTAATTTTGTAGGGTTGATCACAAACCCTTATGAGAGAGTTGTGTATGTTCCAAGCCATGTGAGGGGGGGTGGGGTATTAATGTTTATAAGTGTTTTAAAAGGTAAAAATAGGTAATAAATAACTCACTAAAGTGTTTTGAGGTTAATACCAAAAAAAATTACCCTTTCTACTCTTTTCTCACTTTAGACCTCATAAATGCATAGTTTGCCAATATGAGACGAACCAACTTTTATGGAGATCCTCCAAGACAATATGAATGGTGAAAAAATATATAAGTTTTGGTTATTATTTTTTATTCCATCATACCTTCAATAACTAGTTCTAAATTTAAGGGCTTGTACTTTATGAATCATTGTTAAGATGATAAGTGTGTTTTTGGCTACCTAGAGGACTAGAAGTGATCCAATGGAAGAAAAAGGCCTTAAAATTACTTATAATGGATTTAAGTGAATTTAAATGACATTTTTGACCTTATAATATCTCATGAGAATATTCTAAAGTAATTTTTGTTACATGTGAAGGTATAGGTGTATGAAATTGACCTAAAAAGCTTGGTTGAAGGCTTGTTTATGAGTGTGCAGGGCATGAAATGGTTTATAAATTAGGTATCAAGGGATATAAAACATGGAAATGTGTCACATAATAATCTACATACGTTTTTATGTCCCTAAATATGATATATGAGCCAACCAAGTCATCAATTTGGCTAAGATGGTGATAAATGCACCATTGTGCTAGCCAAGGAGCCTATATGTAGACCTATTAAGCACTTCAAGAGATCTCTCTTCAGCAAGATGAGTTTTATGGTTATTTTTTAGGCCTAAAAAAACTATTTCCAAGATTTATAACCTATAAAATACTTGTAAAATCAACTTAACTACTACTCATGCATGAACAAACACCTATGTTAGGGTTTTAGCCATCTCATGGTCCACCCATCTGTACGGGGTCTCAAAAACTAAAAATTGACATGGAACATGTTCAGGGGATGGGTAAAGTGAATAAAAAACATATTTTAAGTTTCATAGATGTGGGATTTAATTTGGGCCAAAACTCAATTTCTAGGCATGGAGGCGTAATTAGGGAGAGAGATTAGGTGAAAAAGGACACTTCTACTCACTTTTAGGTCATGAAATTTTGCATGGATATGTAAGGGAATCATGGATAGTAAATTTTTTTTTCTTAGGATAATTTGTACACTATTATATAGAATGAGGTTTACATGTTTACACTGATATAAGGAATTAAGTGTCAGTGATAACTTTAGGTACAAGATGAAGTCTTAGAGAGAGTTTGAGGCCTCAAAATGAGTTGTTTCATGTCTAATATAATATATAGATTCCATACATGGAGATACATTGCATTGGTAAGGTTGAAATAAATAATTTACACTTACAAGCAAGGATAGGCATAATAAGACCAAGTGAGATTTAAAACACCTAAGAGGTGTAATCATCATTATAATATCAATTTTAGGAGTTTCTTAATAATTGAAAATTGATAGTAATAGGGGTATAAGGTGACTCAAGTTGACATGATGATGAAAGGTGCCATTTATCACCTCATAATATGAGATAATCGATAGTTTTGAATAATAAGATCAAGGTGTCAAGAAAGTTTGAAACTCCTACACCACTTGGAAGAGGAACTTGTCTTAAGGAGATCAACACATGTCTTAGAGACCTAATGGGACTATTTCATAACTCCTTGATTTTAAATCTCTTCCTAGATACTTGTCTCCTCTCTCTCCTACATCCTTCTCTCTTTTTCTCTTTGATTTCTCTATAAATTCAGCCTTGATAGACTATGTATTCATCTTCCATCTAGGTATGGAAAATCCCTGCCCCTTTACAAGATTTTGATCAATGATAAACTTCTGGTTTTACTTCCTCCTTTAACTAGTTTCAATGTGTGTGCATGACTAGTTGATCTTGTTAAGTGATTAGTATAGCTTCCTTGGCATGTTATCATTTTCTAGCATTCATATTTAGTTTAAAAAATTATTTGCAGGTCTTTTGAAGTGTCTAAGTGAGGTGTGAAGGTTGAGTGAATTATCTATTCATTAGTTTCATTCTATGACCTCTTGACTAGTCTTCTTATCCCAAGCATATTTAACAACCTTCATGTGAAGTGATAATTCAGATAGGTAGATTAGGAGTAGTGTTTGTTTTAGGTTAGTCTCATGGTTGATGTGCATATGTAACTTGTTATTAGTGGTCAAGTAATTTTGGTGCATCACCTCCATTAGAGTATGTTTCTCTCCATTTTTACTAACAAGATGGTAGATTAGTGAATGAACCTAAGTGATACATCAAGGATAAATATACTTTTAACTTAAAAATTCAATCCATCTAAAGGTCACCCATAGACTATGATTGTATCCATATTATTCTAAATTTTGAAGGCTTGAACAATATTCCAATGGTGCAAATTTGGGATATAACACTCATTATATTGGTTCCATTTATATTGTAATCACACTAAAATTATAAATTGCCAAAATTGGGGGGTTTATCTAATTTAATTCTATTTTTGGGTCAATTGTTTGGATAAAATTAGTGATTTTTGGGAAATTCTAAGGGCCACCCAAGATCCAAATTAAATCTGGTGTTAGGGGTGCTCCCCCCCCCCCCCAACTCACCCTTTATCATGACGAGAAAAGTGATTGGGGATCTTCCCCTTGACCCCATTGGGGTCTATTAACCCCAAACATTAGAATTACAACCCCTTATTCAATATTTATGTTGTATTTTCTTCCACTAGAGGGTGAGATTCAATTTGATAAGAGGTTAGATCCCCTCACAACAATATTTTATGTATTATTGAAAATTATATGCAAACACATTATCAGTAGAACTCTACATCCTCATGTTTCACTTATTTGCATTTTCACATGTACTCATTTGGTAATCATTACAATAATTTTATCTTTTACATTTGGACACATCCTCAATGGTATATAACATCCATTCATTGAGATATGAATTTGCACTTTTGAACTATTTGATCTCACCTATTTGGATGCATTATCAATTGAGTCTGACACCTATACATTTGAGTGTGTTGTTTTACTTACAAACACATGGGGGCATTATTGATTATCTTTGAGGGATTTTTATGGGACTTAATTTATATATTATGCACACACTCAATATTTTTGACCTATGTTTCACTTTTGTATCATTTGTATTTATTTTTCTCATATTTTTGGGTGCATTGTTATTTGACACTAATGCCCATTCATTGTGTGTACATTGTCTCTTATGCAATTTTTTTCTCATTGCACTTATTTGGTGTCTTATCTTAGGTATGTCAAATCCACTTGAGAGATACCAAATAATGAGGATATTTGATTCTACACCAATGGTTCTTCTTGGAAAGACCAACTAAGCTTCTTGGTATGTTTGTATGGAACACTTTATTACAATACATAATTGTATTCCATTCCTATATGGATATATTCTTGCTCCCATTAATCTTATAAGGTATAATAAGTGGGATAATACTTATGAAAAGGTTATTGATACCTTATTATTTCATGTTTCCATGGATCTTCATTACCATGTGGAGCATACATAGTATCCCTGCACTATTTGGAGCATTCTTTAGTATTTTTTTGAAGTTCCTACTAAGATTTTTATCACTCCTCCTCTTCTTATAATTTCTTCAGATACTATTGTATTCCCTCATCCTACTAATATTTATTGTGATGACACATTCTTGGTAGACCATGCTCTTCCTTCTATCAATCCACCACTTCAAGATGAGATTCTACTTAACCTTAGTTGTCCTATTATAGAATCTACTTATGTCCTTATTTAGGATGTTGTTCTTTCATATCCTTCACATTATTTTACTTTAGAGGAGTATGTTATTTCTAGTGTAAGTACACCCATTTAGAGCTTCAATGACTTATATGTTCCTATGGATATTTATATTTTAGATCTATGTGCTTCATCTATAGTATTTTATTAACTTTCTACAATTATTGAGTTGAAGTATCCTCTTCAAATGGACATTCTTCCAATTAATGCTCCATGTTGTTATTCTAATAGGTTTACTTTAGTGTCATTACATCTACTCCTTGTGCATGATCTTACCAGACCTATGCCACTCCTTAGTTTTGGACCTACTTCAGATATCTTTGTGTTGTTACCCTCACCTTCTATTATGTAATGGGTAGAATTTTATTACACAGCCTATGTTCTTCCTTTGGCAAAAGGAATAAACATGTTTCTATGTAAGTGGAGCTTATTCAGTCCTTAGGTATAGGATTTCATTAGGTACATTCATCATTATGCAATTTATACTATAGGTAGGTTCAACATCTTCTATGGAAACTTATTAGCTCTTCTCTCTATGTGTTATGTTTCTCTCACTATTTGATGCATTTTTAGTTGTGCCTAATGTCCTTAGAGCATCCAATATTTTTATTTTTATTTTATCTCTCTATAGGGGGAGTTTTTGTCTATGGGTTTTCACCTCTTTTCACTTTATTAGTGTTTCTTTGTACATGGGTGCCTCATCAGGTCTTGTTTATGAGACCCATTTCCTCTACCACCTAAGTTACACTTAAGGGGGTATTAGTGTAGGACTTTATTTTTTGCATATTTATTATTATGGATTATATCCTACACATGTCATATGGGTTATTCCACCTCACTTAGAGTTTTCATATACTTATGGATATGCTTACTTAGGTGTGAATTGTCATAGGAGTTACATGTTGGTCTCATTATTGGCTAGATAGAGTTACTCATAACATACTATTCCAGGAATGGGAGTTACACTCCTAGCACATGCAAATTAATTTTATGGGGGAGTTACATATTTCACTTCCTATTTGTACATTTGAGAAATTGATTTATTCATGTGGAATATTGGATATTTTAGCCATTGAGACTTGTGAAGTATTATGGAGTGTTAAACCATTGAGACTTATGAAATATTATGGAGTGTTAAACTATTTATGGCTTGGTGAGCTTATAAATCTTCTTGTACTAATGCACTTATTCAGTTATGTTTTATGACAGTTTATAGAGCTATGTGAGTTCTAAGTTATGTGTTGATAGGCTAGTACTATAAAAAATATTTGTACACCCATTTCATGAATACAACCTATTATAGTTTCTACTCAACTTGGTTTCTTGTTTTAATTGATTTATGTGTTTGATCTTTCAATCACCGATCTTGGACATTCTTACCTTGGATGATTCTGACAAGGTGTTTATAATTTTTTAGGTGTAATTTCAATTGAAACTTTAGATTGGATTAAAATCTCACTAATTATGTTTTTGTGAACATATAATGTATGTAAAAGATCTAAGATAGAAATTTTCATAGGTTTTCTTTTATAATTGTTCCAAAATATCATAAGGCTTATCCTTTATCAAATTAATTAGCTTGGTATTTCAAGGAAGAGGACCTTGAATGTGATTATTTGAGGGAGGAGGTGGTGGGTCTTACATGGTAACCTTTTAGTATCATTTTGTGATTGCATAACCTTGAGTTAGTAAAGGGCTACTATAATTAAAATAAGGGGAATAATGGCTCAAAATAGTAACTCTTGGTTGTTGAATGGATTTTGGGCCATGATGAACCAAAGGAGGATTACCAAAAAATAGAGGTGGAGGTCTTAGAATGAAAATGAATGTATTTGGGTATTTTTAGTATCTATATTAGTATTTATATTAATGGTATCAATGTGTTCTCTATTAATGTGACCTAAAACATTGTATCTATAAGTGACACTTTTTTAATGACTTGGTTAGAATGGGAATCTTGACTTTCATTCTCATTTTTTTGTTGTTGTTGTTGTTCTCTCTGATGTTGATTTTGAGGAGGTCTATTTTAATTTTTAGCATTATTTTATAGAAAAGGGTTGTGATATATACTTAATTATTTATTATACATCTCAGCCACATTATCTAATGATATCTTTCCACTTTAAATAGAATATTGAATGAGATGGTTTAACTATACACATTTATGAACAAAGTGGCCTTTTACCTGATGGTAGTCACAAAATTCAATCTCATTGTACCAATTTTGCTTAGTTTGGTTTTTAGGAAATGATTTTGGTACTATCCAAATGATCATGTTGGTGGAAGCTAACTTTTGGAAGACCATTTCAATGGGCTCACTAAGATTGATAAAAAATTTGTGATTATAATGGCCTATTCTCAAAGACAATATTTACAAAAAAAGAGGATGACTAGGTGGGTTTGGTTGAACATGTGATGTTTTTCCTATTTATATATGATGTGATTAAGTCACCACATCTCCTAAAACATTCCTATTTATATTGAATGGCTTAGCTTTTTATAATGTATTTTCATACACTAGTATGAGAGCTTGTGCTTGAGCCTTGATCTAATTTTGATTCTGAGAATAAACATTAATTATACCTTTGTCAATGAGATCTTATTAAATTTGTATCCCCTTCATGATAAATTCTTCAAATTTATTGTCACAAACAATTTTTAGGTTATGATCAACATCAAACTAAATATGTGTGGTGTATATTATGGCCAATTAATTTTTAGGGGGATTATGTGGAATACGGTTAGCTAAAGAGCACCACCATTTTAAGTAATTGTCAAATCTTTCTCCTCCTCTTTATTTAGTATGACATAGGCCCACCATGGTCTACTCATGTTCTACATCTAAGGAAAAATGTTTTATAAAATTTTATGACAAATCATCAAAGTTATCGACAAAATTATTGGATAGACCATGAAACCATTCTAGAGTGTGTCATGTCAAGCTATGGGGGAACAAGTGAAGTAGTTATATAGAGTTTTATGCCACTTCTTGGCAAGAAATAAATAATTATTTTAGATGATCCTTAAAGTCACCTTTTACTTTATATTTTTAAAATTTAGGCATCTCAAAGCGATTTGGAAGAAGAATTTGAAGATAACTCATGTCAGAAGGATAGGATCACATGCCATCCATTTTAAACTTCTTACTTTGATATCTTGCCTGAATGGAAAAATATGTATCTTTGACCTCTTGTAAGTCTTGAAAGGTAGGGATAGAATGAAAGCAAGTGGGGATATTTTGTGGGGTATTCAAAGGTATGGTACCTTGACCTAGATAAATAATTTGTATATAATATTGAGGAATGTGCATGTAGTTAGTTCTACTAGGAATATTCACTCTTTGAGTAGAATTGTATTTTTGATATGGAACTTATTGTTGGTAAGGCACTTCTTGTTTAGTGAAACATTGATTTGTAGGAAACTGAGGCCTTAATGGAGGAATTTATTTTTGGGAATTCAATGAAACTTGATGGGATTAGAGGGGAAATAATTTTTTATTCCTAGGAACTTGACACATATGAGGAACTTATTGGTTAAATAGCATATGTAGTTATCTTGAGGAGGCTCTTTATTGAATAGGAGTGGTAATTAGTTTAATCATAAAAATGCATTGTTTGTTTAGAAAATGTTGGTTGTGGATTGACCAACACCTATTGAGGTGTAATATTGGTCACCACCTCTCTAGGTAGGGGATTAGTCTCCATTTGTTGAAGCGGGGGACTGATTTCCACTTATTGAAGTGGGGGATTAGTAACATACTATTATGGCTTAGATGGGGTTACAATTTATTGTTATAGTCATTAGAAAGAGGAGGTCATGGAGATGGTGGAATAATTATTTTTTGAATATTGGATGGTACTTAATGTGTGTTAAAATAAGCTATGTGATATCCATCCACCACATTTTGGGTAGAGTCTACATGGAGACTCAAATCTGAATTAGTTTCTAGATTGGCTTTAGTTATGGGTGTATTAAACATGTCCAAAACTAATTTTTTAATGGGAAATGGATAAGTGGATTTGGATAATAAATAGGATAATTACATAAGTGTAATGGTTGTTTAATTTGAGGATTGGACTCCAATAAAGATGGATTTTTAATATCCAATGTAGCAAGGGAACTAGTGAGATTAGTCAAAACGTATTTATCTTGTTGGATTTGGTTTTAAATAAATTAGCTTTGAAAATATTGATCAATGAGTTGACCTTTCTCTTTGTTTGACACAAAAATATCTTAACTAGAATTTGGCATTAAATTTTGTTCTTAGTTATAGGCAATTTAGTTATTAATTAAGGTAAGAGGTGTTTTTTTAGGTGTTTAAACCAAATATCACAAATCCTCTATGGAAAAACTAAGGGGAAACATGGCACCCATCTACAATGATCTAACAAGATGCTCATCTTTATTATCAAATAATTAGAGATTAAATTTGTCTCATCTATATTCATCACTAGGTGGTGGATTGAAAAAATATTTTAGATTAGGTCATTATTTAGTGTCAAAGGCACATGTGATAGGTATGATTTGTATTGACCTTAGTCTACATTGGGTGATACTATTGGAAGGTATGTATTTTTTTTCTCAATTTCTAAATTAGATGGTGTATAAGAAAATTATTTTGGGGTTTATTGATCCTCTACATATGAATTATATCCATAGGGATTGCAAACCATCTCCTCATCAAATGAAAGGTTGTAAATAGCCCCACTACATGTGTACCTAGGCATGTATATATTTATAATATTCATCTTTGAAGGGTCTTGAATTTTAGGTACATGACTTCCCATATAATATCACTTAGTAACTAGCTTATCAAAGGAGAAACCCACAAATCTGGGCATAGTGACTTAAAGCATAAATACTCAATATTTAGACTAGGAAATGTTTTGCACTAAGGTCTTGTTTTGAAAGGGTCTTAGATATTTGAAACTTGGTTTTATGAATATATAAATTAGAATTGGCCTACTTGAGATAATTTAAATTTTTTATAAATGTAAATGTTGGCATAATAAATGGTCTTGGTAAATCAAAATTTGAACTAAACTTCAAATTTTGGACTTTATAAATGGAAATGGTTTTGGCACAATTTAAACTAGAATTGGATTTTGGTTTTGAAAATGGTATTGGCAATTAGACTTGGAATGTAAAATTGGTTTGACCTTTAAAATAAGGTTGGCTTATGCTTGACACTTGATTTGAAATTAAATGGATGTCATAATGACATATAATGAACAAAAAGTTTAGAATTTAGTTTAACTTTGAAAATAAAGTTAACTTGGTTGAAATGTCAATTTGGATTCAAAGGACAAGTATTTTGGTTCAATTTTGTTATCCTAATGACATGGTTTTAAAAATCAAGGAAGGTATTAAGACCAATTTATAATGTTTCACTTTGGTTTGACTTGGAATTTGAGTATATTAATACCTCATTGTGTGTGTATAAAATGGTTCTAATCTTGGACTTGGTTGGTTTGATTTGGTATTAAGTATAAACTTGGTTTTCACGTAACAATAAATCAACAATAAAAAGCATTATAAGGAACTTTAGTAACTAACATGGGTTTGCATCACATCTATTGATCCTTATAAGACACTTGTCTTGAGAGAAGATTAAAAGTTTAAAAGTTAATTAAAGAAATTATTATAATTATTGGTCATGTTTTTACACCCCTTTCTATGTCAAGGTTTGTAAAATTAAATCAATATTTGAGGGTTGTTACCTTTGTAGCCCTACATTAATGAACTATCTACAATAAAAGAGGTATCTAATAAGTAATCCAAGATCAGACCATTCATGATAGGGTCTTTTCCCTTCATAACCACTTCATCCATAATGGTCTTAGTGAAGTGATACCATATTTGGGGTTTTATTATAATTTTAAAATGGGTTATCTAGATGGTCCCTATATACATTGTGATACATGGGTGAAAATCCATCAATGATGAAGTTTAATCTTGTTTCCAAGATTATTCCTTTTGAGGGTAACACACATTAATCTAAGATATTGGAAATAACTCCATGGGGTTACATTCCTCGCATAAATTTGTACAAGCACAAAGCCAAGAATTTACAATGGTAATATTACTCAATTTATATACCCCACCAAATAAGTGGGGTTTGTTATGATGTTAATATGTCACTTCTTAGGTCAATGCACCCTTAAATACTTGTGAGAAGGTGATGAAATCCACCTCACTAAGTCAAAAAAAAATAAAGTAAGGCAAATAGGAATTTTTTTATTTTTTAGTCACCCAAAAATGTGAGAGCATACATGAAAAAACAACCCCATAAGATAATCAAGTAATTAAACAAACTTGAAATAAATTAAATAACTTCAAAAATAAACAAGTATGGTAAAACTAAATTGAAGTGTGAATTTGTTTTAGTGCCCAAATCAAAATGTGATATAAAATTGAATTTTTTAAACTCAAAACACCACTCTTTGTCTAAGGTCTTACAATAAAAAATGGTTAGAATTTTGAAACAAGTGGTTTTGAACCAAAAGGAACATGAAATTTGATTTGTTTTAGGTTTGGGCCTTAATACAGAATGTTCTTGCTATTTAATAGGTTAATTTCACTATTAAACCCTATAATTTTGTTGTTATGGCGTATAAATAGAAAACAAAGAATTAGAATAGAAACTATTTCAATGTAAGATATAATTATTTCATTACTGGTATTGACATTTTTGCTACTGAATAGAATGATTTTGCTGGTGGAAATTACAATTTCACTACTGAAAAAATTATTGATGGTCTAGATAATTTTGTTATAGATAGATAAACAAATAGAGAAAAATTAAAATTATTTCTTGATAAGGTATTACAATTTTGATAAAAGAATCAAAATTTTCACTATTAAATGTTTTAATTTCACAATTAACTAGAAAATAGTCAAAAAATAATAATGAATAAATAATTTCACTATTCTTATGTGATTTCACTACTACATAATTTAATTTCATTGGATATGTTTCCAATTTCAAAATAATACAAAAAATAGTGTTAGAATAGAATCTATAATGGAAATTATTTCATTTTTATTAAGATTGTAATTTCACTATTAAAATAAATAATTTCACTATTAAATTCCATGGTTTCATAATTTCACTGAGAACAAAGCACACAAAATATAGGGAAAATGATTTCACTATTTATAAGTTATTTTACTACTGGTAAAGATGATTTCTCCATTTATCTTTATGACGTCTCTAATAAAGTGTACAATTTCACTGTTAAGACCTATTAAGCAAAAAGCATAAAAAACAATTAAGACGATATCATAGTTTTAGAACAATTTTTCTAATTTTCTAAATAATTTCATTATTTACCTTGAAAATTTCATTGATAATGCCTCTAAATTCACCAATATAAAGTTATGAATTCACCATTTGATCTTGAATAGGTTTTAATGTAATTTTAGAGTGAAATATATATATTTAGCTTACTAGAAGGCCAATTCTGGTAATTATAATAATTCTAGTGGTCTAAAAAAGGTTGTAGGATGCATCCAATCCTTTTAGAGGTCCCACCAGGTGTGTCATTATGTAGATCAATAATCTAAAAGAGGTTAGTAATTTATTAGTGAAATAATCCAAAACAAATTGAAGACCTAATTTCTCAAGCCTAATCCATAAGTTGGGTTATGTGGTTAACACACAAGAAATGTAAATTTGAAAGATAAAAATACCAATTTTACATCCCTTGAAGATATGTTTGAAAATCCATCTAAAATGGTTGATCTTAGCTTGTAGATGTAGAATTATTTGTCTATGCTTGATTTCTTTGTGTGGGAATCACCTCTCTTTATATACACTTGGTCTTGGCTTTGGCTTGGCATGAGAGAGGGAGAGAGTTGATGAATCTTCTTGTAATAGTATAGTAGAGTAAGTTTACATTAGGAAGATTGATGAAATAAGAGGTGTGAAGGATCCATTTACATATTCCCTAGATTATTATGTAACATTCATCTCATCTTAATATGGAGGGTTTAAGATCAATCCTCAAATCCATAATTACACCTTTAGAGTGTGTAAGATATGACATTTAATGCCTTTTTTTAGTATGTAAGGCATTTTAGAAGAAAGTGCAGTCATTTTTCCTCTTGATTGTCTAAGAGAAGAAGAGTGTGTAATAGGGGTGTAAGAGATATAAAAGTGTGTGTAAGTGGCAATGTCATTATCCACCTTTCCAACACTCTACTCCATTCCATTGAATTTTCCCTATGATATTACTTATGTGAGTCAATTTTATATTTTAGGAAAATAGGTTATTCCAAATTAATGGAGTTTACTAATAGAGAAATGATTAGGATAATTAATCAAGGTTATTAATTGGAAATTAGAAGAAAGGTAAAGTTTGTAAAGTTTCTTTGTTTATCAATAATTCATTTAATTATCCTAAGAATGAACTTGTAAAGAGATAATTTTATTTAGGATGCACTTGATAAGGTAAATGATGAAAGATAATCCATTTCACCAATTAGGGATGTGCCACTATGATTTTGGTTTAAAATGATAGTTGTGTACGTAAATTTGGTCTAGTTTGGCAATTTATAATTAAATTTGTATGTGATTGTGGAAATTCATTTCAAACATAGTTTAGACATGGAAGTGCTTAAAATGAAGAGTCTATAGTATTGGTCTAATATAATATAGTATTTGGTTCACTTTTGGTATGGCTGAGGTCACTAAATCACTTAATATTGATAATTTTTATAGGCTAGACTTGATTACATCATCTAACCTCACTAGATTTATAGTGTGGGTTGACTTAAATCAACTCATGCTCACCATATTATAAGTATGATTTGGATGCATGGTTGAGATAATCTCAACTTTTAGTGGTAACTCACCTTTTCTCCAAGGTTGGGGGAAATGGTTTTCCTCCAATATCTTTATACATATTCACTTTATATATCTATATTTGTCTTGATCTCAATTTTAATGGTTCACAATGATACATGTTTTCAAATCAAAATGTCAAAAGGTAGGTGGTTACATTGATACATAGGTGTACTCATAGACCTTTCTCTTTATATTTAAATGCTTTCAATTTTATAATATTTTCACTAATTATATACTATAATATACATTTTTTTATAGGTTAGTCACCAAAAAATTACTCAAGTTAGGCTCGCCCAAAGGTAAGGTGTGTTATAAACACCCAAGTACACATTTATTTTGCTTTAAACAAGAAATTTAATTACTAGATTAAAGGGGGTAAATGTAGACACTATTTTTGAATTATATATCACCTCAATCTTTTACACTTATAAAATACATATCATAGATATACCTTCATTTTATCTACCTTCTTACTACTAAAGTCCTCACATACAATATCTCATTGTGCCTTTTACTTATCTCTTAGTTTGAACAATGTTATTCTAATGAATTATACCTTATATCATACAAAAAATTATATAAATTGGATTATATTCTATGTCTATAAGTTTTGGACCTATACTTGTTTTCCATCTATCAAGACACTTGCATCCTAGTCAGATGCTTACATTGACACAAGTATCCTATTCTGATGGAAGTGTCCATCACCGTAAAGTCATTTAATTTATAAATTAAATGTATCCCTATGGTCAACCTAAGTGATTTAGTGTCAAATATTCTCCAAAAAGGATTGGTATATATGCATGATCAATCCTCTCTCATTCCTTAGCTATAAAATTATTACATATCATAAGGTAAAGTACTAAAATTATTTAATCAAACATTAAAGTGGGAAAAATATTGCTTATTTTCTCATATTTATGCATCATTAATGTGTAAAACACATATAAATATATAAATTACTAAAGGATCATGCCACAATCCATATTTTCCAAGTTACAATTTAGGTCATTGTTTTACTTTCTTTCCACATATTGCACCCTTGTGCACACACAATCCAACACATTAAGGTATAACTACATCAATATAAGGCACTCTTTAGAGTAGTGGATATATAGTTATCACCCACTAATAGATAGTTATTTGAGGTTAGCTCTACATCATGATCCCATTAAACCATTTTTTCCAAGGTCATTATGAAGATGAAGATTTAGGGTTTTTATATTTCATGAGTAATGATAGCCCATGATATAGATATAAGAACATAAGAGTGAATATGACATAGAACCCATAATATCCCATGTGTTCACATCTATATCTAGCATGTATTCTTCATAGGACACCTACATCTAGGTTAAACATAAGCATCTATGTAACCTTTTGAGTTTAAAACAAGTATTTGAGGTCACAAAGGTAAAATTTTAAGAATTTGATGATTGATATAGAATATAAATCTAGTATATTTACATAATATTTGACATTAGATCTATATATGCATAGTAATCCAACTAAGTAATCTTTATTCTTTATCAATCACTAGTTGTACTTACTAATTTTAGCATACCTCAGTACATAAATTTAGAATATTTTTAAAATATGTTTTCATATTAACTAGCCTACTATAGAGATATTTTATCACCCTTGTTCCCTAGGTTATCTCTAACCCTAAAACATAAATTTATAAATCTAAATTTTAGGGTAAAATCATTCTATGTCAATTGGATAGAATAACACTTAGGATGAGATAAAGATGACCTAAAAATTGGGTAGAGTAATTCCTTAACACATGGGTTTACAATGATAATGTTGTGACTTAAGATATTTATGATTTGTTTGATGTATAAGGCATGTCATACAAATATGAGTATAAGACAAAAAATAATCAAGAACACACATTCATAATAATCCCTATCTTTATTTTAAGAATGGGAGTGTAACCAAAGTGTAGTCCATGTAACTACCTTTAATTGAAGTGATGACATATTAGTTTCACCTAACCCCCACTTCAATTGATATGTTATGAAATATTTGGGGAGGTTTGTTTCCCTCACACTAAAAGTGATTTATGGATAAAGGTATTAATCTAAATTTTGATGTGGATTTTATAAATGGTTTATGATATACCTTTCAAAATGTGAGGCTTAAAATCCATAGAGGATCAAATAATAGGAAATTCACAAGAGGTTTTATCCACTCTATGACCAATTTAGCTATAAAGGTCTCAGTGAAGTGCTACCAAGAATTTGGACTTTGAGGGTGATGTCTAATAGCATAAAATTAGGGATAAACCCCTTGCTATCATAAAACATTTTATGGGTAACTTTCTTATGCTCTTAATGACAAATAACCTCAATTTGTATCTCATGTTAGATTTATAGGGTTGGTACATACATTAGGATATGAAATACTTGGTACCATACCCTAAGAACTCATGAGAAGGATATGAAATTCATCCCACAAAGTCAAAAAATAATAAAATAAGATAAAAATAGTTTGTGTCTTTTGTCACCCAAGTTCCTGAAAGGGGGCAAGGGAGAGCATAAGGATGATAGACAATAATAAGAAACCAAAGTAAAAGGTGTAATTAATGAAATAAAATCAAATAAGTTGTTTATATTAGCAAATTTAAGTGTTGATTCCTTTTAAAAGCAATAAAACAAAGTGTTAAAAATATTTTTATTTATGTATAAACCACATATTTGTCAAGTGAATTTTCAATAAACAAGTTAATATTTTCAATTGTGGTCTTTGGAAAGCATGGGAAGTTGAAAAGTGATTTGTTATCTCATGGAAAAAATTAATGCAATCTCATCATTTAACAATATGATCCTATCATTTTTTAGGACAATCGTATCATTCTATAGAGAGAACAAATAATGAATAAGAAACTAGATATTCTACTAATTAGTAGGGTAATATCACCAATTTATAGGGTAATACCATTGTTAAGCATGCTGTTCTTGATGATGTTAAAATTTAAAAACAAGAAGAAAATAGAGGTCATTACCTTCATAATCTCACTATTTAGTAGATCAATTTCATTGATACACAAAAAGTTACTATTAAAAATCATACAATTTTGTTCATCAGGGTTTTATATATCATCATTTATAAATTGAGTGGAGTTAAGAGTAACCCTACTAATACTCAAGGTGATCCTACCATTTTCTTGAAAAACACTAATTGAAAAATAATAATAGAAAAGTGATATCATTGTTTCACATGTCAACACCTCCAACTATGTGGAGTGATCCTACTATACACAAAGTGATATTAATGATGGAAATATGGTATTTTTTGGAAAAATTAAGTGAAACTAGGCTAAAAAATGATCTAATTTCAAAATTAAAATATGATGGAATGTTCTCAAGAGGATTGTAGGGTGTGTCATACTATCAAGCATGTCACATGTAAACACACGGTTGAAAATGTGGTTAATTCATGTTAGATTGTAAACCAAGCATTAAAAAATAAACAATATAAAACCCTATGAATGGTCCTTGTATTGGGAAAGGTTTATATTAATGCAAATAAAATATAAAGACATAAACACAAAATTTATACCTTATTAATAGATTTTTTCTCCAATTTGGATTATAAATTGTGTTTGTGCCTATATTATATATAGGAGCCTTTGTCAATGTCACAAATTCATTTAGATACATTTCCCCTTGTATACTTGTGATTTGGGTGAAGAATGGAAGAATTTTTTAAGCTTTTGTTTTATTTATATATAGTAATTTTACACCATAAAAGCTTATCTATAATGGTAAATGATCATGTATTTATAGACTTATTAGAATAATTTCGATCATTATATGAAGATCAAGATGTGTGTCTAGAATTTAGTATAATTTTTAGTGTTAATGCCATCAATATTTGGGATTTGAGTCTGCATTAACTAGACATGGGTTCAATTTTTTGATATTTTATTGCATTTATTATAATGCTTGACAACTTTGCTTGTGATGTCATGATTACAGATATTTGAATCCACTTACTTTATGATAGGAGGAATAATTAAACTAATGAATTAAGAAAATAATAAATTTTAAAAGATATGGAATTTAACATTAGAGGAATATTAGGTTAATTAACTTAATGTAAAATTATGTGACTTTTGAAAGTTGAATAACTAAAATACCTAATTAATCCAAAATGTCTTTTACAAAGTTACAATTTGAATTAGGATTAATTAAGTAAAGGTGATTATTGGATATGGTTTATTTCCTAAATAAGGGATGCCCTAATATGTTTTAAAATATTAACATCGAGTTTGTGGTCAAATTTGGATGTTTCAATGATTTCTAACCTAATTTACACATTATTATATAAAGTCATTCAGATTGTGAATTGAAAATGAGAGTGATGAAATTAGATTGTCTAAAATAAATAACAATGGAAACAATGATGTGTGGAATATCATAATAATGGCATATTCCTAAACCCCACACATTATATTTTTTTGGAGGACTTGAAACTCAGTTCACTTTCCCAAACACTACACATGAAGGTACTTACCATGTAGAACAATCTTAACCAGTTTGGGAAGTATAATAATACAATTTTAAATCTCAAAATGGGCTGTAAAAAAAAACAAAAAAATGGAGGGATTTTTCATCTCCAAGTTAAAAGAGGCAAAAAAAAACATATGGTGTCCATAATCACAACCATGGAAAATAATAATAAGAGATGGTACTAGAAATGTCCTTACATCCTATTGAAATCACAAAGTAATAAGTGAAGAGAGGTTTGCATTTAAAATAATGAAATGAAACATGTATGGGAGACATGAATGCCTAGGTTATCTCCACCACTTGACTCTATATAAAGGGTATTTTATAAAAGTGTTTTTAGTAAATTGACTCCTTCCCAAACCAAAATCTCTTCCTTCTCTATGCTCCTTCTTTCCTTCCTCAAGATCTTCTCAAGTCTCTAATTTTAGAATGAGAAAAACATTCCTCAAAGGAAGTATTTCATTACTCCTATAACAAAACACCCCAACCCAATGACCAATGGGAAGGTGACAGTTATCTCTTCCCATTCCTTGGCTCTAATCTAAAAAGTATTATTTAGCATCAACTCTCCTTACACACCCATGTGGAAAAGCAAGATTTAATTTTCTCACTTCTTAATGCCATAAATGGACACATGGGAAGTCTTATAACTTTTTCAACACTAAAACATGTTTTATCCCTTCCCTTGGTCAAAAGGGGTTTTAAATGCAATTTCAACCACCTCTAAAACACTTTATATCAATTTGAAAACATGGGTCCAAGTTCCCATTCGAATTTTGGTTCAAATGACCACTTAAGTCATTTATAAATTTAATTTGATGGTTTTATTTAATTTCAATATGAATTATAATGTCTTGTAAAAAGGTAATAAAAAATTCAAAGGGGGTGTGAATAGTTCTAATAGGGTTAAAAATTGAAACTAGATTACGCAATAACACACAAATTTAATTTTAATCTGAGTCATGAATTCACTGCAAAACTAAAACCAAAGGTGTACTTATGATTAGTGTAGTATTATTTCCCTAAATTGACCTCCCATATTACATGTACATCATTTCACACATAAAATTTCACTACCATAGGTATCCAAGCCTATTGAATGTAAAATTTTCTATTAATTTCTATTAATAAAAAATGAATATGTAAAATATCCAAGACACAACATATGAATAATTAGCATGGGGTAATATACACATGTCAATCATCTAAGCATATGTATAATTAATCACATGATAAAAATCACTAGCTCTATTAGTACAACAATATAATTTGCATCTTCATAAACAAGTGAAATCTTCCATCACTAACATTTGAATCACACTCATTTAAGAAATACTAACAAAATCAAGTACATAAACCATAGTATTAATATAATATAATACCTAACATCTCATATCTAAAATCATATAAACATCACATCATAACAAGATCTGTAAAATAATAAAAGGCCCAATAAAAGTAATATTATCAAAAATTGCTCTCACATCCCCAACCCCTTATGTATAATTCTTCATGGAAGTCATTGAAAGTCTAAAGTTTGTTTTTAAGGATGTTATATAAATATTGAGGATTATTTCTACCTAAAGGTATAATTCTCTTTAACTCAATGATTACACACACACACACACACACACACACACACACACACACACACACACACACACACACACACACACACACACACACACACACACACACACACACACACACACACTAATAGATCATAGAGTGTAATGAAATACACTAAATGTTTTATCAAATTTTTAATCAAGAGATATTAAATTAAAATTAGATTAAATTTTGCATAAAATTATAATACTATATATATGAAATAAATGACATAAATTGATTTGAAAATTTATAAATTTGGAAAGATGTTAAAAATGGAGAATGCTAGAAGGAAACAACTTAGCTATAAAAAAATAATGCAGGACTATAATTGAAACTATGAAATTGACTGTGTCACTATGTAATGATATTTTGAATTAGGAATGGTGTTTCACTTGAATCTAACATAAGGATAATAAAATTAAATATGGGTAGCCTATACTAATGTCCTTATATTACAAAAGTGTCTTCTAAGGATTTTATCTCTATGACTGATATGACATGTTCACTTTACTTATACGTTATTTTTAACTATATGAGAGTTCTTGATCTATTGAGAAAATCATATGTTCTTTCTTCTTTGCTTATAACCCTAGCTCAATTAACCAAAAATGATAAACAAATACAATATAAAAAAGGGTTATTAATTGAAATTGTGATTGGCATCAACACCCCCTATGTTGAGTACTAACTACATATTAATACTCTAAAGAGGGATCAAACTCCATGTAGTTATCCCATGCTATGGTGGTTTGTGTGAAAGAATACTCTAGCATGCTAAATGTTGGTGAAATCCTAGTTTGATTAAGTGATTAAAAAATTACTTGTGACCTTTAAGGTTTATGTATATTTATCTCATGGATACATGGGTTATATGGACTCTATAATTGTAAAAATGGGTGATTTTCTCTAAATTTACAATTAGATATTATGGTGTTTTTCAATGATTTAAACCTCTTGGTGAATAATGATTTGAGAATGTGGATTTATAGAGATAAATTATAAATTATTTTACATTGGGATTTATAAATATGTGGTATGACCTATTCCATGTGTTTGAATTTAATTAACTATCCATTATTGGGTAGGAGGATGTAACTAGTAAAATTGGATAAGATCGAGAAGTGGGATAGTTCAAATGGAGTAGCCTTGTCCATAGAGTATAAAAAACTAAAATTGAAGTGTGGTTCATTAAAAAATTTAGTTTAAGTTGTTTTCAATGTAAAATAGTAATATTCTAAGATTATTAGTTTCTTGGAGAAAAAGGGTCATTTGTGTATAAGTGAAGGAATGGTGGTCAAAGACTATGGGATGAGGCATGAGCTTAGTACATATAAGGAGTGGTCAAAAGTATATAATATTATAAATAAATATTAATTTGTGTATCTAAAATTTCCCCTTTTAGCATAGTAATGAAAAAAATTGAAATTACTAGAGTAAAATTAAAATTACATACCTGAACTTACCTAAGAAAAAGAGTCTTGAATGTAAGCCACAACACTGAAATATGCTTCACATAAAACCCACTGTAGACACCAAAATAGTGTCACCCCCTTGGTCCCTTTCTAACCTCATCATTCCTAACCCACACACTTGTTAATTTAAAATAATTGCTTATTTTAAATTAATAAATCCACCCATGACACCTCACCCCACCTTGGATACCTCTCCTTGGATGCCTCCCATCACCCTATGACCTATTCCAACTTCCCCCCACTAATCCTTAGGCCTATTAAACCTGCCTTTGACCATTTTACCATGACCATTGAACTTGGAAGATGGAGGAATGGGTAAAAGGCTAAAAATAGCCTTTTCACCCATCTTTTAGCCACCGACGTCGATTACTTAAAACCAACTTGCAAGCTGAATGAAAAAGGGATCGATCAATCAATCAATCACAGACCAAAATCACAGACCCAAAGGCTAATTCTCTAGCTCCTGGTATTTAACCTATCTCTCTCTCTCCCAGACACACACCAAGCATCATAGGGTATAGGTACTCTGCATCAGTCACTCCATCCCTGATTGAAATATTGCAGGAAGCCTTCTACATCAGCCACATTAGCAACAGGTCTTCTACACTTTTGGTTCTCTGTCAAAGAGCTAAGTATCCCTCTTTTATTTCATTTCATTATTTAGAATGTATTAATAATTGGTTCTCTAGTTACTATTTCTAAGCCATATTATCAACCAAAGCCAGCTATCAACCAGACCAGCCCTGACTTTCTTCTCGGAGAGGCTA
The DNA here is from genome assembly GCA_037957365.1 of Torreya grandis. NCBI lineage: Eukaryota > Viridiplantae > Streptophyta > Pinopsida > Cupressales > Taxaceae > Torreya > Torreya grandis. The sequence goes on along the minus strand of JARHVA010000804.1, from coordinate 1,065,157 downwards.
AAAAGCCTTCTTCATACTCTTACCCCTTTTCTGACAACCTGTCTCCCTACCTTATCCTTCCTAAGACTCTATCCACTGTCTTACCATCCTACATAGACCCAAACCTTCTAGACCCCTCTGTTAACCACAACCCTATCCAAAACTCACCCAAGGCCATTGCCCTGACTGACATCAACCATTTCCCTCACCGACATTAGCAACATAACTGAAGATGACACACTAAACAACCGATGATGGTAGACTAACCAGCATTGACAATATTGACAAACTGATGACGGTAGACTAACCGTCGTCAATGACTGTGGGAGGCAGACAACAGAATATAGGTATGTATCATTTCTATTTCTTTTGTTTAGCCTTTCATTATTTCTCTTTTTAGCAACATTCTTTTATCAACTAGTGGATTGTCATCCCTCAAGGAAGTCTTTGCACTTCTGGGACCAAGCTTTGCTTGGCAGTCCACCTTATATCCATCTAACAATCTCTTTGTTTAAGTCTTTCTCTCTACAGGTTTCATCCTCCATAGCCAAAGAGGAGCTCCTTCAATCATCTGGATATGGTGCGCAAACTTCATCTGGGTATCATCTAACCCCTGAACATTATTTTAGTTTCTTACTTCCTTTGAATGTAGAAAAGTGAAAAATAGCTAGAAACATTCTAGCACGCCTGGTGGGACCCTGGAAGTTTTCCTTGGGTTCATACTTTTTCTTCTAAAAACAAACTTTTCATATAGGTGCATTAGATCTCTTCTTGCATCCTTTTCTTCTATCTCTTTTGAAAAGACACCATTAGAAAGTTAAAAAGAATCTTTCTTTCTCTTCTTGTCACTTTTTCCTTGCATTTTAGAGTATTGAAATTCATACTCTTCAACCTTTTCTCCACTTTTCTTCATCTGAACAAAACATTTCAATTTGGGCTTAAAATCTATTGCATTTCATTTCTGCCTGAATGCATACTTAGCTCTCACATCTAGTAATTAAAAATGCATTATGAATAAAGCATAGTGCACTTATGTTACACGACCAGACCACATTCACAAACTAAACATATAAACATACCTGAGACAAGGCCCAACTAGGATTTCATCACCTAGCAGATACCTTACCCTTCTTGGTAATCCTACTTGGACTTCACTACTAAGGGGAGAGCCCACTCTGTTCTCTGGTAGAGTATAAAATCTAGGGGAAGTATATACTGGCTAAGTAGCCCAGCTTATCTCTGGGCTCGTGAAGTGAGGGGAGCTTTCTCCTTAGCATCAAGCCACATATGGAACCTAATATAGATTTTGAGCACCAAAACTAACTCGAAACCAAATTTAGACTGCTTCTTCTAAGACTCGTTTTAAAAAGCCAACTTCTCAAACACACTCTTTTAAGGCATAAGCCAACACGACTCTAAAACTTATTCTTAGGAATTTAATGTTTAGGGTCTGCTTGTCTTCATCTTATTTTCTACTTTTATCTAGATTTTTGATCTGGTGAGAATGCATTATTCTGAGCTTCAAACAACTCAGAGCCTTTTTTCCTTTCTTCCCAAAAACAACACAGATACTGACATCAATTTTTCCATCGACGTCAGCAACTATTCCTCATCGACATCAGTTATCTAACCGACATCTATAACTTTATTCACCAACATCGATTCTTCTACCGACGTTGGTCACTGTCAAAAACTTCTTCCAAAATAGCAGGCTTAAAACCCAACTTTCTTGCTGTTAGACACACATTTTGAGTTTCTAAAAAACACAGTTTTTGGAACCTGACCCTTTTTGCCTTGAATGGTTTTGACATGTAGTCAAGCCGAAACTCTTGTTGACCATGCAAGGTAACAACCACTTCCACCTTCACCTTTCACATCAAGTCCCCTAATCGAGTGTACTTCAGACACTGAATATTCTCCTATCCAGTCAACCCCCGATCAATCTCCAATTGTTCCCAAAGGGGATCAAAATTTTGAGAGATTCCTTGACCATAACATCAAGGCTCTCCAACACTATCTTGCTAAGAACCAAATGCAAGACTCTTCAATCCAACCAAGTTCTACACCTTATCAAAACTTGATTGTCTCAACTCCACACACTCTTACACCTATAAATGCAGGAGTAACTACCTATCCTTTTACCAGTGCCACCATTCAACCACTTGTGGTGACATCAAGCCAGGTTGTGCCTTCTAACTTTTTGACACAACCACCCTTGACTTCAACATCAGTCCCTATGACAAACTATCGATATGTTGCCCCTACAAAAGCACAACCAACTATGTCATACGCTCCTCCTCACACCTTCCAAGTGCCCTACAACCTAGGGGGTGCCCCACCTGCAAATCCATCAACTAATCTAATCAAGATGTTGATGGATAAGATGTCTAATCTTGAGACATCCATTTCTAGTTCAAGAAATGTTCTCTCATATGAACAAATCTGTAACAAACCCATTCATCCTTCAATCCCAATCTGACCATATCCTAGTCAGTGGGAACTTCCCAATTTTACTCACTTCCAGAGTAAGAAAGACCCACAACAACATCTATGAGCGTTTAGACACGCTTGTTACCTTATAGCCCATGATGATGCATTATTGCTATGCACATTTCCCATATCACTTTCTGGTGCTGCCCTCGATTGGTATAGTTCTATTACCAGTCACTCTCTTTTTACATTTACCCAACTAGCTCAACTTTTCCTTGACCACTTTTTGATCAACATCACCAAAACGGTCTCCATCACGGACCTATATTTTATCAGATAATTCAATGATGAATCAATAGCTGATTTCATTGTTCGATGGAGAGGCTTAATCAACCAACTCTCCTTTTCTTTATCTCAACTTGAGCTCATCGAGCTCTTCTCTAGAGCATGTGCCAAACACATCTCATCTACCTTGTGGGTCCAAACATTCCATACATTTGATGAAGCTTTCACCATGGCCTGAAAGCTTGAACTCCACATGGTCGAAGAGGACAAGGTCAAATTCTAAAATAACAATGCAAAATCTAATGACCATTCTTCATCCAAACCTTCTTCTTCCCACTACAAACCCAAGGGAGTGGCTAACGTTGTGATCTTTAGATCACCATCCTCAACAACAACTAACCAATCCAAACCCTCCACATCACAAAGCATCACAAGACAATTCCAACAATGGTACATACAGCATCAATACACTCTAATAGGAGAATTATACGCTTCCGTGTTGGAAAAAATCATCACACAGGGGGTCCTCAATCTCCCTCAAATTTGACCACCCCAATTTGACCCCTCAAAACCTATCACTACATGGTATAAGGAAAATGACTTCTATCATTATCACCATGTCAAAGGTCATGACATAGACAACTGTAAAACCTTTAAAAACATTATCCAGGACATGTTAGACAAGGGGGATCTTGTCTTGGATAACCCAAATGCATTGCCTAACTAGAACATAGACATCTTTAGACAACCTTTCCCTAACCATCCCCTAGTCAAAACAACATTCAGATCACAACCGAAGACCCCCAAGAGCGTAATATATGCACAGTCGATATGGTTTCACCTTTCATCCCTAGCCAACCTCTTCCACAAACTGAAGAGGTTAGTCAACCTATCCCTCTACCACAGGTAGAAGAACCTTCTTCTCCTATTTCTCCTTCACAGGAAGAAGATCCTTCTTCTCCTATTAGTCCTCCATCCACCCCTCTTTCACATGAAGGAGAGTCAACTTTAAACTCTCCCATATTGGAGGATGATTTGGTGACTCCAATGCTGATAGCCTCACCTTCATCCTTCCTATCATCAATGGGGGATCATACTTTCCCTGCTCCTTGACCACATGCCGAAGCCATCACCATCCCTATGCTTTTCCCTCTCGAAGAGCCACAATCTCCAATCCCTTCTCTGTGGAAAGAAGAACTCACCACCTCACCTACTACGGTTGAAGAAGATCCAGTGAGGGTAGACTTGAACCTTACCCCCCACAATAGTAGTCCTCGCACTCAACTAAAGAAGGCTACTAAACCCCATCAGAGAACTCCTCCCCACCTTTGCCATTACCATCCATCTTGGGTCCACATCCGTCTACTTTAGCAGGATTGCTCCCACATCAAACACCTCTCAACAAGAATGTGCCATCTCCACATGTGGCCATACCGCCAACTAAAAAGGTGACACGACAAACCCTCCAAACAACTCCTAAATAGAAATTGTCAACCTCTATTGCAACAAAGGGCACAGACCCATTAAAGGGTTCTTATGCTTCGATGTTATGTCAATTGTTGCAGTCATCTAGCATCATCCTCCCACCTATCAAGCCTTACCAACCTCTCAGACCAAAACCACCTTGGTTCGATGACACTAAAATATGCTAGTATCATCACACACCAGGGCATGACACTGAGCATTATTGTGCCCTTAAGGCTGTCATCTATCAACATCTATCAAAGGACACCCCTCACATTGAGGCTTCTTCTGACCACATTTTTGACCAACTACCAACACCATCTCATACCTATTGAACCTCTTCACCTAAATTGGGATCCCAACATAAGACTATGGTCCCTCAACCACCTCCTCCACCTTTATTCAAAATCAACACAATTAATGTGGCCACTAGGCCCCAAACTATGAAGAATAAAGGAATAGATCAGGATTTTATGCCCTTGGCATATCCATTATTCGTCAGGACCTCTCAACCAACACAACCTAAGATTTCTATCTTGGACATGTCTCGACCATCATCACTGGGGGAAATTCCTCCTAACCACTCTAGTCCACATAATGCTTGGTATAAGCAACTTGTGAACTACTTAACATATTCTATCATCCCTCCCAAACTCTCTAGCAATAGACGATGAGCTTTTATCAAGAACACTGCTTGCTACACCATGCTAGGGGGACTTCTTTACAAGCGAGGTCTCGACGGCCTCCTTATCCAATGCCTAACAACCACTGAAACATCCCACATCATCAAACAAGTCCATGACAGGATTTATGGGGGACATTTCAGCGATAACTCACTTGCCAAGTGCATCCTCTGCCTGGGCTATTATTGGCCCACTCTTCACCAAGATTGCAACAACTATGTGCGGCATTGTCCCAAATCCCAACAACATCCTGACCAACTTCACATCCAATATCGACCAAAACATGCCAACAACACATCAACCAACCAAGCATTGACCAAACATCAACCAACCAAACAATGACCAACATGTGACCAATTTGGAATGAAGCAAACGAGGTAAGTTTTCTCCTAATTGACTCAGACCTTACATCATGACGCACAAACATAGATCAGGGACTTCTCGTCTATCCTCTCTCAAAGGCCGACTAGAACCTAAGCCCCTTAATGCCTTGCATCTTTGACCAATCTACTATTAGTCAAGTAATTATTCATTTGAAATTTAACTTGAGCTCGATCCCTTGAGCAACCTCCCATCATCGTCATTCCTATTCCTTTTCAACCCTCAACCCTACAAACATCAGTTAACCCTTTTGTCAAGCATGAATGCTTCATCCTAATAAAAGGGAAACCCTCTAAACCTCTATAGTCAATTCCATGACCAAAAATTTAGTCAAAAACCAATATATATATATATATATAAAATTGGGATGCCTATCTCAAAAGGTCATAAACTCTAAATGCAGACTACTCCCTCGAAGGATAGCTACATCATCATTGTTGTAATAAATAGACTGCTCCCTTGAAGGACAGCTATTCAAAGACATTTAAACATATAAAGTAGAATATAGACCACTCCCTCAAAGGATGGCTATGCCTAAATTTTGCTCCAAACAACACTCTCTCAAAAGCTTCCTGCATCGATCAGCTTCACATATGACCACAAAACAAAATGACATCCCCATGTAGACTTCCCGCATTGATCAGTCTACCAAAAAAAAAGGGGTCATGGACTTGACTTATAGTCATTCTCAGGGTCTCCTATAAAAAGTGGCAAATTTATCCCTGCTAAAAGGGTTACCCTATCCTCACATCTCACATAATCAAACCTATCACCCCTACATACTCAAGGGATTTCAAGCTCATTTTAATGTGAAAATGATTCGAGTACTTCTCTAACACAACCAATGGTCAATGATGTAATACATGAACGGGGCTTTTATTTCTAAAAAGCCCCCTACCTATGCTATCATTATGGTCCTTGTCAATGAAAGGGAAAAAATGCCTTTCCCTTCCTACATCTTGGTCACAAACAATCCAACCAAATCATTTCCAAACCAAACCCAACCAACCAAACCTTTTTCAGACTACTAACATTCTCATAGCCTAATCACACTAGTTTATATGGAAACCAATACACATGGAAACTATCAACCACACAATTTATGTCAAGCATAAACCATTACTTGCTGAAGCATAAATAAACCTCATTTCATTTTTAGCATACATCCATCACCAATATGGAAACTTGCTAGGGATGAAAGACCACTCAACCAATGTTACAGAATACACCATCACATAATATGGAAAAGGCTGTGACATCATCATACACTCATCAGTTAACCATGACCTAACCAACCTATCAACCAACCTGAACTACATTGGCCTGAGGCCCTCAACACAGGGGCTATGTAGGTAACACTCAAATGACATGACATCTTCTGGGGTTAGCTCGGCCACATCCATTGGTTCATCTATCTGATGGACAAACCATATTACCTTTAACCATGACTTAACTTAGTCCAAACCCATCCATAACCGACCCTCTTCCTCTCTTTTAAGGAGAACTACATTGGCCTGAGGCCCTTCCAACAAGGGCTATGTAGGCAGCACTCAGCTGACATGGGGTCTTCTGAGGTTAGCTTGACCATTCCTTCATCCGTCCATCTAATGGACCAACTATCTCTACCAACCCAAAATCATGACCAATAACCTTGGAGATCATGACTATTTTCTTCGACCACGACCACTTGCGAGACAACTTTGCCCTAATTATTTTGATTGCATATATGTTAATTCAAAAATGGTTAGCAAAATTATTTTCAACCCATATTATGACCCTCACAAGTATTAGATCACAAGCAAGTTGATCCCCACTACTTGTGACATTTTCATGTTTTCCAAGAGCACTTCCTGAGCCCGGGATACTTGGAACATGATGACCATTAGAGTTATAGCTTGGATCGAATAACCCAATCAGCTACGACTAAATGCTAGGGCCTGGTTATTTCAATTTTAGCACTCCTCGACCTTTGACTATGATAATTTGACTTGATATATCGTGTGAAGTGGTATGCATGCAATCCCAACTATTACAGCGTTCACACTCAAACTTCACCATATCCATCCACTATCTATCAAATCATCCCTCAATTTTAGGTTCCCTTCCCTTGAATCCCACTCTGAGGGGAGATACCTCATCCCATACCTAGGGTAATCAACTCTTTTTTTTGTCTTGAAATTCATCAGAACAACCAACAGGACAAAAATGACCTTATCCCATACCTGAGGCAATCAACTCTTTTTTTTGTCTTGCAATTCATCAAAATAACCAACAGGACAAAAATGACCTTATCCCATACCTTGGGCAATCAACTCCTATTTTTGTCTTGCAGTTCGTCAGAACAACCAACAAGACAAAAAGGGGCAAATGTAGACACCAAAATAGTATCACCCCCCTTGGTCCCTTTCTAACCTCATCATTCCTAACCCACACACTTATTAATTTAAAATAATTACTTATTTTAAATTAATAAATCCACCCATGACACCTCACCCCACCTTGGATACCTCTCCTTGGATGCATCCCATCACCATATGACTTATTCCAACTTCCCCCCACTAATCCTCATGCCTATTAAACCTGCCTTTGACCGTTTTACCATGACCATTAAACATGACATACAGAGGAATGGGTAAAAGGCTAAAAATAGCCTTTTTACCCATATTCTAGCCGTTGATGTTGGTTACCATCGGCTGACACCAGCGAGATCACTGACGTCGATTGATTAAAACCAACTTGCAAGCTGAACGAAAAAGGGATCGATCAATCAATCAATCATAGACCAAAATCACAGACCCAAAGGCTAATTCTCTGGCTCCTGGTATTTAACCTATCTCTCTCTCTCCCAGACACACACCAAGCATCATAGGGTATAGGCACTCTGCATCAGTCACTCCATCCCTGATTGAAATATTGCAGGAAGCCTTCTACATCAGCCACATCAGCAACAGGTCTTCTACACTTTTGGTTCTCTGTCAAAGAGCTAAGTATCCCTCTTTTATTTCATTTCATTATTTAGAATGTCTTAATAATTGGTTCTCTATTTACTATTTCTAAGCCATATTATCAACCAGAGCTAGCTATCAACTAGACCAACCCTGACTTTCTTCTTGGAGAGGCTAAAAATCCTTCTTCATACTCTTACCCCTTTTCTGACAACCTGTCTCCCTACCTAATCCTTCCTAAGACTCTATCCACTGTCTTACCATCCTACACAGACCCAGACCTTCCAAACCCCTCTATCAACCACAACCCTATCCAAAACTCACCCAAGACCATTACCCTGACTGACATCAACCATTTCCCTCACCGATGTCGGCAACATAACCGATGACGGCACACTGAACAACCGATGACGACAGACTAACCAACGTCGGCAACATTGACAAACTGATGATGGCAGACTAACTGCCATTGGTGATTGTGGGAGGTAGACATCAAAATATAGGTACGCATCATTTCTATTTCTTTTGTTTAGCCTTTCATTATTTCTCTTTCTAGCAACATTCTTTTATCAACTAGTGGACTGTCATCCCTCAAGGAAGTCTTTACACTTCTAGGACCGAGCTTTGCTTGGCAGTCCACCTTATATCCATCTAACAATCTCTTTGTTTAAGTCTTTCTCTCTACAGGTGTCATTCTCCACAGCCAAAGAGGAGCTCCTTCAATCATCTGGATACGGTGTGCAAACTTCATCTGGGTATCATCTAACCCCTGACCATTATTTTAGTTTCTTACTTCCTTTGAATGTAGAAAAGTGAAAAATAGTTAGAAACACCCACAATGAAACATGTATAATATCAATACTAACTTAAGATAAACATCAAGAAGTAAATATAATAAAATTTTTATATAATAATAATGAATGAATACACCCAACTAGATATATTAACCATTGAGTTTCCTAGTGGCATAATAGTGACTAAAAAGGGTAGGACCCTTGAAGATTTATTTTTTTGTCAAAGTGATTAGATTTTACTTTATGTTCCCCAATCCTCATTTAAAATAGAGTATTATTCATAAATAAAATTATGATTTAATCCATCATTGCATAACTTGAGGTAGGTAGAGTAGCTAGGAATCCATGTATAAATTTCTAATAAATTGTTTTTGTGAAAAAATGTGAACCAAGAATTACAGATGGAAAATGGGTGAAAAAGATATTATTATCTATGTCTTGTATGTCTATCATAGATAATGGCATGTATTACTAGTCCATCTATGAAATTAGAGTAAAGCTAAGTAAGAAGGTGGTCATGTGTCATGCACATGCCCCCAAATTGATATATAGATGTATATGGATTCTATAAATTGAGTGATAAAAAGTAAACTTTTTGAGCCAATATGTGTGATAACATGGAACACATGTTGCACATGGTTTGACCAACTTGGAATAATATGTCATTTTTTTCTTAAAAAAAAGTTTAGGTGCCTATTAAGATATGCTCTTTACTAACTATGATTCTTAGAATTAATGAAAATTATTGTTTTTTACTTGATATAATAATAACACACAATTATTTACATGGCCAACATGTGCCCTTATACAAATGAAGAATTTTTGTCTAAAAATTCTTTTTAGGTGATTTTTTGGTATGGATCATGATCAACTATGTAATACATGTTGATTTATGATTTTTTCAAATACTATTGCATGTTAGTCTCTAAGATAAAGTTATTTTATATACCCCCTCTTTTAATATAATTTATATATCTTGTGTAATAACTTATCTCAAAATAAAAGGTTATGTAAGATATGTTATGAATAGATGTAAATCTAAGTAATAATGGTAACATGAATAATATGGAATTCTTTAACCCTATTTAATTTGTTTAGATGAGGGTTAAAGGATAGAATAACATATACACAAGGATGAATACAAATATTTTAGAGTAGGCCAATTAATTAAAAACTTAAATAAATGAATATTCCAAATTAAAATGTTGAGTTATGCTAACTATAGAAGTACATTCAAAATAATGGTTTGATGGTATCCATAAAAAATGTAGCAAATAAAAATGTAGCATTTAAAAATTTAGCATAAAAAGCATAACAAGGAAAAAATATAGCAAGGAAAAAACATTGTAGGAATAAAACATAACAAAGGATGCGCTCACACAAAATATGACACAAATTTCAACTAAAGGTCAAAACTCATGAAATCACATTTTTCTCTATTATTTTTCTTATAAATTTGGTGCATTACTTTTCCATCATGAAATGTTAACTACTATCACCAAAAATAAATAGACAACAAATAAACAATGTGTTAATCACTAAAGTGTCCCAATTATGTTCCTTGTTATATTTTCATGATATTACCAATACCACTACATTTTTTCCTCACTATGTTTTATCTTTGTGATGTTTTGTCATACTATCTTTTTATTATACTAAATTTTTACCATTACATTTTTTACTACTATGTTTTTTCCCAATACATTAGCACATAGAGTCAGTTTGATTACATAAACACTAGGAAGATATAATACTTATCTTATCTAAAAATACACAAGTAGGTCTAAGAAGTGTAGAGGTGGAAACAAGTATGGACAAGATTATGATCTAGTCATTAGATTATTTAAATATTGTTCTCCAAGGCCTAGACACTTACATCATCCTTAGGACACTCATGGAAATGCAATCATCATGATGTCAATGGATCTATCGAGTATAAAATAATTTATGTATTTTGGATTGATCACCTAGATCCTTTTGGGTTTTTTGTCACCTTTTTGTTGATGTATTTTATTCTTACTCCTAGGCTGTAAATGATTGTATGTGGATCAAACCTTAGATATTCACCTTAATTTTTCATACCTTGCTAAAAATGGGTTAGTGGGATCATGGTGTCAAACTAACCCAAATGACCCTTGTGTTAATGGTAACTCACTACATAGATAATATTATGAAGAGGCCATCAAATATATGTATTTTTCCCTTAGGTTTTAGCTTGTATGTTCACAAGGGTGAAATATAATATATACAAGGGCATCTAATGATATAAATTTTAATTTGAAAAATAATGATCATGGGTTGTTATCTTAGTGCTTTAGTCCTATAATATGATTGATCTTATGATTGATATGAAAATAGGGAAGAATAGGGTGGTAGAAATAAGCTGTGAAATTTAATTGAATGAGATTGAATAGGTGTTTACTTGGTATTTACTAGATGAATAATGAATTATCTTAGATTTATATGTATACCACACCTTTTAAAAATATATCATGGTAGGGTTTAATAATAAAAATAAGTTGAACCATATGTTTCAAAATATTTTCAATTTGGATGGCTTTGGAGGAATGGATACTTGATAATAATCTATACACTTGTGTGAATGGAAATGTGCCTATTTAGGAAGTAAGTTTTTGATATGATGTGAAGCTATAAAGAATATAAAACTAATAGTGAAGGATATATATATATATATATATATATATATATATATATATATATATATATATATATATATAAATGTTTTATGTTTTATTTATATTTTAGGAGATCTATGTCATCAACAATGATAGGTTCGGGCCATACGATAAATAATTAGGCATAGTGAGATGGTGAATGCAAGTCTTTTAGCAACATGAAAGTATATAATTGGAGGGTAGATCTTGATAGGTATTTTTCAAGTATACAAGACTGATATGCTATATAAATTATATTTTAGTATCTACATTTCCCCCTAATCTAGTAATGCATAAGGATGAAATTACTATTTTAAAGGAAATAAAATGTATATTTGGGTGTGTACAACACACATTGAATTCACTTGATCCCTGGTGAATTTTATTATTGGTGTTTGAATTATAACTAAGAGAATGTTATATTTGTTTAACCCTAATTTAGATAAGTGTCCTTTCCTATGTGGATACGGTTAAGGATATAGAAATGATAGGCACAAGGATCGATATCAAATTTACATTGGCCCAATTAATGTGTTAAACTTAGATGTACCATATACTGAATTTATTAAAATGAGATAGGCTATTAATGGAAAACATAGCTATGTTATATATATGAATGACATAAAATAAATTACTTATCTATTACTTTAATGTAGATCTAAATATGGTATAAGTAGAAATTAGGTAGGAAGAAAGTTATAAATCAATCATCAAATAATAGATTTCTACCTTTGGCTCTCTGGATAGTTGTGTCAACCTAATATGATTATGTAACCATTAGTATCTAGGTTTGACAATAGTGTCCTATATGAAAAATTAGCTGAAATAGGATGTAACCATGTGGATGATTCTATATTTGACTTCACCTTTATTCTGGTGAATTTATATTTGGGTCATGGACTATTGCTCCTGATAAAATGGAAAAACCCTATCTTTCCATATTCAATATGACCTTGGGGAAAAATGAGTTAGTGGGCACATAATATCGAGATAACCCATAGTGACCCCACTATTAAAGGGAAATACCTACATAGCCAATACTCCATAATATGGCCTTAGACTCTTGTAGTTTTCCCCTATATGTTAGCGGGTGTGTGAATCATGCAATGTGTAAATAAAGTATAATAGTGACCTAGTTTATAACCTAGAAAGTATGACCTTATGACTATTCCTTTAATACTTCATACTTATATATTATTTATTTCCTTAAAAGATATCAAAATAGGTAATAATAGGAAAAATTTTGGTAACTTGAGTGCTTTTTTGGTCTGATTGCTAGGTGGGGAGTTAATGAGGTTTTATATTATATTTATACCAATCCTATCAAGATATTACTCTCATTAAATCACTTAAGCCAACCACTATGATATGTTTCATTTGAAAATTGGGTGACTTAAGGGCATTAGACACTTGTGTTGTGTAAAGATAGTAACATCAACATTACTATCTATCCTAAATGTTAGTGTCAAGGGAGAAGGAGAATGGGCATTGGCTCATAGCTTGTAGAAGTGTAAGATAAGTACATTTTAAGAATTTTATGAAATATGAGATGTTTGTGTCATTAATATAATGTTTTTCAAGCTAAGATATAGTCTAAGGGGCATAATATAGAGTACACATGAGGCTTGCAGAAGCAAGGCATGTGTATAACTAAGAGTAATGGCCAAAGTATATGTTTTCCAAGTGTATTAGATTGAGGTGCTACATAATCACAAAATATTGTCTACATTTTACCCCTTTAATCTAGTAATGAAATTTATAGTTTAAATGAAAGGAATAAGTACTTGAGTGTGTGTGCACACCGTGTCTTTGCTTGATTTGAATTTGAGTGCTTTTCTAGAGTTGAATTTGAGAGCTTTGCTAGTGACTGACCTAAAATCAAGATCATGTTATAGTGTATAATTAGTGTATATAATCTAGGTTAAAATTGAAGTTGATTAAAATTGAAATAGAAAGGTTTAGGAGGACACATGTGTGTCAATGTAACTACCTTTATTATCGATAATTTGGTTTTGACAAATATGTGTCATTGTAAGGCTCTAAAACTAATATTTAGATAAATATATTCAAATATTTAAAGTGCATATATCCAAGGAGATAGAGAGATTATAAGGCACATTCCTCCAACTTTGCATCAAAAGTGAATTACCACCTAGCAGTTGAGATTATCTCAATCATGCAATCCAATGATATTTACAACCTAGTGAGTTTTGATGATCAAGTTCAAATTGAAAACTTAGAAAGATTGAGTGATTTAATCACCTCAACCATACCAAAAGGTGAACCAACTAATGAATTAGATTAGCTCACTAAATTCTATAAAAATTTACAAGGTATCGGTATGTGTAATATCTTTATAATATAAGATTAGTTTATATTTTTAAATATTAGGCACATGTTACATACCATATTCACCTTAAATATGTCTTATGTTGAAACTATGTATAACAATGGTACCATGTATATATTTCTACCACAAATGTGTATCATAATCATATAACTATGTGCTTTGGCCAATTTATATAAATGTGTAAGTGTGGAGGACATGCTTCCAAAGCATGCCTCCACTATATATGGATTAATATAACACTAATATAAGTACCATTATGGAGAACATGTTTTCAAAAAATTCCCCCACTATAAACTAGAGATGTTGAATACTGAGTAGGTGTGGAGAACATGATTCCAAATCATGTCCCCACTGAATATGTGAATTGATATAAGTATCATATTAAATGAATGTGGATAACATGCTTCCAAATCATTCCCCACTAAATATAAAAACTGTGAATGTGTGTAGAAGTTATGTCCATATGGAATGCCCTAAATAAATCTACAAATTATTTTAAGTATTGAATACTTGATAAATGTGGAGAATATGCTTCAAAACCATGCCCCCATTGTAATCTAAAAAATGTGAATATGTGGAATCCATGTCCATATGTCATGCCCCCACTAAATCTAATAACTATGAAACATGTGGGTAACATGTTTCCCAATAATTTCCTCACTAACCCTCCCTTGATATGATGGAAAAATACTACCTCAAATTTACCTCACTTTAAAAGAGTAAGACAACTGTAAACTCTGTGAATGTACCCATGTAGAATATACAAGGAAATATGTCCATGTAAATGTATAATTGAATCACATATAAATAATGTGATAACATGTAAGCCTAACATGCATGATAAATATCATGTCAACATCTAGATAGTAATAGTATAATCTTAATGAGCAAACAAGCACACACACAAGAGCACTAAAAAAAATTCATAAAGTAGTGGTCCAAGGAGACCACAAATAAGGGGCATGTTTAAATTTCATAAAATATAATGGACATGACTTATTCAAATGTCTACAAAAGTAAGGAATGACATATTTAAATTTCCATACAATAATAAATGACATATTCAAATTTCCAAGAATTTAATGACATATTCTAATGTCTAAGAAATAAAACATAGGCACAAGGACCACATATAATAGATCATATTCAAATTCTCATAAAATAAATACAATAGCAAGACAAAATACTCAAGGAAGTGTGTAAAATAAAATCCTAAAAAACTAGCATAAACATGTCATATTGGCCCATGGATCAAATTTGTTATCAAAAACATAAAGTACATAGCATATCAAGTACTATGTGTAATATATAATCATGAATAAGGCATGTATAAGTACATATGTAAGCTCAAACATGATAGTGTAGAGTGATCATCAAATTATATAACCTATGTGTATCAAGATCATAAAATATGGATGACCTTAACATCTTAGTGACATGAGTATAGGGAAAGCACAACACCCATAAATGTATCATGTATCTATGTATGCCTATATATGTGTATGTAGGAGTAAATGATATGTTATCCCTCAACATGGAATTAACACATAGATACCAAGGATACAATAGAATATGTAGGTGCTTAATTTTTTTTGGATTTTTGAATGTTTTTTACTTTTGGTTTTTTGGTATCTTTAGAAGAGATAAGATAATCCTAGTATCTCATCCAAAGGATGATAATAGGCATCTTTCCACTCATAAATTGGTGCAAAAAAGTGGTGGTACTGCTAAGGAACATGTGTAGGTGAAATAATTTTCATTATATTATCTATTATGCTTGACATATAAAATAGTACTTTGACATTTTGAAGTACCAATAAAAGTAAAAAGGGTTATTGGAACCCATCTCTATGTATTCTATGATTTATTTGGATTAGTAATAGTAAAAACATGTTTAAGCTCTATGGATATATGAATATGGTTCATATAAGATGAGAATTTTATTAAACCCACCATCTATCTTTCATGTAAGGGTGTCTCTATTATTGGCTACTTAATAAATGGAATTATTTATTGCTTACCCCTTTTTGGTGGATTAGCCTTAATAGGATTGATAATTAATTACCTGGGTATGAATTTTTCTTGTTCAAAAGATGCTCATATGAAATATCATTACCTAATTGGCATGAATGTACTTAACACACCCTTGCACTATAGAAGGTACTACTTAAAGAATATGTATCCAAGATCATCCCAAAAACATGTCAAAGACACCTGTATAAGGTATAAATAAAAAATATTAACCACATGTGTAGGAATAACCTATAAAGGTATATCAATCTCACCAAAAACCTTCTTGGAGGTCCCATCAAATTCTCTGACTAATCTATTAGAGGGTTGTAAATCGTGATGAGTATAACCTAAATGTATAATTAATTTAATGATGAAAACATATTTTATTTTACAATTATAAATCATAACACTATGAATAGGGTGTTTATCAAGGTATATGTGAATGAATAGAGAATAAAGATGAGATTCATCCTCTTTAATTTCACTATCATTAAAGGAAGTAAAATGTCTATCAACCATAGGAGGTATATGTCTTGTGTAATTACCAATGACCCCATATAGTGGGTTTTTATAATATTATGGATAAGGATGTCCATTATATTCCATTTTAACTTTTAATTCCTTCTTTTAATGGTATAGTAAAGGATTGTTAAATATATTCTATATATAGTGATCACTAAGTTATGAACTAGATTCCTTTGAAGGATCATCAAATATAATTCGTTGGTCATCAATTATGTCCTAGATCTTATGCTTCAAGGTAAAAAATTTATTTGTATAATTCTTAGGGCCTTATTTATAGTCACAATAATCATTTGCTTCATATCCTTTAAATGGGTAGAGGTCTATTTAAATCAACCTTTATATGAGGAGGGAGAGATATAAGATGACACTCTAGTAACTATGGGAGTAATGAAGTAGGAGGCTCAAGTAAACATATAAACTATCTCTTTAATACATTAGATAGGACAATCTAATTAGGATGTTATGTAACTATGTTAACCATGGTCATTTTTTCATATTTAGGATCAGGAAGTTTTACCTTATAAATTGGTTTGATTGTAAATTATGTACTAGATGTATATGTAGTTGGTGTGTTTGCTACATACTTGAGCTTTTTCAATGACATAAGCTTCATTACATGTTATCTTATAACATGGAATAATTCATCAAAAGATTTAAACATTTTTAAAATAATGGAATCATGTAATTGAGTAAGTAACTTTTGTTTGAATAAGTCTTGTAACTCTTTGTCTTCCATAGGATTGGTTATTTTGGATAGCATTGTCTAATATCTCAAGACATATTCATTGACTAGTTCATTGGTTAATTCGTTCCTTGTTTAATATTTTCAATTCGAGAATTGGAAATGTTTTTATTAATGTTAATATAAAAGTGTGCCAAAAATTAATTTGTAAGGGGTTTGAATGATTTCATGGATTGGAGAGGTAAGACATAAAACCACCTCAAATCATAGTCCTTGAGGCTCATTGGAAATAATTTGGTCAAAAGTTTATCATTTGAATCATAATCAAGGCATGTCTCATAAAAGGTTCAATATGTTGTTCAAGATCACCCTTTCCATCATAAAATGTGAACTTAGGTGTAACAAATCTAGTTGGCAAAGGGTACAAAGAGATCTCAATTGCAGGAGGGTTATGCAACACATATTTTAAATATATATCATGTAATGAATTTTATTTAATATTTTTAACCTTATCTTACAAGGTCTTATGACTTGAAGGAGTGATTGAACTATAGGCCCTATGGTATTTTGATTAGCAATTTGAGCGGTCACCACAAGGGATGGAAATATGTTTTAAATTGTAATAATAATTGAATTGGTATTTGTGTTGAAGGAATAGGTAAGTTCGTATAATATATATAGCAATAGTAGTTTTAGGGAACAAAGGATAAAACACATAAGTCATGTCATCATTATATGTATTGATTTATAGTGTGGGTTGAGTTATAGTACTTGTTAAAGATTCATCATTACTAAGTGATCCAACCTTGGTTTTATCTTGTTTGCTTATTTCATCTCTTTTAACATTAAAAAATTCATTTATTAAGTCCATGTTATTTTTTAAATGATTAATTGGTTATTTTTTATCCTACATTTTGAATCGCGTTTTTGCACTAACATTTTACATTTCTTCATAAATGAAAAGTGTAAAATTTGAAATACAATATAACAATCAGAAAAACCCTAAGTGAAGTAGCCTAGTGTTTAATGTTAAAATATAAATTTCATCAAATGTTTAAATCTAATTTAGATAAAGATCCTTACATGAAAATATGGGGTTAAGGATATAGAAATGGTAAGGCACAAGGATGAATATCAGATCTATAATAGGCCAATTAATGTGCTAAACTAGCATCTAAGTTTCATTCAAAGATTTAGATTACTTGAAATTTATTGAAGTTTAGTAAATTTAGGGGAATCAAATGATTATGAGGTCATTCCTATATGAGTTTCAACACCTAGACATTTTGAGGAGGATTTTGAGCATGTATTAGTCTTCCTAGCCTCCATTTCATCCTTCCCAGGGAACACAATGTTACATCCCAATTTCCTCCTTAACTTGATTTTCTTATTAAATAGATATTATGTAGTTAATGTTGTTTAATTACTGATACAAAAAACTATTTTCATTTATGTTGATGTATGAATAAACATATAATTTTTATTTTGTGTGACTCACTAATTAATTGGTTAGTTGTACATGAGTTTCATATGAATGTAGATTATGCTTATTCATTATTATGGTGATTTAGCAACATTTTATATTGATTATCATGGTTACGGTTTAACTATGATTTATATTTGTGAGGTGGATGTAGGATAAAATCCACTCTATATATAGATATGGAGGGAGATTATCATTAGGTAGGGTGATCGAGATGAATAAGTTGGAGGTGTAGATATTTGATAATGAACCCAACACATACCACATATTAAATTAATGCATGATTGATTTAATTTCATTATCTTTGATTAATTCATGCTTAGATGAGTTGATATGGTTTAGATCATTTTTTATATTTTATTCAATCTTATTTGCATTTATGACTATTTATTATGACTATAATTTGTAATGTTTCATTTAATATACATTATTTTGATAACTTTGATTTTGGCTAAGTACATAACCCTTATTAGAGTGTACCTACAAACATTCAACAAAAAGAATCATGAGAACATGTATATACATAACATTAAAAAAATTTAATTTTGATCATATAACAAAATGATTATTATAATATTTATCTAACCTAGACCTAAGGGGTACCTATGATGACTTAGGTTTCAATTTCCTAATGGTTAACTAGGTTTGATCATTTAATGTTTAGCATGATTGTTTAATGTTTAATGGATAGGCATTCGAGTTTTATTAAAACATAATAATTATGTTTATTGACATATTATGATGTCAAACCTAATTCAAAAATCTATCATTTAGTTTTGGTTGTCTTGGTCATTCAAACCATGAAAACTTGAAATGGTGAGGGTTTGACTATGAGTTGGAGGAAAAATATGGGGAATTATATTTTGTGGAAGTCAAGTTGTGAGATATGGGAAGTATGCTAGGAATTTTTGGTTTGATGGCAAGTAATTCTTGGAGTGATAAAGAATGGGTCACCATGATATTAGGTGTTTTCAAAATGCATGCAATAGAGGGTGAAAATAATAAAAGAGGAAGGAGTTTTTTAATTTTTGAGGGTATCTGTGGCAAATAGAGGAGAATGAGAGGAAAGAAAGAAACTAGCAGACCAAAGAAAAGAGACTACTTCAAGTCATTACAGAGGTAGGTTTTTTTTCTTGTTCACTACAAAAAAATTTATTCATGTTATATAATTAAATAATAAATTTGATTTGGGGTTTATTTAAATGGTTGTTTATATTTTAAAACCTAGAGAGGGTTAGGGATTCAACCCTATGGGAGAAGGATTTCCTTGATAGAATAAAATCCATGATTTGACTATGTATAACACGTGTATAAAGGGATAGGGTAACTATGAAAATAAATTTACTATGTTTAGTCACATGGATAGGGTATGGCTTTGTTTATTTTATATGCATGTCTGAGTGTTATGTCTAAAATGGTTATGTGTTAGTGAAATGTCTTGAACATTTTTTTGGGTATAAGGTTCGAG